>CM042910.1:21738512-22141012 GCA_023653625.1 Triadica sebifera | reverse complement strand
GAGGGAGAATGTGAAGCTTTTAAATGAGTAAGTGTTAGGGCAACAAAAGATTTAAGGTCGTTTCACTTACACTTCACTAGCGACCACAATAAAAACGGTCGTTAAAAATAAATTTGCAACCAGCTGATTTTCCATCACTCTCATATTTACGACCACAAAACGAGGATCGTTATTTTACGACCACAATGTTGGTCGCAAAATCGATGAACAACCTAATTTAGCGACCATAAATTTTTTAGCGGTATTTAACAACTATTGATGTTGTCGCAAAATATACACTCCAAATTTAGCGAGCACAATATGTGGGTCACTATTTAACGACCATTGATGTGGCCACCAAATACACATACAACAATTTAGCGACCATAATATGTGGATCGCTATTTAAGAACCACAGTCCCCACATTGTCACTAGATTCCGTGCCTTTATTTGGAGGACAATTTAGTGACCACATTTGGTGGTTGCTAATGAATTGGTCGTAATTTAGTATCCATATGGTCACTAATACAAAAACGATAAATTTGGTCACAACCTAGTTGCTAACTGGTAGCTATTTAGCAAGCAACCACAAATATGTGGTCGCTAAATAGCTATATTTTTGTAGGCCTCATGAAGTGATAATCCAATTCGGCATGCTTTGTCCAGGCAGGGATTATAGGATTAATTTGAGGAAAGGTAAACGACTTCAAAATTGTCACAAAAATTGTGATTGGCTGGAAAGGTGGAAAAACCATTTCTCCCAATAATGATTGCAGCCAAAATGCTTCAGCGGTTGCATTTGCTAAGGCCTTATATTCACCCTCCGTTGATGAAAGGTGGGTTGTTTCTTGGATGTCCAAGATATAAAATTTTTGCCCATGAAAATACTATACCCACTAGTTGAACGTTTGTCATCCGGACATCCTCCCCAGTTACTATCCTCAAAACAAACAAAAGTCATGTCATTGGATTTTTGTAGCTTGAGAACATAACATGATGTACCTTTCAAGTATCTGAGGAGTTTTTTAACTCCTGCCGAATGAATTGTCGTTGGACAATGCATGAATCGACACAATATGTTAACCGAAAATGTGATGTCTGGGTGAGTGAGGATAAGATATTGAAGTGCCCCAATAACTTGGCGATAGTGATTTGCAGAGGGGAGTGGTGTGCCTTGTGTTTTTTATAAAGGAGAGGACGGTAGACTGGATTGAGTCCCTCTAAAATTGCTTCAACAACATCCTCTTCTGAAATTTGATGTTGAAGTGCAGCCAATTGATCCAAAATACCCTTAGTTTTTTGCACATAAAGAGTAATGGGATCAGTATCTTGATAAAGATTATATAAATGTGATTTAAGTTCACGTATTT
The DNA here is from genome assembly GCA_023653625.1 of Triadica sebifera. NCBI lineage: Eukaryota > Viridiplantae > Streptophyta > Magnoliopsida > Malpighiales > Euphorbiaceae > Triadica > Triadica sebifera. The sequence goes on along the minus strand of CM042910.1, from coordinate 22,139,662 downwards.
GAGGTTTAGATCCCTTGGCATATGTTTGAACTAAACAAGTCCAAGCTTCTGTAGTTGTGTTGACACCTTGCAAAACATTCCCAGTGACAGATGCAACAATCCAACTAAGAACTAATTGATCTAGTTGTTTCCATTAAATATAGGCTAGATTAGCTTGATCATTAATAATTTTAATGGGTGCGGAATAGAATTATCAAGGTGACGATAGAAACTACAACCTTTAAGCATAGGAGTGATTTGTGTTTTCTATAAAAGAAAATTGGTAGAGAATAATTTAACGGGAAGTTGATGGACAAGGTTGGGCATGGTGGTAAGAGTAAAAGAGCTAGGAATTATTTCATAACTCATAGTGAACCAAAAAAGAGGTTTTTTTTTTTTTGTTGTTAGACCACTTAATACTCTGATACCGTGATAATGATAAATTGTACTTGTATTGATTAACTTCGTATGTACATATTTATTTACAGAAAGATAAGATAGCTGCAGTAAAGTAGAATACAACAAATCAAATAGAACTAGAGCTGATATGAAATTTGCAGAGAGAGATGGAGTAGGATTCTCATTTGTATCACAATACTTTAATTTTGTTGAGAGTTATCTGAAATAACATTTCTGACATTGTGGGTTTTTAATCATTTCTGACATTGCCCATTCCATAACTGCTACTGATGCTTCAATCCTACCGAGTAATATATCTCCTGAAATGAAATTATTCAATTAGTAAAACATCCAACAATATGTAACAAGGTGGGCAACCGGTGTCTGGCAACCTAACTCTAAAAAAAATTTATGTTTTCGGAATTGAATCATTTGAAAATTTATTAATAATATTATTAAATTAGTATACATGGCAAAATAATGAATTAAATTAGCTTAATGGAAAAAATATCCACCTCATTCATCACATGTTCCACGCAAGGATAATTAAATTATTGCTTTTTTTAGTCAATTCAAGGCAAAATTAAGCAGCGGCAACATTAATGTATTGATATCAACTACTCCCTTTCAAAATCTTAATTCTTTTTGGATAAAAATTGTTAGTTTCTTTTGATGAAATTTTTTGTCTCAAAATGATTGTCATTTTGTGAAAACAATATAACTTTTCAACTTTTTCCAGCTTTTGTCTCTTGCTTTAACAAGTACAATATTGCAGGTGATTTTTATATTGTGACATGTAAAAGATATTATAGAATTAGTTAGATTGCTAATTATTTTCTTAATTGATCTAGTGCCACTTCAAGAAAGGACTAACATTTTGAGACGGGGAGAATAATTCACAATTTTTAAACTCCATAAATACTCAAACTCTATTAATTTCAAAGAATATAATAGTCAATTAATCTTAATTCAATCTTGAGATTTAGCAGTACCCAAACCCAATAGGTTATATTACTATATCTTAGTCCTTTTTTCTTTTTTCTTTTTTTAAAGATTATAATTTAGTTCATCAAACATTAAAACTCTATTAATATTATATTATATTTACTGTACATTATCAAGCATATTTAGATTCAAATTGTCTTTGAATTTGTTAAATTCTCATATTAATTATGCCAATTGTAACTAATATATTTGTAATTAGCCTTTAATTTTATGAGATAGTCACAATAAAATAGATAAATAAATTAATGATTATAAAAGATTAGATAAATAAATATCTAAATATTAAACTTTAAATAAATATTAAAGATGTAAGTAATATATAATTTGAATATATAATAAATATATTGAAGTTTAAATTTGGATATAATTAAAAATTATATATATAACTATTTCAATCTTGATTTGAATTCGGTTAAACTTGTCATCATTGACTTTCTGTCTTACCAATTCTTTCATGGACCGGAATCCAAAATCATTGAATAACTCTTTTTTTTTTTAATTTTTATGTGAATTAATATTCTTAGATTTTTCTTATATAAATATGCTCGATATATGGTTGATCGATCAAACACATAAAAATATGTCATATAAATTATTTTATTTATTTGACATTCTTACTCTATATATAAACTTAACACAGATACTCTATATATAAACTTAACACAGATAGGTATTTCCCAAATATTTTTTTATTCAAAATAAATGAATAAGTAAAATTAACCTATAACATGACCTATCATATTTGATGGACAGGAGAGAATCCTAATCTCAAGTTAAATAATTAACATGCATAACAGCAATAATATAAACAATTAATGATAAAATTAATTAAATAATTAAAAAAATAAACTTAGGCTACAAGTGGGAACAATTAATTATGCAATCAGTTCACGTGTTTTTGCATTAAGAAATGCTTCAAGTATTAAATAATTAAGTCTAGGTCAATGAAAATGGATCCCACTTTAAATTATTAGCTTTTTCTTCACATGACATTATGAGTGGCTAATTAATGAAATCAATTTGCACATCATCCTGTTATATTTATGCTACTTTCCTCTATTCCATCTAATATAACTTGTAAATACCAGAAAGAGAAAGAGAAGGAATGGTGCACGAAAATAGCAATGGCAGAGACAGTAGATGGTCTCTTCATGGAATGACAGCTCTTGTCGCTGGTGGTACCAAAGGAATTGGGTTAGTATTGATTTCCCCTTTCCTTAGTTATTATTATGCTGCTAATTTTAGTTTATCTAATAATTTAATATTGAAGAAAATACAGTAAACTTAAAATGGAAGAAGTAAACTCAGATAATATGAAGAAAATTCTCTTTTCTATATTATTTCAGTGAAGAAGAGATACATATATATAGCTAAGCAGAAAATAATTGCCTTTAACTAGAAATTACAGAGCTACAGATAAATATACAGAAAGTGTACACATGGAAACTTATAGAGCAACTATCAGGACTATAGTTGTATAAAACCTGCTGTGCTAGAAGAAACTCTCCCTTTGATCTCGGAAGCAGAGGCTCAGAGGCTTGTTTATCCTGCATGATTGTGCATTGTCTGTTGCTGCTCCTGCATGACTGTGCGCTGCTGCTGGGTTATGGTTTTGTTGCATATTCTCTTCAAATATGATTCGTTTTAGTTAATTTAGCTTTCAATAGTTTTTTTAAAAAAAATTTTGAAAAAAATAGCACTAATTAATAAAGAAAAATATTCAGATATGCAATAGTCGAAGAATTGGGAAGCCTAGGGGCAAATGTGTACACATGCTCAAGGAATGAAGCTGAGCTTGACAATTGCTTATCTGATTGGAAGGCCAAAGGATTTCAAGTCACTGCTTCAGTTTGCGATGTAACTTGTCAAGCTGATAGAGATAAACTAATGGAGACAGTCTCCACACAGTTTAATGGCAAACTTAACATTCTTGTTAGCTCTCTTCTTCTATCCTTCTCTCTCTCTCATCAATTGATCGATTTATGAGATTTCATATCTTTCAATACTTATTTTCTTAAAAAAAATTTATCTTTTTTCTAGATAAACAATGTGGGGACCAATATCCCCAAGTCAACAATAGACTACACAGCAGAAGAGTACTCATTCTTAATGAAAACCAATCTGGAATCAGCATATCGCTTGACACAGCTTGCACATCCTCTTCTTAAAAATTCAAGAGCAGCAACCATCATTCTCATGTCTTCAGTCGCTGGCGTAGTGTCGCTGTCTAATGCATCTATATACTCAGCAGCTAAAGGTGATATTTCTTTTTTAGATTTTCATTTTGATGGTGATTCTAGAGGTGATTAATTTTTGTGCGTATATGTTTTTGTAGGGGCAATTGTTCAACTAACAAAGAGCCTAGCATGTGAATGGGCAAAAGACAATATAAAGGCTAATTGTGTCGCACCTTGGTTTATCACAACTCCAAGTACCGAAGATGTACATATCTAAATTATTCTAATTATTTTAAGATTTGAATGATTATATATATATATATATATATATATATATATATATATATATATATATATATATATGTATATAGACTAACTGATCATGTTGCTTTGTGTCCTTTTACAGTTTTTGAGAGATGAGAAGAATTCAGAGGCTGTAGTAGCTCGAACACCGATGGGACGGATTGGAGAACCGAAGGATGTATCTGCGCTGGTAGCATTCTTATGCCTACCTGCAGCTTCTTACATAACTGGCCAAACTATTTGTGTCGACGGAGGTTTCACTATTAATGGCTTCATCTCCTTATAACATTATGGAAAACTAGACTAGGATGTCCATTTCCCTAGTTGTGGCGTTGAATAATGAGATTGTGTCATGGGATTCTATTTCATCTTTCATATTTAACTGTCTCGGGATGTGCATTATCAGCTCCCTCTAAATTAATTATTGCATCTAATTGCTGTAACATTTTCGTGATCATATAATAAAAATTTAATCTCTTGCTATTCCTTCGTGTGTTATTGGAGCCAATCATGACTTCTTCAGCAAATAACACCACCATTGTTTTTTCTCCCTCTCAAACACATCACTCATTTGCTATTAAAAGTCTTCAAAAATTACTTAGCATATAAAACTCAATTCATTCACCTACAGAACTATCAAAATCTAATGGGTTTTGTAGATAAGAGTAAACCCGCATCATCCAAAAAAATTCATAGCCCAGCTGATCCTACTTCCCTAATACAAAATCCAGAGTTCACGGCATGGTTTGCCAAAGACCAAATGTACTAATTAGCTTCAAATAAAAATAGACTATTGTTCCATTGGTATCCAAATCCTGGACAATTAACTAGTGAGAGATAAAGATTAATTGAAGACTTATCTAAATAGGACTGGCAGAAGTGTATTTTCAGAATTCTGACATTTCTGTTTGTATCTAGGAACAAAGGAATTCTATAAATAGAGTTGAACTGAAAAAACAATAAACTATATAATTCTCTTTGCAATTACATCTCATTCTAGAAAATAGAATTAAACTGAAAAAATAATAAATGATTAATGGAAAATGAGAATATAATAATTAAACTGAAAACAATAGATATTGCAAATGCAAGCATGAATTTCTGAGAAAGAGAAAATCCAGGACAAGCCAAGAGGAATTGTTATTTCCCTAATTGACAACCATTATCAGCATCAACAATCTTCAAAGTTTTATTTTTGTTATTATTTTTTTGGCATTAGGCCTAAAAGAATTGTTAACTTTTTATTTTTTAGGCTCTAGGCCACTATATATGCATATAATTAATCTTTCCATAAACATCATAGCTTGCCAAAAAAAGTTTTAATTTTCATGTTTAACTATTGCAAACAAGAAAATGAAGAGGGAGTAGAGTTCATTTCCAAAGAACTAATCAAGCCAAAGTACTCATCCTTATCACCATCCTCTCTTACACCTGACCACCTTATTCTAATAATAGAGATAGAGTGGCCGAGCCAAAAAGCAAGGCAAGGGAGGAGCAGCCTTCTTTTAAATTATCAGCCATTATCAACTCTCCTTTATTGATCAAATCCAAGTCCCACTTTTCGCTCTTTTTTCCCTTTTTTTTTTTATAAAAAAATCCAACATTAACAATTTACAAACTTGCAACCTCACTACAAGAATTTTCCAAATTTACCAAACAAAAAAAAAATTGTCAGTAAATCCGTCGGCAAAAATATTCACCTCTTATATCTAGCTTAATGAAGTTTGTACCAATTAAGGGGCAATTTGTTTTCTTCTTTAGTTTTATCTATTTATTTTTATTTTGCCGACATAGTTACTTAACCAACTTTTATGCCTTTTTAATAATTATTTTCATCCTTTTTTTGGTTTGTGGAGAGTTTGAAAATCAAGACTTTTGGAGATGGAGCGTCTTACTCTTAAGACCACATGGATCAAATATATACTCTCTGTTTCATTGGTTTGGGAGGCTAAATTAATTAAAAAAATGTAAATTATTTTATTTAGATGATTTTTTTATTGGCATGATTTATATAAACACACAGTCTATAGGTAAGTATTTCTTTACTTTAAATGTCCATTTAAGTTTTTCTAAACAAATTAAAAAAAATTTAATTCCCGACAATGTTATAAATTTCTCATTAATTACAGTTTACTTCAAATAATTATTTTATTAAAATTTAGAGAATAAAAAAAATGTGTAATTTGAATAAATAAAAGTAAAATTGAAAGATATTTATTAAATACTCTCTTATTTATAAAATAGGCATTTAAAGTGGAATAAAAAATTTCAAAATGAAAATTTAAAATAAAACATATCAAAATTATATATTATATTTGTTGCAGCAGCTTATCTTTGACGTTGAATTCACAAATGCCATATGGATGAGCTGGATATTCTATCCAATAAGGTTGCATATATGTGATGGATAAGCTGTTAAATAAAATATGACTTAGGACAAATTACCTTTGGTTCAATTGGTCGAAGATTTAGAAGTCTTTTCAAGTTCAAATTTTATTATCTCTCTTAATTGATAATATATATATATATATATATATATAATTTTAAAAAATGATTTGTTGAATTGATAATTGAATTGAGAATACATGAAATTAAGATAATTACAACAAAAATAAGTGATAAAAGGAGATGCAGCCATACATATAAGAGTATATACATTTTTTTACTTATTAAAATCCTTATTAACAAAAAATATTAATATTTAAAAACTAAAATAAGTGATATATAAAACTAAGGATGTGTAAAAATTATAAGGCGCCCTATTTAATATATATATAGATAAACAAGGATAATGATTAATATTAATTGCAAAAACTCAAGCTCCAAATGGGAATAATTAATTAATTATTTCACGTGTTTTTGCATCAAAAGATGCTTCACATTGAAAATGGGTTGTAATTAATTAATCAATCGAATCCTAATTTAATAATTGAAGTTAAATTTGAGCTCAATTGTTTTAATTTGAGTTTAATTAATTAGTTGAACTTCAATTTAATACAATTAAGATTAATTAATGAATTGAACTCCAATTAATTCCAATTAATTGATTTCTTTAATCAAATAAAGTTTAATTTAATTAATTTAATATTAATTGTCCATTAAAATCTAATTTATTCAATTTAAATTTAATTAATCAATTGACATTCAATTTAATATATTGAACCTAATTTATATTAAATTAAATTGATACTCTTCAAGCAATTATTTTTACTCATGTTTCTGAATTTGCATATATAGAACTCATACATTCAGGACTAAATTAATGGCAAAACACTTTTTTAATTGGTGTCTAATTAGTGCATTGATATATAGATTATCAAATTTATGAATATGTTTTTAAAAATTCTTAAATAATAAATATTTTAAAATTTTAAATATATCATGCCTCGCTGAAGCGCAGATTTTCCCTTGGTTACTAGTAAAGGTTCCAATAGTATATATTTCTTTTATATTATTTTGAGTTTGGTTGATCCCTCAATTTTAGGTGAATTGTAGTTATAATTAATTAAAATGAATTAATGTATGATAACAAGAAACTCAAATTATAAATCCCATGGTTTTGCTCAAGCTAAGCCCAATTACATTTTTTAATTATTGGCCCAACCATCCAGGTAACCATAGTTCATAAAATGTACATTAAATGATTGATTTTACCTAATTCATATGTTGTCAGAAGTCGACTTAACTAGGCGTGTGTCAATCATTTTTAAATATTAATAGTACTTAATATTAATATTTAATATTTCATGTAAGGTTGAATAATTTTTCTTTTTATTTTTTTAGTCAAAGATAAGCTGCCGCAAGCCCGCAACATTAAGAAAAATCCTCAGACAAAATAGCATTCCAATTTTCAGATGAGAGCATTTAATTATTCCATTTTCCTTATTTAATCTTTTTTCATGTCAAGTCCAAGTTAAGCTGCTGCAACAATAAGATATTCATAGTTCTTTCTTTTGTTTTTTTTTTTGTTTTTTTTGGGTCTCTCACTTCGTCGTTTCCTGAATTCAGATCTAAAAAGTTGTGCTACTACAAAAATAAGATATTCATATTGATTCGTATGAAAATTACACTATTCTTCAATAAGGATTAAGGGTCTCAGTTAGTAAGCTATATACGAGCATGGATAGTTTTTATATTATATATATGATTTATTTAATCAAATGTGTTTTATGTATTAATGTTTGTTTTGGTTCTATTATTTTGTCTATTTTTTTATTAAATATACACATGTATAAAAGTTTATAGTTTGCATAATCTTTGATTGTCACATATGCACTGATGGTCAAATATTATATGATTGGGAATTAGGTTAGTACCAAAACTGGCAGTGGGAAGTTGGAAAGTAAAGAATAATGGTGCTTGCTTGCGGCAGCTTACATGGATATTTTTAATGTATAAAATGTGAGAGAAAAATGTGATTAATATGGAATAGCGATAAAAAAAAATTAAATTTAAAATATTTTTTTATTGTATCGAAATCGAAATTTTTTTGGAGGGACCAAGCCCTTTGGCACATGGCCTTAGCACAAATCTTAGAAATTTTAGTAAAGTGTGAGTTATAGATATTTTCAATGTATGAAATGATTATTATAACCTAGTTTGTACATTTTGTTACCTAATATTTTGAACACTTCCCTTTATTTTATTATCAATTTTTAGGCACTTGGCCCTATATATATTTTATGCGTACATAATCTTTCCACAGGCATCATATTCAGCTTGCCAAGAAAGTTTACAATTTTCTTAATTGTTTAACGATTGCAAACAAGAAAATGAAGATGGCAGTAGAATTGATTTCCAAAGAACTGATCAGGCCATCGTCTCCTACACCCGACCACCTTCGCCATTACCAACTCTCCTTTATCGATCAAATTCAAGCCCCAACTTTCAGTGCTTTTTTTCTGTTTTACTCTGAAAAATCCAACATAATTAACAACTTAAAAACTAGCAACCTGTTAAAAAAATCCCTATCACAAGCCTTAACCAACTTCTACCCTCTTGCCGGACGCATTAAGAACAACTCCATCGAATGCAACGATGAAGGTCTCCTTTTTGTGGAAGCAAAAGCTAACTGTCAACTCTCTGTTATTCTTGGAGAGAAAAACCCTGATAACAACAAGAAGCTCATGCCTGTTCAATCTGATGAAGCCGATGTTTTAGCAGCTTTTTGCCAGATCACCTCATTTAAATGTGGCGGATTAGCCATTTCGTTCGCCATCTCTCATAAGCTTGGTGATGCTTTATCACAGTTCATGTTCCTAAACAGCTGGGCAGCAATTGCTAGATCAGGCAATACCCATATTAATATTCCTTCTTTTGGGTCGGCCGCTATCTTTCCACCCACTAACATCCCTGGCTTCAAGCTACAAACATTGATTTCGAAGAAAAAGATCGTCACAAAGGTGTTTGCGTTCGATGCTTCAGCTATAGGAGCTCTTATAGCTAAATATACTACTGTTGATGGAGGAAGGCCATCGCGTGTAGAGGCAGTGGTTGCTTTTATATGGAGTCGGTTCATGGCCACCACTCAGGCTGAAGAAGCTAAGAATAATAAGTTGTATACGTTGGTTCAAGCTGTTAACTTGCGGACAAGAATGGCACCTCCATTGCACAAGCTGTCTTTCGGGAATCTTATCTGGTTTGCAATTGCAGAGGCTGATATGGAAGCTAAAGATGATGACTCTTACGGAATTGTAAACAGGATGAAAGATTCTACAAAGAACATGAGCGTGGATAATGTGAAAAAGCTTCAAAACAAAGATGAACAGTTGATTTTCCTCGAGAATTTGGCCAAGGTATATGATAAAGAAAAGGTTGTTTCTTTTGTCTTCAGTAGTTTGTGCAATTTTCCTGCATATGAAACTGATTTTGGATGGGGAAAGCCTTCATGGGTTGGATTAATTCCACAGCTCTCCGAGAATGGAGCTATTTTCTTTGACAGTAGAGAAGGGCAGGGCATAGAGGCATGGATTTGCTTAACAGAGGAAGACATGGCTAAGTTTGAGATTGACAATCAGCTTCTTGCACATGTTTCTTCAACAACAAAAGGGAATCCATTACCTGCTCAATCACGGTTATGAGCAAATAAATATGCTGTTTGGAAATAATTGGAATTTTAAGTATTCTACTAGATATTGGGATTTGGAAATAATTGGAATTTTACGTATTCTACTAGATATTGGGATCTAAGTATTTTCTTTTTCATATCCAATTGCAAATAACAAAATAAAATTTATTAATTAGTTGAGTGGACGGAGATGGGATCTTAAGAAAAATCCATTTATCTAATGAATCTCCTATATAATTAATTCCATCTAATGTTTGATTTCTCTAGAGTTTCTGGTGCCGCACTAGGTGTGATTTTGACTTAAGAGAACCGATCACGTGTCTTCATGTGGCGTTTCAAATTATGCAAATTTAATAACAGTGTGCACAATAACATGCCGTTTTTACAAAAAAAAAAAAAAAAAATTAAAGCATCGATGCCTGCATAAAGTCAAAAACACAGTGCTAATTACTCGGCATTGGAGAAAACAGACCTTGGTGTTTGGTTCAGTTATTTAAAATAGTTAGTTTTTTTTGTTTAACGGTTGATAATAAAGTATTTTGTAAGGAGCAATTGTTTTAATTGTTAATCACAGCTAATAATCTGTAATTGATTGAAATTAGTATTTAGTAAAATTAATTAAATTGTTGTTGCTATAATATAAAATTATTAAGAGAATAATTTATTTCAAAAAATATATATTTTATATGATATATAAATAAATAGAAAAATAAAATATTATATATTACTTTATATAATTATATATTTTAATAATTAAAATAATAACTACAATAGAATATAATTAATTATAAATAAAATATTTTACAAATATATATCTATAATTTATAAATATAATTAATTAATATAATATATTTTATACTGAATAGAGTAATTTTGAAGTATATTTTGTTTTCAATAAAAAATTTTACAATATGATATATTTTATTATAAATATGCTAAATTTGTTATTTTATTAGAAAAAATACCATTTGTTTTAAAACAATTTAAAAAATAAAACTTTTTTAATCAACGGTTGTTTGGAACTTCTATCAGCCATCAGTGAGATTACTAAACATTTTTTTCAACTATTGAGAATTAAAAAGTGACTAGTTGTCTCTAACTGTTGAACTAAATATCCTCTACAATGAAGTTTCTAAACAGCAACCGGTAGGTTTTTAAAGTTTCAAACAGTTACTAATTGAACAATTTTATTTTAGAGATTTTTTTCTAAATAGTTAAAAAAAATTAAATGCAAAAATCAAATTAAACTTATAATAAATTATCTTTATATATAAAGAAATAATATTTTTGAATTATTTTTATTTAAAGAAAATTATTTATTTATTTATTTATTATTATTAAAATAAACAATTATATCAAACAAGTAATATATTATATTTTTATTTATTTAGGTAGGAATGGGTTCGCTTACCAGCCTCTGGACTACGGAGGAACTACTGGGTTTGAAAGAGTTCTAGCTTCTTTATTCCCTATTTTACTAAGAGTCAATCCCTTTATAACTCACTGCAAGAATTAGTCGTTTTCAAACTCTTTTCTTTTTAAAATCCAGAAAAATTGCAAAGTAAGGGCCAGCCTTTCAAATCAAAGCAAGAGACTTATCCCTCATTCTACGTCAAACATCGATGAAGTCCGTATGGAAGTCGTGATTTGCCATTGTACAGAAATTTATATGTAACAACAACAATTTAATTATTTTTATTAAACAACAATAATAAACTGCTTATAGCTTCCAGCCACCTTTAGCCGCTAAACCAAACTTGCCTAAAGAAAAGAGAGTCAAAGATGGTATGCTGAATTGAGGATAGCAAGAAAAAGCACTCTACTAATTAGCGGACAGCTCTGACTAGCGGACACAGGCAGTCCATCTTCTCCCGCATGCGGACAGCTCTGACTAGCGGACACAGGCAGTCCATCTCTCCAACCAGGTACAGCTGAGTTTTGGTCAATTTATGACCGCCGACCACCCTAAAATTTGAATTAGTTATACTGCTACCCTTCATTTGTAAAAATTTTCTCAAACCACTCTTTTTGGGGAAAAAGCCCTAGTTCTAAGTTGGATCATTTCTTCGATCTCTGAAAATATTCTTCCTCAAATTATTGGCTTTAACTCTACACAATAAGCTTGGCATAAACTTCAAACCTCCTATGCTTCTGCTTCTCATCCTCAGATTCGCAAGCTCAAATCTCAGTTGCATTCCTTGAATCGTGACAATGATACTATTGCACATTGTTCAGTGAGCAAAATTGATTATCGATCAACTCGCTGCTCTTTAACATTCTATCAATGATGAGGACCTCATTGAAGCCATTCTCGATGGCTTGGGTCCAACATATTAACCCTTTGTGCATGTGTTGCTGGCATATCTAGATTTGGTCACTTTTGACGACTTACATGGGCATGGCATTTTATTGAACGCAGAAAGACAACTTAAGAAAGACTCTACTGATTATGGTCTATTGCCTATACTTACAGTCAATTTTGTTCATGCTCCATCCACCTCTTTCTGAGGTAGATGTCGTGGTTGTGACTCTCGAGGACGAGATAATTCATTTACAGCTTCTAGTTTCATAAATCACACTCCACTCCAGCCTCAAACCACTGTAACTCCTATTGATTCTAGTACAATTATTTGCCACAATTGTAAGTGAAATGGGTACATTGCAAGGGTCTGTCCCTATCCAAAAGCCAATAAAGATCAATGCTTTCTATCTCCATCAACCCACCATGTCACTTTTTCTTAGCCCAATCAGAACTGGATTGCCGACACTGGAATGACTAATCATCTATTAAGTTTTTATCTGACTCATTTATTGTAAAGGATTTGTAAACGCCTGGAATAATATACAGAGGCCTGAATGACCATGGTCTCTATGTTCTCCGCAAGACGAATTCTTCTTCCAAGCCAATTCAAGATAATCATTCACCACTTGGCATGCTCATTTGGGGCATGCCAACATCTCCAGTTCGCATTTACTTACCTCTAGTGATTTGCCTATTTACTTACCTCCAGATCAGTTTCAAGTCGGCTTGCAATGACAATCCAAACTTTGGTTCATCTCCTTCAATTGTTTACCAGCCCACCATACAATCCTTACTAACTCCAAACTCTGTTGTTATACCACTTACATCATAGAATCCTACCTTAACTACAATACCACAACCTGTATCTCCTCACACTTTTACGTGATGTGCCTTCTGTCAGTAGTGGCTAGTCATCAAGCCCACCATTGTTCTCTTGATTGAGTATGGTAGTCCTTTCTTTTTTTTTTTTTTGTGAGTGTCTTTAGCAATGTTTCAAAAATGGGACCGAACATTGAGCCGAACTGTCAATTGGATTACGATTGGACCGGTCCGATAAAATTTCATTGGAATTTTTGCTTTTTTTTTTTATTTAAAATAATTATTTATAAAATGTTTGAGAATATAATATTAAAAATTATTGGATATATATATGGGTTAGATCAAAACTCAATTATCACCCATACAACCCGGTCGCTTTAAAAACCCGTAATTTTAACATGTGAGATATAGCCGTTTATATTTAATGTCAATAAAATTAGTCACACATCTGCCCCTGTATGTTCTAGCATCCAATTCCAATACCATGTGATTAAGCTTTTCTTTCTTCTAAAAAAACAATATATAAGGGAAACTATGTGAATCTATTAACTGCTACACTACAGCTTCCATTAACTCATAAACGAAATGAGCATGCAAGTGATGGATGAGCTGGATATATTCCTTCCATTGATTAGGCTAATTTGGTTTATTCTATTGGCCTATGTACTAATTTAGCACCAAATTGTTCGTTTATGTATCCCAGTCCATTGGAGGAATTTTTTATTTATTTTTACTTCTGAAGATGTAAAAGCTTGGAGAAAGAAAGAAACAACGAATTCGCTTTACTTAACATTCACTTGACGAGAGCTAATAAACTATTTGGGTTCTCATTTATTACAAATATCCTCTACAGGAGGTCAAATGTTTCATTCTGTTTACTCAAAGCTTATTGAAGTCTGCAGTAGTTAATTAAGAGCCCTATTGGAAACGAAATCAAAAGAGATTCCATTGTGTTGGAGTCTTTCTTGAAGATCCGTTGGGCCAAATACACTTCCTGGTGACAGAACTCCTCCCTTTGGTAGATTGTTGCGTTGACTCAGAAGGACAATAGCACATTGAACTAGGATTATAGAAGTGGCCAAATACCCAACCTCAGGTCCCGTTACTCTGGTTACTATTTCCATGTCAGGTTTCATATTTGCCTTCGTAACTTGATTCACATCCCTAAATCCATGTCCAACAAACCACATCTTAAATCTAGCACTTCTGACTTCATCTTCAGAGGGACCCTTCTTCTTGAACCACCCAAGGCTAAAAAATGATGGGTATTTTAATACAACCCATCTTCCGATAGCAATTCTACCAAGTAGACCCACCCATACACCCATTATTATGAATTTAAGCATACCCGATAGAGTTTTATAGCACATCTTCATCTCAAAATGAGCAGGCTTCACCGTTGACCAGAATGCCTCTCTGTTTTTAATTTGTTCATCACTCTCATTGATACCAGCAATACCATTTGGGTTTTCCATTAGGGTTGATTGAGTTTTTGCAACCAGAGTAGTATCTGCTGCAGGATAATTTACAGCCCAATGACCAATCTTCTTTTGGTGCTCGATAATTGGTCCCTTGACAGGAAATGGTCCAGGAATCTGCAAAAATATGCATATTTAACGTCATTAATTTACAGTTTTAGCTTTTTATTTAATTCCATAAATTAAAATAAAACAATTACTTACTATTGGCCTTGGTCTTTTAGGTAGTGAACGCCTCAATTCCTGCAATTTTTCCTCATTGGCCACTGCTAAAACAAAAGATTCATATGACCCAAAGTTGGAAATAATCTTTTTGGGAGACTCTATGCTGAAATAAGCCTCAATTTTATTTGGTGCAGAGGGGGCTACCCATTTCCTGGAATTAAACATCCAACCCAATTCTACTGAAATTGAATCAAACCCACATGATGGAATCACTAAGGAACCAGTATGCATGGCTTTCTCGTGGTAATTGGCCTCCATTCTCTCTATGAACTCAAGCTCCCCACATATATCCAAGTAATCACACCTAACAGTATTTTGAGTAGAAATCGCATAGTCACATTTTCTATGGTTAATTATAATTAAAATTCCCACAAAACCCCAATGAAACAAAAGAAAAAAGATAAAAAGAAAAATTGAACAACTTTCATGAACCTTACCCAGTCTCAGAACAGGCAGCAATAACAGGTTCGCCAAGGCGATAAAAGGGGCCAGCGCAGTTGAGAATGAGTTTGGTTTGAGCGCAGAGGTTGCGGATAGAAGCAGGGTCAGAGGTGTCTGCTGTGAGGATAGCAACTGCAGGAGGTGTGCTCGGGCGGGCAGCCCAATTGAGAGCTTGAGTTAGTTTGGTTGCGCAGCGACCAGCTAAAGCTAGAGTTTTAAGGGGAGAAGAAGGGGTATTCAGGAACTTGAGAGCTTCTTTAACAACATATTTGCCCGTGAAGCCTGAGGCTCCCAAGATTATTACATCAAATGCAGGGGATTGAGATTGGTTTCGGTGTTCCATGTTTCAAGGAAATTCACAATGCAAAGATGTGGGCGATTGGATTGGAGTGGAACTCACAAGTTTCAAGTTTATGGCTACGAGGTTTGAGATTAAGGCAGCTAATGAATCTTTTGCTGAGCAACTCGGGATCTTAGTACAACCTTAATACATAAGCGTCCAGCTTTGTTAGTTTCATAGGACATTTTGTTTTATTTTATTTTAAGAACGTGAATTTTATTACTTATAAGAATGTTGACTTCTAATATAAACAGCTGATTAATGGTGTTTTAGCCTTAGCATTTTGGACGGTGAAACAACTTGTTGACGCTCGACATAGTTGTTTAGCAGGTGAATTACTAATACTAGAATTAATTAGATTCATTCAGAGAGAATATGTACATTACCTCATTGTGAACCCTATCATTTAGCCCAGTATTTTTTTTAACTTTTCTTAATTTGACTTTAATTTATACTTTTATTTTGATAATTTAAGTGCATCTAATATTATTTTTTTAATAATTGAGTTTTTTTAACAGTTTTTTAAAAATTAAACTACTGTATGATGTTCTTAGTTGATTAATATAAAACTATTTTTAGTTTGGATTGAAAAAGATATGAATTGAAGTGTATAATTTAATTGTGTTTGCAATCTAATTAAAATTAATATGTAAATTACACATTTCAGTTCATATTATAATCAATCCAAATTAGACAAAAAATAATAATTTTATATTATTCTAATTATATGAAGACTACTAGAAAATGGTTCATTTATTATAAAATAATAATATAACAGATTAAATCATCAAAATCAAAATGATAGGATCTGTTTAGTTTTAGAAAACATTTTCTAATTTTCTTTTTCAATTTTTCATTTTTTTATTAGTTTTTTTATTTTCCAAATCGAAAACTAATTAATAGTCATAGAAAACTTAATGTTTTCTAAATTGGAAAACACGCTTACCCTTATAAATAAAATAGAAAAATATTTTTTTGAGTTTTCCATCAACTGTTTATAATTTAAAAAATTTTGGAAATATGTTTATAATTTTCTAAATTAAAAAATAACACAACTAAATAATAAATTTTATTTTTTAATTTTCTTAAAGTAATTTTCTAAAAAACTAGTTTTATTTTCTACAACTAAACACACCCATAGATTTTACCTAATTCATATGTTTTCGAAATTATACTTAGATAGGCTCGAGTCAGTCATTTTTAAAAATTAATAGTACTTAATAATAATATTATGACACAAGACAAGTGAATCAATTAAATTAGCCTCATTGAAATAATATCATCCGATTTAAGTATTTCATGTGAGGTTAATTAATTAATTTTTTTTTAAGTCAAAGATAAGCTGCCGCAAGCCCGCAGGCCGCAACGTATAGAAAAATCCTCAGACGAAATAACATGAAGTGCAATCAAATTATCCAATTGTTTTCAATTTCAGATGAGAACATTTAATTATTCCATTTTCCTTATTTTATCATTTTTCTATTCAAGTCCAAGTTAAGCTGCTGCAACAATAAGATATTCATATCATCCGAAATAATATGAAGCTGGCTTCTTCATGCTGCAATTTAATTATTCCAATTTCAGATAAAGAATATTTAATTGTTTGTTTTTTATTTCCTTTCTTCGTGGTTTCCTGAATTCGAATCTAAAAAGTTATGTTGCTGAATAATAAGATATTCATATTAATGCGTGTGGAAATTACACTATTCTTTAACAAGGATTAGGGGTCTCAGTTCGAAAGCTCCGCACTTGAAGGGATAGTTTTTGGCAGTGGTGATGTGCTTGTTTTTTATACTGTTTATTTGGGTGATATTAGTGTTTAATTGCTAGTTTTGTATCAGATCTTTCGCGTGTGTGAAGTCACAGTGCGGGCGCGAGGATTTGTAGCGCGCAACAAGCAAGCCAGCCCCAGTGCCGTTCTAATATGTCGAGTAACGCCACAGCGCACGCGCGACGAGAGCCAACCTTGCAGAGTCCAGCGTGCATGCAAAGACCAATTTTAAGCAAGTGGAGTCCAGATTAAAAAAAGACGAATTCTGATTGGAGGAGAGCGACTTTTTGGGAAGTCTTATGATGTGTTTAATTCGAAAACAATGTAATTTAGAGTTAGATTCCGATTAGGACTCTTAGTGAGGTATTTATTTGGACTTGACAAGAATTAGGTTTCACCTTCTCCTTTTTCAGAATTTTGTTAATTTCCAAGATGCCGAAGAGAATTCGGAAGCACGATTTTTACTCTTTTCCAATAGATTGTGTCTTTACTTTTGGTTCGACTATTTGAATTCGTGAAATTTAATTTAGTTTGAATTCTTGGAGAGAATTAGAGATCAACGTTTCAAAAAGAGTAAGTTGTTAAGTTTTAAAGGAGCTTATAGATTTATTTTTTTTCCCTTTTTGTTGTAATATGTTTAAGTTTGATATTGGTATGAATATGGTCACAGTGGTAGTAATGTTACGTTAAGCATAGATTGAGTATTTAATTAATTACTCAATTTTGTATGCATGTTTTATATTTTAATGAATAAAAAATTCATTTTCTTAGGAACACATTCAATATCCATCACTACAAAAAGGATAATGGTAACCTCGCCACCAACTATTTCATTTATTAATTACTTCATTCTTGAATTTCATAATAATAGAAATAAAATATATGTATATCATATCTAGACAAAATTTGTAATTTGCTATCCTCGAATGATTTTCTTTTCTTTCCAATTGTGCTTAATTGATTTCAAGTTGAGTGATTGATTGATCACTAATTTTTTAGTTTAAAAATATTAGGATTAAGTTATGATTGAATTGGACTCTAATTAATTTATTAGTTTATTTAATTAGTGAATATAGATGATCGTTTAAAAATTATTATTCATTGTATTTAATTAATTTAAACGGAAAAAACAGAATTGAGGAAGCGAAGTTAAATACCTATGTCAATTAATTGATTTCATTAATACTTTTAGTTTGCAAGCTTTCTTTTATTTTCAGCTTTTAATTTAATTAATCTCATAATTGGTTTAAAGTGTTTAGCTTTAATTTGTGTATTAATTTGGCAACAGTTGGATTAATTAAAGGTTTGAGTTGAACAAGTTCTTTTGAGAACGATCTCAAAAGTGTCTTACCGATATTAGAACTGATGAGTTTAATTTGAGAAACATTAAGTGGGTGACTTTAGTTGAAGATGCGTCTTAGACACAATTAACTCACCTCCAATATCAAGTTGAAGATGGATTTTAGAGTTAGTTTATTCATAATAATTAATAAGCTCTCCTCATTTTTTTATATATTAGGGACGTGGGATCCTTACTTCAAAGTTCTGATAAATTTGTAAAAGCTAGGTGTGTTTGAATTTAGGTTTGGAGTGTTATTTTCCTTTTCTTCTTTTAAAGAAGTGTCATTTTCAATTTATTAATTAATTTTTTTGCTTTTTTTTCTTTCCTTTATTGCAAATATAGACGGATTTTCGCCCAACAATATAAATTCTGCTTTTATATTAGATTATTACATCTATTCATGCAAACTATTCTTATATTCTTGTGTATTGGATCCAATTCATTTATTTTGCTTTTAAGACTGTTTGTTTTTGAAATATAATTTTTTTTAGAAAATAATTTTTTTGGAAAATATTTTTCATAAAAATTTAATGTTTTCCCATGTTTAACTGTAATACTAGAAAAATTTTTAAAAAAATTGAAACGATATTTTCTTTTTTTATATCTAATAAATTTTGAAAAATATTTTTTCGTTTTTAGAATGAGAAGTTGTTTTCTATTGTTTTTGAAATATTTTCTGTTAATTTGGAAAATATTTTTCTTTAATTTATTTTTCAGAGATAAACTAAATATTAAAAAATAAAAATAAAAAAAAAGGAACCTAAATATGTAAAAGTTATGATGGTTGCAAAAGTAATAATAACTAGCTAGAGACGAATAAAGAAAAAAGAAAGAATAACAAGAATCGCTTCATATCATATTCTTTGGCAAGAGCTAATATATTATTTGGTACATTATTTGGTCCTTAAAAACTTCATTGAGGAAAAACTCTATTATAACTAAAATACCCTATATTAAAAATACTTAAATAATTCATTAGTTATCTTTTAAAGGATAGGGATAGCTAAATCTATAAGGATAAAATTGTTAAATATATTGTAAAAGTATAATTAATACTTCATTGATAATTTAAAATAATATATATATATATATATATATATATATATATATATATATATATTCCCCTTAACATATAAATTATGCATTTACATTAATTTATTATTGCAACTATTTTATTCTTATCTATTGGACCCAACTTGTTTTTATTATATTTAGTACTTTTCTTTCATGAATGATGCAAAAAAAAAAAAAGCAAAATAAGTTATTGTGTTGGCACAATATTAATAAAAAAAATAAAAGAAAAAATTCAAAAGGAAAAAAAAATGGAAATATATTTAAGAAGGAAGAAAAAAAATGGAAAATAAGCCCCCTCTCTCCTCTTTATTATTTATCGTGATAATGAAAAAAAAAATGACTTATTTTTTTATCAAATTAACCTGTTTTCTACCCAGTTTTATCCCGGTTCAACCTTGTAAACCCACTTCTGTACCACTTCTTAATTTTTCGTCAAATCAGACCGAACCAGAGGGCCGATTCTAGTTTTTCACAAGCTTGAGTGAAGCCTACACAAAAAAGTTAACTAGGGAGAGATCTTTTGGAAATGAAATCAAAAGAGATTCCATTGTGTTGGAGTCGTTGTTGAAGATCCGTTGAGCCGAACACAATCCCTGGTGATAAAACTCCTCCCTTTGGTAGATTGTTGCGCTGACTCAGAAGGACAAGAGCACATTGAACTAAGATTATAGATGTGGCCAAATAGCCCACCTCAGGTCCCGTCACTCTGGTTACTATTTCCATGTCAGGTTTCATGTTTGGCTTTGAAATTTGATTCACATCCCTAAATCCATGTCCAACAAACCACATCTTAAATGCAGCACTTCTCACTTCATCCTCAGAGGGGCCCTCCTTCTTGAACCACCCAAAGCTGAAATATGAAGGATATTTTAAGAGAATCCATCTTCCAATTACAATTCTACCGAGTAGACCCACACATATACCAGTTATTATGAATCTTAAGATGCCCATTAGAGTTTTATAGCATATCTTCATCCCAAAATGGGCAGGCTTCACCGTCGACCAGAATGTCTCTCTAATTTCTATTTGTTCATCACTCTCATTAATACCAGGAATACCATTTGGGTTTTCTGTTAGTGTTGATTGAGTTTTTGCAACCAGAGTAGTATCTGCTGGAGGATAAATGGCAGCCCAAAGTCCAATCTCCTTTTGGTGTTCGATAATTGGTCCTTTGGCAGGGAATGGTCCAGGAATCTGCAAAAAAGCATCCATATTTAACTTCATTAATTTACAGATTTAGTGTTTAATTGAATTCCATTAATTACAATAAAATAAATATTTACTGTTGGCCTTGGACTTTTAGGTCTTGAATGCCTCAATTGCCGCAATTTTTCCTCACTGGCCACTGCTGAAACAAAAGCTTCATATGACCCAAAATTGGAAACAATTTTCTTCTGAGACTCTGAGCTGAAATAAGCCTCAATTTGATTTGGTGCGGAGGGGGTCACCCATTGCCTGGAATTAAACATCCAACCCAATTCTGCAATAATTGAACCAAACCCACACGATGGAATCACTAAGGTACCACTCTCCATGGCTTTCTCGTGGTAATTGGCCTCCATTCTCTCTATGAACTCAAGCTCCCCACATATATCCAAGTAATCACACCTAACAGTATTTTGAGTAGAAATCGCAGTCACATTTTCTATGGTTAGTTATAATCAAAATTCCCACCAAAGCCCGAATTAAACAAAAGAAGAAAAACCAAAAAAGAAAGGAAAAAAATTGAAGAACTTTCATGAACCTTACCCAGTCTCATAACAGGCAGCAACAACGGGTTCGCCGAGGCGATAAAAGGGGCCAGCGCAGTTGAGAATGAGTTTGGTTTGAGCGCAGAGGTGGCGGATGGAAGCAGGGTCGGAAGTGTCTGCTGTGAGGATAGCGACCGGAGGAGGTGTGCTCGGGCCGGCAGCCCAATTGAGAGCTTGGGTTAGTTTGGTTGGGTTGCGACCAGCTAAAGCTAGAGTTTTGAGGGGCGAAGAGGGGGTATTTGTTGGATCATAAACTTGATCCATTATGGGTGCCCAAACCCAAACCCAATCATATTGGAGTCCAAGTCCACAATAAAAGTCCAAAATTGCAAGTCATCTACCTAGAATTTTCTAGAGTGTATTAATTATGCATGTGAATCATTTGGTAACTTAAAATATTATTAGAAGAATGGAGAAGGATGGAGAAGAATGAGGTGTATGGTTATTATAATTTTGGATTATTTTATTTGTGTGGTGTAGAATTGTTCTTAAGTAGTATAAATACCCCTCCCCATTTTAGTTTTAGACATCAAGAAAAATTAAAAGCTTCTAAATGAGTGAAGAAGCAAAGTTTTATAAGAGTGAGTTGTAGTTTCTTGTTTGTTGAGTGAGAGTGTTTTTTGTAATATTTGCTTGAGTTTAAATAAAAGTTGTTTGTGTGAGTATTTTATTTCCAACAAATTGGTATCAGAGCTAGTTGGAAAATCTATACTATTGCATATCAAATCGGAAGTCTCAACAAGAGGAATTCGACACCGTCAGAATTGCCCCGATCGGAGTTCAAACGTGCCGCTGGAATAGTGCTACCAGAAAACTGAGTTGACTCACAAAGTTGAGCCGAGTGGACCGAGTTGTCCTTTCCAAAGTTTTTCGACGTTCCGGATTCATCCGCACAATCAGATCTTACAAATTCTTATTATATTGAGAGATATGGCAAATGGTATGACACCATTCCAAGTCCCGACACTCAACAACAACAACTACGACAATTGGAGTATCAAAATGAAGGCACTTCTTGGATCACAAGACGTGTGGGATATCATAGAGAAAGACTACAACGAGCCTGCAGATGATACTGCTTTTGCTACTCTTACACCAGATCAAAAGGCTACTTTGAAGGATTCAAGAAAGAGAGACAAGAAGGCTCTCTACCTCATCTATCAAGCTTTAGATGATGATGGATTTGAAAAGATTTCAAGTGCAAGCTCTGCTAAGGAAGCGTGGGAGAAGCTGCAAACCTCTTACAAAGGATCCGAGCAAGTGAAGAAGGTCCGTCTCCAAACATTAATAGGTGAATTTGAATCCTTACATATGAAAGTATCTGAGTCTATTTCAGATTATTTCTCAAGAGTAGTAGATGTTTCTAATCAACTAAAAAGAAATGGTGAAAAGTTAGAAGATGTGAGGATAATAGAGAAGATACTTCGTTCGTTGGATCCCAAATTTGAGCACATCGTCGTGACGATTGAAGAAACTAAAGACTTGGAAGAAATGACAATCGAGCAACTCCAAGGATCATTGCAAGCATACGAAGAGAAGCATAAGAAGAAGCAAGGATTTACTGAGCAACTCCTCAAGCTGCAACTCAAGGATATGCATGAAAGTCAAGACAATGATAGAAACCAACGTGGCCGAGGTAGAGGTAGAGGCCATGGACGAGGTGGAAGTCGCAGTCGTGGACGAGGTTGGAATTACCACAACAACAATTCCAACAACAACTATGAGAAAGGAGAAAGCTCAACACGAGGCCGTGGAAGAATCAATCCGAACTCAAGGTATGACAAATCTCAAGTTCGATGCTATAATTGTCAGAAGTTTGGGCATTATGCTTCAGAATGTAGAGCTCCCAACAACAAAATTGAGGAGAAGGCCAACTACGTGGAGGAGAAGACAGATGATAAAGAAACTCTTCTTTTAGCACGAAAGGAAACTGATGGTGGCCAAGCAAATTCCTGGTATCTTGACAGTGGTGCAAGCAATCATATGTGTGGAAGGAAAGACATGTTCGTGGAGCTAGATGAATCAGTAAACGGAAATGTTTCATTTGGAGATGATTCCACAATAGCAGTGAAAGGGAGAGGTAACATCCTTATCCGTTTAAAAGATGGGAGACATCAGTTTATTTCCAATGTCTACTATGTGCCCAATATGAAAAGTAACATCTTGAGTTTAGGACAACTGTTAGAGAAAGGTTATGATATTCATATGAAAGATTATAATCTTTCTATAAAAGATGATAAAAATAACTTCATTACTAAAGTGTCGATGTCAAAGAATAGAATGTTCTTGATCAACATACAAAACGATGTTGCAAAGTGCCTGAAAGCTTGCTACAAAGATGTATCATGGCTTTGGCATCTTCGATTTGGGCATCTAAATTTTGGAGGTTTGGAGCTGCTATCTAAGAAGGAGATGGTAAAGGGACTACCTCGCATCAACCATCCTGACCAGCTTTGTGAAGGGTGTCTAGTTGGGAAGCAATTCAGGAAAAGTTTTCCAAATGAGTCAGAGTCAAGAGCCAAGAAGCCACTCGAGCTCATCCATACTGATGTGTGTGGTCCAATCAAGCCAAGCTCTCTCGGTAACAGTAGCTATTTTCTTCTTTTCATTGATGATTTTTCAAGAAAAACCTGGGTCTATTTCTTGAAACAGAAGTCTGAAGTTTTTGAAGTTTTCAAGAAGTTCAAAGCTGCAGTGGAGAGAGAAAGCGGTAGAAAAATCAAAGCCATGAGATCCGACCGAGGTGGAGAATTTACTTCCAGGGAGTTTCAAGAGTTCTGTGAAGCAAATGGAATTCGGCGACCAATGACAGTTCCTAGATCCTCCCAGCAAAATGGCGTGGCAAAAAGAAAGAACAGAACAATCCTCGACATGACACGAAGCATGCTCAAAAGCAAGAAATTACCCAAGGAATTTTGGGCAGAAGCAGTGGCGTGTGCAGTTTACTTGTTAAACCGATCTCCAACAAGAAATGTATGGGGAAAGACACCACAAGAGGCATGGAGTGGAAGAAAGCCTGGCATTTCCCACCTGAGAATCTTTGGAAGTATAGCCCATGTTCATGTACCAGATGAGAGAAGAACGAAGCTTGATGATAAAAGCGAGAGTTTTATCTTCATTGGCTATGATACTAATTCGAAGGGCTACAAGCTATACAATCCAGACAATAAGAAAATTGTGATTAGTCGAGATATGGTATTCAATGAAGAAGGAGAATGGGATTTTAGCTCTCACACAGATGACTTCAATTTCTTTCCTCAATTTGAAGAAGATGAGCTAACACCAATAGAACAACATGGAGAAGCCCAACAAGAGACAACAACTCCACCCACTTCACCAACCACTCAAGGAGACTCATCACCTTCGTCATCATCAAGTGAAAGAGTTGTGTCACGCACACGAAGTCTTAGAGATCTCTATGAGGTAACCGAACAACAAGATAACCTTACATTATTTTGTCTGTTTGCTGATTGTGAACCAGTGAGCTTTCAAGAAGCAGTACAAGAGAAGAAGTGGAGAGATGCGATGGACGAAGAAATCAAGGCCATCGAAAAGAATGACACGTGGGAACTCACTTCCCTTCCCAAGGGACATAAGGCGATAGGTGTCAAATGGGTGTACAAAACAAAGCAAAACGCTAAAAGAGAGATTGAAAGGCACAAGGCGAGGCTAGTTGCTAAAGGATATAGTCAAAAGGCTGGAATTGACTATGATGAGGTATTTGCTCCTGTTGCTCGATTGGAAACTATTAGACTAATCATTTCTTTGGCAGCTCAAAACAAGTGGAAGATACATCAAATGGATGTAAAGTCTGCCTTCTTAAATGGAGTTCTTGAAAAGGAAGTCTACATTCAACAACCATCAGGCTATGAAGTCAAAGGCCACGAAGACAAAGTGTTAAAGTTGAAGAAGGCTCTTTACGGGCTAAAACAAGCACCAAGGGCTTGGAATAGCCGAATCGACAAGTACTTCCAAGAGAATGGCTTCAACAAATGTCCCTATGAGCACGCTCTATATATCAAGATCAAAGATGGAGATATTTTGATTGTGTGCCTCTACGTGGACGATTTGATCTTCACCGGAAACAACCCAAGCATGTTCAATGAATTCAAGGAAGTGATGATGAAAGAATTCGAGATGACAGACATGGGGCTCATGGCGTACTACCTCGGTATTGAAGTTAAGCAACAAAAGGATGGAATTTTCATTTCACAAGAAAGCTATGCAAAAGAGATCCTGAAGAAGTTCAAGATGGAGAACTGTAAGCCGATAAGCACACCAACGGAATATGGAATCAAGATGTCCAAACATGAAGAAGGCGAAAGTGTAGATCCAACATTCTTCAAAAGTTTGGTGGGAAGTCTACGCTATCTAACTTGTACGAGGCCTGATATTCTTCATGCAGTTGGATTGGTTAGTCGCTACATGGAATCTCCAACAACCACCCATTTTAAAGCTGCAAAGAGAATTCTGCGCTATCTGAAGGGTACAATTGATTTTGGCTTGTTCTATTCAGTTTCTAATAATTATAATCTTGTTGGATATAGCGATAGTGATTGGGGTGGAGACATAGATGATCGAAGGAGTACTACTGGATTCGTATTTTTCATGGGAGATACTGCTTTCACATGGATGTCAAAGAAACAACTGATTGTCACATTATCCACTTGTGAAGCGGAATATGTTGCTGCTACCTCATGCGTTTGTCATGCAGTTTGGCTTAGAAATCTACTGAAGGAGATAGGTTTAATACAAGAAGAGCCGACCAAGGTTTGTGTCGACAATAAGTCAGCCATTGCCTTATCCAAGAATCCAGTATTTCATAATCGAAGCAAACACATTGATATTTGCTACCACTATATAAGAGAGTGTGTTGCAAGAAAGGATGTGCAAGTTGAATATGTGAAGTCACAAGATCAAGTTGCCGATATTTTTACCAAGCCACTGACAAGTGAAGACTTCATAAGATTAAGAAATTTACTAGGGGTCATAAGATCAAGTTTAAGGGGGGGTGTTGGATCATAAACTTGATCCATTATGGGTGCCCAAACCCAAACCCAATCATATTGGAGTCCAAGTCCACAATAAAAGTCCAAAATTGCAAGTCATCTACCTAGAATTTTCTAGAGTGTATTAATTATGCATGTGAATCATTTGGTAACTTAAAATATTATTAGAAGAATGGAGAAGGATGGAGAAGAATGAGGTGTATGGTTATTATAATTTTGGATTATTTTATTTGTGTGGTGTAGAATTATTCTTAAGTAGTATAAATACCCCTCCCCATTTTAGTTTTAGACATCAAGAAAAATTAAAAGCTTCTAAATGAGTGAAGAAGCAAAGTTTTATAAGAGTGAGTTGTAGTTTCTTGTTTGTTGAGTGAGAGTGTTTTTTGTAATATTTGCTTGAGTTTAAATAAAAGTTGTTTGTGTGAGTATTTTATTTCCAACAGTATTCAGGAATTTGAGAGCTTCTTTAACAACATATTTTCCCGTGAAGCCTGAGGCTCCTAAGATTATTACATCAAATGCAGGTGATTGAGATTGGTTTCGGTGTTCCATGTTTAAAGGAAATTTACAATGCAAAGATGTGGGCGGGTGGATTGGAATGGAACTCTCAAGTTTATGGCTACGGGGTTTGAGATCGATGGCAGCTAATGAGTCTTTTGCTGAGCAACTCGGGATCTCAGTACAACCTTAACACATAGCATAAGCGTCCAGCTTGTTAGTTTTATAGGAGATTTTGTTTTATTTTATTTTATTTTAAGGACATGAATTTTATTACTTATGAGAATCTGCTGATTAGTGGTGGTTTATGAGGAAGATGTAATTTTAGCCTTAGCATTTTGGACGGTGAAGCAACTTGTTGACGTTCTACTTGTATAATTGTATTAGCAGGTGAATTATTAAGAGTAGAATTAAATAGATTCATTCAGAGAGAATATGTTGTAAAACCTATCATTTAGCCCTCTTATTTTCTTAATTTGACTTTATACTTTTTATTTTATGATTTAATCCCATCTAATGTTATTTTTTTAATAATTGAGCTTTTTTAACAGTCTTTTAAAAATTAAATTAATGTCTAATGTCATTAGTTTGTTAATATAAATTTTTTTGTTCAGTTTAAATCAAATACGATGTGAATTGAAATGTATATTTTAATTATATTTGCAATCAAATTCATATGTAACTTCCATACTTTAGTTTCTATCATAATCAATCCAAAGGCAGATGAAAAAAAAAACAATTTTATATTTAATTACCTAATTCATGTGATTTCGGAACTCGACTTAGCTAGGCTTGAGTCAATCATTTTTAAATATTAATAGTACCTAATGTTAATATTTAATATTTCATGTAAGGTGTTGAATTTTTTTTTTTTTTAAAGTCAAAGATAAGCTGCCGCAAGCCCCCAACATTAGGAAAAATCCTCAGACAAAATAGCATGAATTACGTGTGCTGCAATTCAATTATCCAATTATTTCCAATTTCAGATGAGAACATTTAATTATTTTTTTCCATTTTCCTTATTTTATCTTTGTTTTTTCAATTCAAGTCCAAGTTAAGCTGCTGCAGCAATAAGATATTCATATCATCCGAAATAGTATGAAGCTCGCTTCTTCATGTGCTGCAATTTAATTATTCCAATTTCAGGTAAAGAATATTTAATTGTTCTTTTGTTTTTTTTTCCCTCTCTTCGTCGTTTCCTGAATTCGAATTTAAAAAGTTATGTTGCCGCAATAATAAGATATTAATAGTAATTAATAATAATATTATTAAACTAGACAAAAGAATATCCATCTCATCCATCACATGCTCCGATTTAAGTATTTCATGTAATATTAATTAATTGTTTCTTTTTTTTATCCTCTATATCTATACACACACGATATTATTGTGAAATTTAAGTGAATAAATTATGTACTTATTTATTCCCCCTAGGTCAAATCTGGCGTGCTTAATTCTTTACTTAGTATAAAGCTATGCATGATGAGTTTACTGCTCTTGAGGAGAATGATACCCGGACTCTTACTATACTTTACCTAAGGGTAAACATGCAATAGGAAGTAAGTGGGTTCACAAGATGAAATATAAGCTAGATGGAACTCTTGAAAGATACGAAGCTATATTAGTGGTCAAGAATTATAACATGGTGGAGAGACAAAAAAAAATTTTAATAGTTTTCACAAATGGCTAAGTTAGTTACTGTCAAAGTATTTCTAGCTTTGGCTATTGCTCATTCATGGCTCATTCATCAATTAGATATCAATAATGCATTTTTGCATGGATATCTCAATGAAGTTTATCTCCTACCACCTGAAGATTACACTAAAGCCAAACTAGGGGAAGTGTGTAAATTGAATAAATCTCTCTATGTGCTTAAACAAACTTCTAGAGAGTGGAGCCAAGAGTTTACAAAGCAACTTCTAGCCTTTTTCTTTACTTAATCATCAACATATCACTATTTGTTCACTCGAAACACAAAAGACTAGCTTCCTGGCCCTCATAGTCTATGTAGATGATATTTTGATAAAATGGAGCTTAGAGTCGCAAATTGACATAGTCAAAAGGTACCTGGACAATAATGTAGGTCCCAAATAGCTTGAGAGGTGAATTGAAATTTCAAGAAATTTTACTCATAATAGAATACTCGTATGCTAATAGTATTTTAATCTGGACAGAAAATAAATACAAAAAAAATTTTAAATTTCTTTTCATAAAATAAAAATTTGTAATTATAAACATTTGTCGACATCTAAAATCAATTTTGTCAAATAAATCACTTCTTTTATTTGCAACAAAAACTTCAAATAAACTCAAGCACATATGGGTTTTGCTAAAATATTTTTAAACACATTTTCATATAAAAATTAACTTTGAGATTGTTTTCAGTATATCAGAATATTAAAGTTGAAAGTATGAAAATGAAAAATAATTTGACACACTTAAATTTATAGTAGATTGGCCCCTTGTCTACATCTACTCCTCAAGATATAATTCTTGAGAGTTTTTTTTTCCACTAATGATTCTTTTTAAGGGTAAGAATCAAGTCAAATATAACTCTAGAATTCTACCTAACTCATACCAAACCCAAGTTTTTACAAAGTAAAACTTAAAAATACTTTATTAGTTTTTATCCTAAAAGGCACTAAACAACCTAACAATTAAATTTTAAAGCTTAACTTGAAAACTTCACATAAAAATATATCACTCAAAAATGAAATACAGAAAGAAGAATTAGAGCCAAAATAACGAATATCTAAGAATGAAGCTCAATATACGAGAAAAATGATTTAAGAAGAATATATCACTTTTATCTTGTGAAATTTTTGATTTTCTAATATTTAAAATATTCTTTCAACAAGTATGTATAGTTTTGAGGTGAAAAACTAGCCAACATAGTTATATTTTCATTTTTCAAAAACTAGTTGTTATTTTGTCTTTTAGTGAAATATATTAGTTATAAAATTAGAATACTCGATTAGAATAGTCAAATAGAATACTACATTTCTTATTAATGAAAAATACCTTGTCTTAAAACTTTTATACTTTGAGTTTCACTTTTAGACACACATCATATGACTTTACATTAATATCCTAATGCATCTCTTGTTGTACAAGTACCTATGTTCTTGAATGTTCCTTTTGCTTTCACTTTATGCAAACATAAAAATTAGAATACATCTATGACAAAATTCTAATATTTAAATCATAGTTTTAGAATCATCAAAATTTGGGATATAAGGATTATAGCCTTTGAATTAATATTCTCTCCCTTCTTGATGATAACAAAATCTTGAT
Source organism: Triadica sebifera (assembly GCA_023653625.1). Lineage (NCBI taxonomy): Eukaryota > Viridiplantae > Streptophyta > Magnoliopsida > Malpighiales > Euphorbiaceae > Triadica > Triadica sebifera. The sequence goes on along the minus strand of CM042910.1, from coordinate 22,109,388 downwards.
TATATTTCTTAGAATTTGATCTATATTAGCACATAAAAATTTTCCTCTTAATCCATGCATAGGAATATAACAAAAATTTCAGCAAAGTATATACAAAATATATGAACTTTCATTTAAATAGTAGAATCTAAATTTTATCAAAATATCACTTAGAGAAAAATAACATTTTGTTAGAATTCAGCTTCGTTCATGTATTCTCAAATAATATAATCAAATCTAATTCGCAAATAATTTCAAATCATAACCTATTCTAGTACAATAATCTCATAGCTAAAATGATGTTCCAACACACGATAGTCTCATAGTCAAAATGATACTTTTAATCTCAATTAATAGTTCACATATTTTTCAATAAATATTTCAATATTTTCGCATATTCCCCCCCCCCTTCTGTCATCAATCTAAATAGGTGTGTAATCACAAATTAAAATCTCAACAAACTATTTTACACAGATATAAGTGCAATAATTTCATATTTCAAGGTTCACAAATAGAAAAATCCAACGATTAAAGGCAAATTATATAAAATTTCATAATTTCATATTTAGATATTTATTTATCTATTTTATTGTGACTAACTATATAAAATTAAAGGCAAATTACAAACATATTAGTTACTAGTGGCATAATTAATGAGAATTTAACAAATTCAAAGACAAATTGAATTTAAATATGCTTGATAATGTATAATATAATATTAATAGAGTTTTAATGTTTAATGAACTAAATTATAATCTTTCAAAAAAGAAAAAAAAAAGACTAATTAAGATATAGTAATATAACTTATTGGGTTCTGGTACTGCGAGATCTCAGGGTTGAATTAAGGAAAATATTAATTGACTATTATATCCTTTTGGAAATTGATAGAATTTGAGAATTTATGGAGTTTGAAAATTGATAAGTAATCTCTCCGTCTCGAGATGTTAGTCCTTTCTTGAAGTGGCACTAGAATTAAGAAAATAATTAGTAATCTAACTAATTGACTATAATATCTTTTATTTCTCAGTTTTTTCACGCATTATAACTTGTTAAAGCAAGAGATTAAGTTGGAAAAAAAAATTGAAAAGTCATATATTGTTTTCAAAAAATGGACAATTATTTTGAGACAAAAAAATTTCATAAAAAAGAAGACTAACAATTTTTCTCCAGAAAGCACTAATATTTTGAAAGAGTAGTTATATCAATATATTAATGTTGCCGCTGCTTAACTTTGACTCGAATTGACTGAAGAAAAAAAAAAGGGCAATAATGCAATTATCCTTGCGTGGGACATGTGATGGGATGAGGTGGATATTCTTTCCTAATTTAATTCATTATTTTGTCACGTTCACTCATAAAACATAAACTTTGATTAATTGATTCTATTGTCATGTTTACAAAGAACATATATATACATATATGATTGTTCAACTTAATTGAATGGGATAAATGGGATAACTTTTATCCCTAACAGTCAACAGTCAAACGATGAGGCCAACGCATAAATACAAATATAACGCCAGTTTCCATGAATAAAATTAATGAAATAATATGCATATGGGTCTGGTGGAAAATAAATAAATGAAATAATATGCACATTGGTAACCTATGAAATATTAAATTAGTTCGTTATATTAATTATGCAAACTCTAAAGAAAAGAAAGAGATAAGCTGCTGCGGCTGTCTGCTTGCTGGACAAATGCGTACCTGCTTGCCCTATCTCGGTGTGGCCTCTCCACGTTGAAATATGGACTACAACAAATTAGAGATTAGGTTGCTAACGTTTTATCGCATCGAATTGGATCCTCGAATTATTATTTTTACTTAATTGCATCTCTAAACATTCATTTATATAACCTTTAGGCTCAAAATTAACGGTTAAAATAAAATATTATTATTTTCACTTAATGGTGTTAAAATAAATAATAATTTATTAAAAAATCCGTAAGTATAATTTTTGCGAATTTTTTTTTTCATTTAATTCTGAAAATCAAAATCCAAATGACATAATCTCGTCTTCAATTTAAAATCAAATATTTCCTAACTCAAAATCAAAACCTATAATTTCATCCCTAAACCTTGTGAGCCTCCATTACTAGTGAGGATGAAAAATTTGAGAGGATATACAGAACCACGAAACCATCCTCAAATGGAGTTAATTTGATTCCAATTGCAATTCCATGAAACCATGAAATGATCCAACCTCAACCATACAATTCAAGTATAATCTTTGTTTCTTTGAAACAGAAAACAATAGTTTGCCACTTTTCATCCTCTATCACTACTCTTATGCTTTAGAGATAACAATTTGAATCCGATCCGAGGTGCATCGACCGGACCCGCTCTAAATGGGACGGATTTTTTTGTAAATTTTTTCTCCGTCCTGACTTATAATTTTTTTTAACAGGGATGAAACGAGAATGATATATACATCCCCTGCTCTGATCCTGTCCCAATTATTATTATTATTATTATTATTATTATTATTAACACATATTTAAAGTAAAAAATATGTTTTTTTACTTAAACAATTATATATTAAACTAATTAATTAAAATTAAAAAAATAAAATAAATTAATATTAAAATAAAATAAAAAAAATTAATGAAAATCTGGAAAAGGGTGCGGGATTGGGGATCTCCGTTTAAGGGTACATTTTGGTACACCAAAATAATGAGAAATAAAATCATATTTCTAAATTAGTGTTTTAGAATTTTTAGTATTTCTTTTTGGTATATCCATGAAATAGGGATTGAAATCTTATTTTAATGTTTTGTGTGATTTCATTACTAAGAGGAATAGAATTAAAAAAATTCATTATATTTTTTATAATCACTGTTTTATTTTAAAAATATATGGACAAATACTAATAAATTTGATCAGATATTAGGAATCTTATAATATACAATAATCAAATTTCTATTTTTTAAATGCTTTAACTCAATATCACTACAAGAAATGGGCTAAATAGCGACTCACAATGACCTAAAGGCGTCCGAAATTTAGAAAAAAAATAGTGACAGTATAGTAATGCAATTGCGACACAAGGCAACAAAGAAATTTAGTAATGCCAAGGTTATGTCGCTAAACGTGGCCCCTAGTCATCGCAGAAGTTTTTGAGACACCCGTGCACTGCTATTTGTGTCGCTAAATCTTGTCGATTAATCTAGCAACTTTGTTTTTGGCATCACTGATATCACTAAAATACTATGCTTCAGTGAAGGTTCCATAACACTCTTTAGCAACCCCAAAATAGCATTGCAGGCTTCATTAGTGAAACACACCATTTCACTAATGGTCGCTAGCAACACTGGCGTCACTAAATCTTATATAATAGCTGCACTAGATTTTGAATTTCAGAAACCCACCAGCAGCACGAAATTGAAATCCTTAAGCCCCAAACCCCCTGCTCTTCCTCCACGAATGTCCGTCGGCTGCTCCTCCCCTAACTATGTTTGTTGTCCACTGTTCGTGGTCAAAACTGACTGTACACCGTCCATTGCTCCTTCCCAAATGTAAGATGTTCTTCTTCTCCTCCTCCTCCTCCTCCTCCTCCTCCTCCTCCTCCTCCTTCCTTGTATTTTCATTTGTGGTTTTTTTTTAAATCTTGGAGGGCATTTACAGGAAAAAATCTCTGCGGGAGGAGGGTGTGCTTAATTTTTCTCAGTCATTCATCCATATGAGATGAGTAACAATTACTTCAATTCTGGTTTTTTTAAGTGAATTCTGGGTATTTTTATTATGTTAGTTTTACTTTGGGGCTAAAAATATATTCAAAATAAAAATTACTTCAATTCTGGGTATTTTTATTTTACAATTACATGTAATTTTATTCTGTTAATCAGGTTATTAAGCTTAATTCGAAGTTAATTTGGGGCTAAAAAATTCAGAAATTAAAATAAATAAATAATGTATTTTATATGAATAATTACATATTAATGAATTTCCCATTAAAATAATGAAATGAATAGTTGAGAGACTTTAGCATGTGTTTGCCAAAAAAAAAAAGTTGAATTAAAATTGGAGTTGATCAGTTGGAAATTACTATAAATTCAAAGTAATTATTAAAAAATTAAAAGTCAGGTCATGGAACTCAGAACTTGAAAAAATAGTTTGAAACACGTTACATGTACCTGTATAAGGTTATATCACTGTATATTAATTTATAGCAAAAAAATAAAAATAAAATCAATAGTTTATTGAAAAAATTAAATAAATGTAATAAAATGAAATATCCATATATATGGTTGTGAAATTAGTTTGAACGGAATGATATTGATCGAATCAAATCTAACCACATTGAACCAAATTAAACTATTAATCCATTTAAAAATTATGAACTAAATCGAACCAGGATTAGTTGAGTTCAATTTTTTGTTTTGGTTAACACCTCCTATCAATACATATTGAACTTCTTAATCTGATACATATGAAAAAAGAGGGAGAATAGGATTTTTTGAGATACTTTTATAATTTTTGAACTAAATACATATAATTAGTCATTTGATAATCATTTTTTTTATTTTTATTGTAAAACGTTTAGAATTCGAAATTTCAAACTCTTGTAAGTCTTAGTACAAATTATTTTATTAGATTAACAATATAAAAATAAATATACCTAAAAAATTGTGCATATACAGTAGGTGTAAGGTTTTTAACTTTCTTTAAGAACTGTAGTTCACTTCAGTCTATCATAATCATCAAGATCAGATTTAAACTATAATTACTTGCAAATCGGAACTAATCATAATCATCAAGATCACCACTGACATATAGTTGGTCGCCATTTTTCTTGTGAGTGGTAACTGAACAAATTTTCCCGCTCTTTTCTTCTTTTTGGTGGCCATGGACTATAGAGTATAAAGCCTGTGGATCCTTAGTAAAGCCCAAACCTAAAACCCTTCTTCACCATAAAACCTATGGATTCCAAGTGAATACAAAATCAAATCATGTCCTGCGGGATCACATATGATTAACTATGATATCGGATCACATATGGCGTCGATTTGCGATTAACTTTAAGTCTGACGTTATTAGTCATGGTATTCAAGTAATTAAATTAATGGCGTGCGGAATATTTGTTGGTTTGATTTATCAATTCTAGGCAGGAAGGCCTATAAAAAGTAATCACAGCAAATTATATTATGAATTTATATTTACTCTACGTCGTGCTCCCAATTTTAAAATGACAATGTATTATTTAATAATTTATATGTGTGACGTGTTTTGTGTGCAACCCATATTTTATTTATCGTTATTCTCTTATTGTTCTTTCTCAGTCTATTTTTTTGAAAAATTTCTCAATATATTTTAGATTTGTTTCGTTGAGGGAAAACTTTTAATTTACATACTTGATTTTATTTTTAGTATTTTTTAATATTTTAGGTATTATTATTATTATTTGGAATGTAAAACAATAGTTTTGATATATTTATAGAATAAAATGGTTGAAAATAAGATTTTTAAACTAAAAATTAGAAATATAGAGAGAAAAGTAAATTACTAAAGGTTGAAGTAGATAGATTTTGGTAAAAATAATAAACCTGTAAGTTGTAAATGATGAACCTGTAAGTAATAAATCTGTAAGTTTTAAATTATGAACCTATAACTTTTATACGATAAACCTAGAAGTTGTAAATGATGAATCTGTAAATAATAAACCTGCAAGATCTGAACGATAAACATATAAGTTCAAAATGATAAACCTGTAAATTTAAACTGATGAACCTATAAGTTTAAAATGATGAATCTTCAAGCTGCAAACGATGAATCTGTAAGTAATGAAATAACGTGTTGTAAACAATGAACCATTAAGTTCTAAACAATGAACCATTAAGTTCTAAACAATAAATCTGTAAGTTCATAATTATAAATCTGCAAATTATGAGATAGACTCATAATTCAGTCAATATGAGATATGTGAATATCCATGGTACGAGGGGAACCAAGAATAAGATGGTAACGGCTGAAGAAGAAAATTTGTTTTTTTCTTTGTAAGAGGGGATGCATGTTCAAGCTGGGACATTAGCAAGGGATGAGGATCAACTACTAAGACACTTGAGCCTCAAACTCAGCCTGAAGATGCATCAACGTAGCCTAAAGATCTCTCCACTACTACTCAATCTGACAATTCCTCCACACAAACTCAACCGAGAGCTTGTTCGACTCAGAATCAAACTAAAGAGTCACAGAAATCTTTCTTTTCAAGTTGGAACAGGCTTAGACTAGAAAATGAGAAGTGAGTATAATATTTATTTTCTTTTTATTCTTTGGATATATAAAACTCCATTATTATTGAGATTATCATTGTATATAATTGAACTTTGTGTCTTATTATTGAGATTAATGCAATGTGCACATAAGTCTAAATATGCACTATATGAGAATCAATATTAATAATCTTATATGGTAATATTAATATCATTAACTATATATGTATCCATAGGTTTGTAAAGAGTTATCTAATGGTTGCTAGGATATCTCATATCTTAAAGTAATGAGTGGAAGAAGTGAGATCCATATGGAAAGGCGTGGCCCAAAAGATAAAAAATTTCTACTTTAAAAAGTTTTAGGTAAATATAAGCAAATATTTCTTTATCATGAAAGACTATATAATTAGTATATGAACCAATATGTATTTTCATACTTGGCTTAGGTTAATTAAGAATTGGGGCATTATGAGAATTATAACTCGGTGTCTTTGACATGTAATAATAAACTTTGCTAGTTTATGGATTATGATAATGTAATTTCTTTTTTTCTTATGTAGAAGTATTTTGAGTGGGATTCTGACCATAACGACAGCATAAAAACTACTTGGGAGTCATTAGTCGGGAGGGAGTACTCAAACATGATGAACAAGTGGAGGAAAACAAGTTGCCCTCCTTATATTTAGAATGAATTCTAGCAGCGGTATACTGAGCAGTGAAGCACACCGAAATATCATGCATTGTCAACAAGAGTTAGCACAAACCGACTATCCGAAAAAGCTAATCTAAGAATGGGTTCCTCTCGGCACACTGCATGATCTATTTCTATAGACGAGCATAGACACCGAACAATAAAAAAAATCTCATAGTTTGGATGTTATACAATTTACTTAGCTAACATTCTTTTTTTTATTCATTTGTCAGATTGAGAAAAAATACAGGGATTCAAAACTAATTCATCTTTTCCAGAAGTGTCACATGAAAAAAAAAAAAAAGTGGATGGATCGACATCCGTGCGCAATAAATTAGGATAAGATTTTCAATGCATTTTCATTAATTGTAAAGATGTATAATAATGTGTTATTTCATAACTATTTATTTATTAACTGGAGAAACATGTTCAGCAAGTAATTGTTCAGTTGATAGAACCACCTGCAAAAGATCGGAGCCTCCAGTTGAGTATGGTGAACTTTTACCTGTAGAGAGTTAATGTATGTCCATAAAAGCTTTAGAAGTCTAACCTAACGATCGTCTTGTTTATGGATTAGGCGTCAAGGTTTCATTGTTGTTCTTTGACCAATGATCCTCATCCCATTTTAACTGTTGATTCTGCTATAAATCCAGAAACTATTCACACTCAAATGGAGGATATGAAAAGGATGATTAAGGAGCAGATAGAGGAACAAGTTTAGGAGTATCTTCAACAATGGGATCAAGAGGTTGAGCAGCTTAATCAGCTCATTAGAGGGCGGGATCAACAGGTAGAACAGCTAGATGAGCTCATGCGATAAAGAGAGATACATACTAAGCAGTGGCAACAATCAATCATGGAGGAGCATATGCATTCTTTGATACTTAATTAGACACAAAACACACAATCCCAATCTGGAGGTACAATTCCTCAGTTTTCCTTACCTAAAGATCCTTCATCCACTTTTTGATGTATTTTTTTTTACTTATATTAGGATTTTATTATTGTAATGATTTTTTTAGAAAAAACAATGAATTTTGTATTGTAATGAATGTTGAATGGTGTGAATATGTTGAATTACATGATATCCAAATGTTTTATATGCATATTATTTTATGTCTTATAAGCACGTTATTTTAAAATGAATGGAATTAATTTGCACATATTAAAAATAATTAAACTAAAAATAATTTAATTTAATAATTAATCATAATTTAGTGGTGTAGCTAAAAAAGTTGCTAAACGAATATGTTTTATTCTATAGCCACTCTTCAGCGACCGAAGTTTTCTATTTAGCCATGTCCCAATGCATCGCTATATTGCAACACCTTTTTGTCAGGTTCGCTAAAGCTAGGTTGTGATTTTCAGAATTTAGCGAGGCCATAAAATGCATAATCCTTGTAATGGTATGAGGTATTTGTTGTGAAAATCGGGTTAGTTTCCACCAAAGTGAATAATTGTGCCAAAAATTAAGACAGAGAAAAATTCCCAGGTAGTTGGTGGAGTCACAAATGGTCTCCCTTAAAAACTAACTTCCTTAGACTCTTAGAGTCTTGGTGACAGAATTTTTCTCAGATAATTTAAAGCACAATATATCACAAAGTAAAAGACCCGATAATAGCTATTAAATAGAAATAAAAAGAATACCAGAATTTAACGAGGTTCTGTCAATTATGCCTACGTCCTCGGACACTACTAAAATAATATTTCACTATTTCAAAGAAATATTACAAAGTAAAATATTACAAGAGAGAGAGGAAAAATACAATCAATCTTAGAAGTAGAGGGATTGGTATTTTTGGGATGAATTGTTAAGAGGGAGATAAAACCATTTTATAGCCTAATGCTATGGTGGAAAAATGCTCTCTTTCCGATGTGGGATTGCCACATTTCAACAAATCTCCACCTTGACAATCTCACAATTCCAAACAAACATTCTCTAAACTATTATATTACAAATTTCAGTAATGTCTCCAAATGCGCTTCGAAGCGCCCGATTTTAGATTTTGAGAACATTTATCAAGTCCAAGCAATGTTGGAACTTGATACCTTTCACAACTTTTGTTGCCATATCTGCGGGATTTTCAGCAGTCAAAATATTTTGAAGAAGTATCCCACCATCTTCAAGAATTTCCCGTACAAAATGATATCGAACATCGATATATTTCGTCCTTGTATGATAAACTTGATTTTTTGCTAAACAAATAGCACTTTGACTGTCACAATGCACTTTGACATGCTTCTGACCAATTCCCAAGTCATTCAACAACCCCTGAAGCCAAATTGCCTCCTTAACAGCTTTTGAAATTGCAACATACTCTGCCTCTGTTGTAGACAAAGCAACTGTTGACTGCAAGGTGGACTTCCAACTAACCGGTGCATTTGCAAGTGTGAACACATAACCGGTAGTAGATCGACGTTTGTCTAAATCACTTGCATAGTCGGAATCACAATATCCAACTATATACTGACCTCTTTTCTCATCCCGCTCAAACATTATACCAACATCTACAGTATTCTGAATATACCGTAGAATCCATTTCACAGCTTGCCAATGTCCTTTACCAGGATCATGCATGTACCTTCTCACAACTCCAACTGCTTGTGAAATGTCAGACCTCGTACACACCATTGCATACATCAAGCTACCAACAACATTTGCATATGGAACCTTTGACATATATTCTCATTCTTCATCACTTTTCAGAGATAAAGATGCACTGAGTTTAAAATGAGGAGCAAGTGAAGTACTAACTGGTTTTGTCTTCTCATTTATCCCAAAACGCTTTAGTACTTTTCTCATATATTGTTTCTGAGTCAAACAAAGTCTTCCCAATTTTCTGTCTCTGCATATCTTCATACCGAGAATCTTCTTAGCTTTCCCTAAATCCTTCATTTCAAATTCTTGATTTAGTTGAGCTTTTAACTTCTGAATCTCTCCTTCATCTTTTGAAGCTATCAGCATATCATCAACATAAAGGAGAAGATAGATAAAGGAACCATCCCGTAGCTTGCGTAAATATACACAATGATTATATTTGCTTCTTGTGTATTTCTGCCTTATCATAAACTTGTCAAATCGTTTGTACCACTGTCTTGGAGATTGCTTCAATCCATACAACGATTTACTCAACTTGCATGCCAAATTTTCTTTTCCAGCAACTTTAAATCCTTCTGGCTGAGTCATGTAGATTTCTTCTTCTAAGTCTTCATGTAAAAATGCAGTTTTTACATTCAGCTGAACTAGTTCCATATCAAATTGTGCTACCAAGGCCAACAGTATTCTAATGGATGAATGTTTTACAACTGGAGAAAACACTTCATTATAATCAATTCCCTCCTTCTGAGCGTAGCCTTTAGCTACCAATCTTGCCTTGTAGCGGATATCATTATTATCAGGAAATCTGTCTTTCTTTGCATAAACCCATTTACAGCCAATTTCTTTCTTTCCCTTTGGCAGACTTGATAGCTTCCATGTCTGATTCTTTTCAAGGGACTGCATCTCTTCTTCCATAGCCTTTCTCCATTTTTCTTCTTCTGAGCTTTGAATAGCTTCACAATAAGTGGAAGGCATCTCATCATCTACTGAAGATGTATAATTAGTCATATCTTCAAGTCGACAAGGTTTCTTAATATTCCTTTTCTGCTTTCGTAATGCAATTGGCTCAAGTTGCTAATGAGGTTCTTGTGCTGAAACCTCTGCTTCCTCATCTGATCCATTTTCTACCATTATCTCCTCTTCTGCCATAGGAGTAATTTTATCAGACTTTACAATTTCTGGATCAACAATTCTTCATCTATCAAACTCCACCTGTTTGGGAGTTTCCTCCACCTACTGTGGAGAACCATCCGTCTGCTCCTTTGTTACCTTTAACATGGTAAACTCATCAAAGGTAACATCTCTACTAAAGATTATTTTCTGTCTCTGGGCACCATAGTCGATATCCTTTGATACCAGAGGATATCCCCATAAAGATAGTTTTCTTTGCCCTTAGATCTAACTTCGATTCCTTAACATGATAGTATGCAGTGGAACCAAACACATGTAAGTAATTATAATTTGTAGCAGGTTTTCCATACCACACCTCCAAAGGTGTTTTTCCATTGATAGCAGTTGATGGCAAACGATTAATGAGATGACATGCATATATTACAGCCTCAGCCCAAAATTGTCTGCCTAATCCAGCATTAGACAACATACATCGAACTTTCTCTAATAAAGTTCGGTTCATGCGTTTAGCCACCCCATTCTGTTGTGGTGTATTTCTGATAGTGAAATGTCGAACAATTCCTTCATTTCTGCAAACTTTCATGAAGGGATCACTTGTGTACTCTTCGTCATTGTCTGTTCGAAGACACTTGATCTTTCTGCCCGTCTGAGTTTCTACCATCTTCTTCCAGATGAGAAAAGCTCCCAACACTTCATCCTTTGTCTTCATTGTATACACCCATACTCTTCTTGAACAATCATCAACAAAGGTAACATAGTAGTGTTTACCTCTCATTGAAGCAGTTTTGGAAGAACCCCATACATCTGAGTGAACATAATCCAGAATACCCTTGGTATCATGGATTGCAGTGCCAAACTTCACTCTCGTCTGCTTCCCTTTGATGCAATGCTCACAGAAGTCTAATTTGCAGGTTCGCACTCCTTGCAATAATCCTTGATTCGCCAGAAGTTTCAAGGATTTTTCGCCTGCATGCCCCAAGTGTATATGCCACAATCTAGTTATTTCTAGCTCCTAATCATCACTAGAAACTGTTGTTGTTGTTCCAACAACTGTATTGCCTTCATAGTAATACAAGTTGTTGCTCCTTTGAACTCCTTTCATCACCATAAGTGCTCCAGATATAACCTTCATTACTTCATTTTTAATGATTATAGTGAAACCCTTTCTTCCAAGGATTCCCATAGAAATGAGGTTTTTGGTCAGACTGGGCACATATCTTACATATGTCAGAGTTCTGATTGATCCATCACGATTCCTCAACTGGATTGAACCAATTCCAGTTGTTTTGCAATGACTTTCATTTGTTGTATAGACAACTCCACCTTCAATTTCTTTAAAATCGAAAAACCATTCTCGATTGGGACACATATAGTGGCTACAGCCTGAATCCAGGATCCAAGCAGTCGAACTGCTTATTGATGACATCAATGCTAATGAAAAATTTGAATCATCACATTCAGCTACATTTGAATCTGCAACAGCCTTGCCTTTGCCAGATTTGCTTCTCAACTTAGGACAATCTTTCTTCTAGTGCCCTTTTTCTCGATAAAAGGCACATTCATCTTTGCCCATTCTGGACTTTGATCTGTCTTTCTTTCCCCTGTTCTTATTTTTCGAACGGCCTCTTACTATCAAAGCTTCTGCTGCTCCACTGGTGTTATCCTTCTTGTTTTTTCTCATCAATTCATAATTGTATAGTGCAGCACATACTTCACTAAGAGACACCTCAGCTTTCCCATGGAGTAGAGTAGTTTCTAGAAACTCAAACTCCTCAGGAAGGGATCCCAACAGCATTAGGGCCAAATCTTCATCTTCAAATGTCACATCCAAGTTCATCAGATCTGCTACAAATTGATTGAAATTGGTGATGTGATCATTCATCGTGGTACCAGGAACATATGTGAATCTGAACAGCCTTTTCTTCATATGAAGCTTATTTTGACTGCTCTTTTTCAAGAACTTTTCCTCCAGTGCCTTCCACAATTTACTTGCAGAAGTTTCTTTACAAAAGACATACTTCTGCTCTCTGGACAGGCACGATCGAATTGTACCACATGCCAAACCATTGATTGTCTTCCATTCCTTCTCATCTGCACCTTCTGGCTTTTCTCCCTCAATGGCAATGTCTAAGCCTTGCTGAAATAAGGCGTCTAGAACTTCACCTTGCCACATGCCGAAATGGCTTGTACCATCAAAAATCTCCACTGCAATTCTCGTATTTGTCACAGCAGTTCTCGTCAAAATTGATGAAGTAGAAGTTGATGTGTCCATCGTGGATTTTTGTCCGTCTCTTGTCATTTCTTCTTTAAGACTATTTAATAGCTTTCAAATGCGGAATACCCAAGAATCCAAGGAAACCTTTCTGATGTGGAAGATCAGCTTACGCCGCAACCACAGAGTATATAACTCAGTAACCTTGGCTCTGATACCAATTGTTGTGAAAATCGGGTTAGTTTCCACCAAAGTGAATAATTGTGCCAAAAATTAAGACAAAGAAAAATTCTCAGGTAGTTGGTGGAGTCACAAATGGTCTCCCTTAAAAACCAACTTCCTTAGACTCTTAGAGTCTTGGTGACAGAATTTTTCTCAGATAATTTAAAGCACAATATATCACAAAGTAAAAGACCCGACAATAGCTATTAAATAGAAATAAAAAGAACACCAGAATTTAACGAGGTTCGGCCAATTATGCCTACGTTCTCGGACACTACTAAAATAATATTTCACTATTTCAAAGAAATATTACAAAGTGAAATATTACAAGAGAGAGAGGAAAAATACAACCAATCTTAGAAGTAGATGGATTGGTATTTTTGGGATGAATTGTTAAGAGGGGGATGAAGTCATTTTATAGCCTAATGCTATGGTAGAAAAATGTTATCTTTCCGATGTGGGATTGCTACATTTCAACAGTATTAAACTTAAATTTGAAATGAGAATCTCATTTCATTCCTGAGAAAAGCAGCGAACTCTATAAGCTAGGGCCTTGTTCATCTTTGGACACGAAGATTATTCTGTTATTAGCGGAAATCCGCCTTAGAGATTGAACGTCGACTTATCTTATTACCGTTCAATCAAAGACAGCGCTGATAGCTTGTAGTGAACAGCCCCCTTATGAAAGCAAGCGAAAGCAGCCTTTGTACTTAATTAAGGTTTGGAAGCCTTGCAACTATGATAGAAAGCCCAAACGTGTCCTAAAGATCATCACATGAACAGCCGTCCATACTACATGTCCGATTTTAATTTAGACTTGAACATACATGGATAATTATTAATAGACTTTGAGCCATTAACGTGTTGTTCTCTGTGTTTTCCCTTTTTTTCTTTTTTTCCCCTCAAAGATGCATATGCATATATTGTACTTAGAAAATTTTTAAATATATACAAAAAATCATATTAATACAAAAATTGTGGAAAAATTCGCTCAAGGGTCCACATCCCGATGATAATGAAAATTTGGAAGACCTCATCGTGATTTTCATGTGCCATATATATATATATATATATATATATATATATATATATATATATATATATATATACCTCATCGTGATTTTCATGTGTCATATATATATATATATATATATATATATATATATATATATATATATATATATATATATATATATATATAAATGATGGTTACGGTTCCGTGGAAGAGTTAAATAATATTAAATATTATGATATTAAATTGTCATAATTATTATATAATTAATTAAGAATATTAAATTTTTTATGCAATGGTTGAAAATTAGTATTTATAGATGAATAAATAATGTAGTAACTATAAAAACTTCACTAATATATATATATATATATATATATATATATATATATATATATATATATATATATATATATATATATATATATATATATATTCAGCACATATGAATAGTAACGGCTATTATATATTCCATTGACTTTATGAAGAAGATAAATTATTTGCTAATCTATTCACATTCGCTAAATCAATAGCAAATTTAATATTGGAAATGGAGAATCATTCAAAAGAAAGTTATATTATTATAATAATAAACTTAAAATGAAGGTGTAAATTTTTTAATTCAACTGAGCCCAGAAAACAATGCCTCCATTTCCGATATATATATAAATACGATAAAGGTTTAGATTTCAAAACAACAGATCTCCAATTGCCAGTAATTAGACAGATAGCTTTTTGTTGCAAAATGGAAGTAGAAATCACTTTTACAAGGTTCATTAAACCCTCTTCACCAACACCTACTCACCTAAAAACCTACAAGATTTCTCTATTAGATCAATTTGTGCCAGCCTCCTACACTCCAATGATCCTCTACTACCATAACCAAGAAATTAATCTCATCTCAGAAAGGTCAATGTCTTTAAAACAATCTTTGTCGGAAACCTTAACCCATTATTACCCATTTGCTGGAAGGATCAAAGACACTCTTTCCATTGATTGCAATGATGAAGGGGCATGCTACATAGAGGCCCGAGCTAACATCCCTCTCTCCGAATATCTCACCCAGCCTCATCTCCCATCCATGAATAAGTTGTTGCCATGTAAGGGTAACTGCTACAAACCAGATCCCACTAGATCTTATGTTACCATGGTACAAGAAACAATCTTTGCTTGTGGAAGCATCGCCATTGGTGTACTTGTGTCACACCTGATCGTGGATGGAAATGGGTTGGCTTCATTTCTTAGAAATTGGGCTGCAACAGCAAGCAAGTCAAGTAAATTAGATATCATACTTCCTAATTTTGATGGGCCGTGTATTTTTCCACAGTATGAAGCATTTTCAGAGGATGCAACTATGCTTTCTTTGTGTGTACCATTTTTCAAAATTGGAAAGTTTGGTACAAGGAGATTTGTGTTCGGCGAATGGAGCATGGCCAAGCTTAAGGCAGAAGCAGCGGCTTCAAGCGTGGAAGATCCAACACGGTTTGAAGTAGTGTCAGCATTTCTTTTTGAATGCATCGCTGCTGTCCTCAAGAAAAGATCATCAGGTATTGATAGGACAAATGCGTACCTGTTTGCTGTAAATTTACGGCGAAGAGCTAACCCACCAATCTCGCGGAGTTCCTTGGGGAACTTCGTGTGGTTATCAAACGTATTATGCTCACCTGAGGAAGTCAAAGGACCTCACTCAGTGCTCAAACTAAGAGAGGCAATAAAAAAAATTGACAGCGAATTCGTGAAAAATATACGTATTGGGGGATTTAACAAGCTCTATGAAAAGGTCAAAGAGACTCGCATAGATCTCACTCGCTCGGAAAATGGAGTGAATTTTGTGCTAATGACTAGTTGGTGTAACTTCGGGTTATGTGAAGTTGATTTTGGATGGGGAAAACCCATATGGGTGACTTGCGCTCCTTTATCAGCTGATTCTGCAATTCCCTATGAGAATTCAATCGTTCTAATGGATGCAGGAATGGGGAAAGGAATAGAAGCATGGGTGTTCATGGAAGAAGAGGACTTGGTTTTGTTAGAGAAACATCAACACCTCCTTCAGTATGCCTCACTCAATCCAAGTCCTCTGAAACTTTAACAATTATTAACTGGAGTGTACTGTTGGGTGATTGAATGTTTTTTTTTTCCTCCTAATTACATTGTTTTTTTTTTGTTTTATAATTAATTATCGCTTTCTAAATCTCTACAAATGTATTTTTTACATCTGTAAGATTTTATGCTTTTACTTGTATAATTTTTTTATCAATAATATAGTACACCGTTTGAGTCATTTTATTCATCAAAGGTATAAAATTAACATATATTGCTATTCCTTTGGAGAATTAGCCAGAGTGAAATAATGATGCTTTTACAGAAAATAAAACATTATATATTATTATTGTCTTCTTAAAAAAACAAAAAAAAATCACAACACTTCAAATTTTTATAAAACACTAATTAATCACTTAATTTATTCACAAAATATACCCAATATATATAACAAAAAAAAACACATAATATAGAAAACTATCGATATCCGAAATTCATGCCAGTAAGGTCTCTAAAAATTAGAACAAATAAATCAAGATCAGTTGCATTGACTTTATAAGTCGAAATAGAAATGACAATTTTATCACTCTTGCTTTCAAACATGAATAAAAAAAAAAAAAACAAAGGACTAATTAAACATTCCTACTCCAAATGAAAATTGTTAAATTGGAGCTCGTGAGCGATGTTTCATGCTATTTCTGGACTTTTGGCTTGTCTGATAAAAATAACTTATTGCCGCAGCTTAACTTGGACCTTAAATTGACAAGGGAAAAAGATATAAGGAAAATGGAATAAATTAACCTTCCGTACTTGAAATTCGATTAGCTAAATTGGAGTGTGTATAAATAAATTTAGTTGATATCAATATATAAAAGTTGGCCGTAGCTTAACTTGGGCTTGAAATTGATTTAAAAAAAAAAAAAGCAAATAATTAACTATCCTTGAATGTAACATGTGATGGATGAGGTGGATATTCCTTCCATTAAACTAATTTGATTAATTGATTGTCTTGTCATGTTTACAATGAAAATATATATTCATCTATGATTGTTAAATCTATAAAATTAAAATGATATTTAATTATTATTTATGAGTATACGTATTTGGACTTTCGTATTATTATTTTTGGACTTTATTATTATTTGATAAGAAACTTTTAATATAACTATATAATTAGTTAGTTTTAGATTCTGGAGTTATAGTTTGTTTTGTTCTATCTAATAAATAGACTGTACCAATCTCTATATTAAATATATTAATATAATAATTAATATGATATAATATATCTTTATCTTTATTTGGAATTTCTGTCTTTATAATTTAGAATTATTTTATAATTCTATTTTTAGAATATATTTTAGAATATAAATATATTCTATTTTTTAGAATATATTCTATATTAGAAATATTAGAATATTTCTAATATATAGTATTAGTATATTTTATATAGTTTCTAGTTATTTTATTTATTTTATAGAGTTATAGTTATTTATAGAGTTATAATATAGTTTATTTGTTTACTAATTTATTATATAATGCTATATAATGATAAATTGGCTAATAAATCGGTAAATTTTCTTATTTTCCATTATTCCAAATGTATACTTGGGTTCATTTGTATGTCTTAAGATCAAGCCAACACATAAATATAATATAAGCTACGATTAATAAAATTATGAAATAATATGCACATGGATCTGGTGGGAATAAAAAAAATAATATGCACTTTGGAGACCTATCTAATATTAAATTGGTTGGTCATATTAATTATGCTAGTCTTTGTTCCAAAACAAAAGGCCATGCAAGTCAACATAAGGGTGCTTAAACTTCCCATAGAGCAAGACATTTGTAAGATATATAATTAATCGGATAAGCTGGATATTCTTTGAAAAGAAATAATTAAATATTCTTACCCAGAAAGTAGAACAATTAAATTGCAGCATGTGAACCGAGAATCACACTATTTTGGTTGATATGAATATGGGTATCTACAAATTACAATAGGTTACTGGCGAGAGTTTGAAACTACTGCAATGGGAACACTACAAAAAAAAAAAAAAGGAAAATAGTGACCACATTGTGACCATGAAAGACCAATTATAATTAATTAAAATATTGACTACATTGGGACCACAATATAGTAACCACATTGATTAGTCACAACTCTTAGCACCACTAGTTGGCGTGAGATTTTGCAATAAATTTGTGACTACATGTGATCATAATTTAATGACTACCAATTTTGTGGTCACTAAATAGCGATTATATTATTCGTAGTCACTATATTGCAACTATAATTCATATGGTCACTATGTTGATAAACTACAACGGTTTATTGATTTACCGTTTAAGAATCTAGAATTAGCAACCACGTAAAATGTGATTTCTATTTAATAACAATATTTATCTGTAGTCACTATTTAGCGACCACAATTAAATGTGGTCACTAAATTAGCGACCACAATAAACATTATCACTAAATAGGGACCACAATTAAATGTGGTCGCTACGTTGATAAATTAAAATGGATTATTGATCTGTTGTTTTAGTTTATGGAGACAACTATTATATTTATTTGTGGTCCCTATTTAGTAACCACATTTATTGTTGTTGCTAATTTAGTGACCATATTTAATTGTGGTAGCTAATTTAGTGACCACATAGTTTGTGGTTGCTATTTAGTGACCACATTTATTGGTAGTCGTCATATTAATAAATCAAAATTGGTGTTTTAGTTTATGGAGTCAGCGACCACATTTATTTGTGTATTTAATGATGACATTTATTTGTGGTCGCTACGTTAATAAATTAAAATAATTGTTTTAGTTTATGGAGTCAGCGACTACATTTATTAGTGGTCGTTATTTAGTGACCACATTTATTTGTGGTCGCTATTTAGTAACCGCATTTATTTATGATCACTAAATTATGATCATCGCTTAGTAACTGCATTTATTTATGATCATGACCATGTGTATATGTGATTTCTAAGTACACACCACTTTTGTTGTGGAAAGATCTGTTATGAATAATTGGCATGCAACTTGAAAATAAACTTATAACAGTATTCTTGGAACAAAGTATATGCAAAAAATTAATTAATGACACGGAGGAATCAAGCTTTTGTTTCCAAACTGGATTAAGCGGTTGGATATTTTGAAGTAATTGGTAAATGATAATTAATTATTAACACAGTTCAAAATCTTGCATAAAGTTTTTTATTTCGAAACAGACAGTTTCAATTCAATAGTAAATTACACGACAAAAAAAAAAGTTAGCTTCATCAATTTCTTAATACTTTCTATATTCCTAAGCATATGTCGTTTAAATTTTTTACACAATAATTAAGAAATATATTTAAGATATTGGTAAAATATTATATTATCCTTAAATAATTAATTTTCACCAATTGTATATGGAAAAGTGAGCTTTAAATAAGGGTAGAATGAGTAAAAAATAATTAATATTTATAGATAATTGAAAAACGTCAAATATTTTGAAACAAAAACTCTAACCCAAAACCACATCTAGTTTAGTAACAAAGGGAGTATATCCTAAATTGGTTGTCTCGGGTAGAATAGGAGCATGTGTAATTCAATGAGATTAATTATTTATTGCAATGTTTAAAGTAAGTGTCATGCCACCATCCTAGCGGCATTTTATCTAAATATTCAAAATCATATAACAATCATTCTTAAATAAATGTGTTTTTTTTGTTAGAGACAATCCCATGTTGGAAGTTTAAGGGATAGAACAAAAATGTATAATTATGGTATAACTAAATTTAGATAGACTAAAGTAAATTTGAAATAATGGTGAATTTATAACTATCAAATATGACTTTATAGACTCATTCAATTCTAATATAATATCAAAGTCATCTAAAGACTAAATGTCTATAACAATGACTATGGATAAAAATTAAAGTTGACAATTCATATCGTATCGTGTCTTAATCGGATATAACACGATTATACTAAATTCGAATACGACATAATTAATTAATCGTGTCGTGTCGTATTATATAGATTTTAACCGTATTGTATCATGTCATTAAACATAACAACATGTCATGCACGATTATGTTTAATACAATTAACTAATCATATCTAATTAAACCGATTATATAATTAATCAACATAAAAATTAATTCATCAAGTTATTCACAAAATCAATCAATCTAATTGGTCAATTTTAACAGGTCTGATTGAATAAGTTAAACTTTGACTGTTCACAATTGTTCTTTTATAGAATTTCTTAGCATATCAATTTATTATTTTTACCGATATGAAATTGATTATTACAAAGGAAAATAAAGTCATACATATTGTGAAGTGTTAATCATATGACAATGTGAAATTGAATTATTGATGGTTGCAAAGCAAAATAATTTATTTTATATTATATTAATAAAAAGTTCAACTCAATGTGAAATTAATTAAAATATCAAAAATTCAGTATCTTCTAAGAAATCAATACATTATAGTAGAAGGCAAACTTTTCTACTGATTTAGAGTTATGTATTGCTATCTTTCATATTAGTTAAAATTAACTCTAATTATATAAAATAATTATTATTAATTTTTGTATTATAGAATACTTATATATAATCATAATAAATATAATATCATATAAAAGAGAAAAATAACTAAATAAAATTAAAATAATAATAGTATATATATATATATATATATATATATATATATATATTACTGAATAAAATAATCTATTAATATTTATTTACATATACAATTTACTAATAAAATTATTTTTATCAAAATGTATTATAAATTTATTCATATATAAATATATGTTATAGATATTTATTATAATATTATATTTTTGAATACTTTTATATATTTTGAATTTTGAATATCACTAAAATTATTAAATATCTTATATATTTTTAAATATGTCTAATCGTGTCTAAACAGATTATGCAGATAAAATTCATTTATGACATGAGTTTTTTTTATGTCATAAACGTGTTGACACGATTATAACACATATATGTTTAGCTCAACTCATATATGATTAAAAATGTATCGTTTCATATCATTTAATCGTGTCGTGTCAAAAATTATTAGCTCTAGTAAAAATATAAGGCTCAAGTAGATGAATTAGATAAAAATAATAATGAATTAAGTAAGTGAAAATTAGATCAAGACTAGTTGCATTTGAATGAGAATATTAATTCCAAATCAAAAGTTTAAAAGATAGAAGAATGATTCAATTTTTTCTTATATTTTCTTATCACACATCACTTATTTAATTAATTGTAAATTATCATTTCCAACATCTACCTCCCATACCCCAAAAGCTACCCATCATAGGAAACATGCTCCAGTTTGCTGGTGTTGATCATTTTCATCGCAAATTAAGAGACATGGCAAAGTAATGATAAGGATTATCTTCCTGTTTGTTGGGATATCCATTTGTTATATTGGTTATCTTTGTTACATTGGCTTATCCTTATATTGGATATATATCATCACATCTTGTAACTCTTTTAAATACTTGTAAATACATCAGATGATATAGGATGAGGTTTACAGTCCTTTTACGCTAATATGGTGTCATAGTCCTCAAAGGTCTAACAACCATAAGCTTTTTTTTATTGGCCAACTCTCCATCTCAGCTCACCACTTCCCTTTCTTTATCACCATCTATTTCCTCGTGACCTATAAAATTTAATTCAACCAACTATCTATTGTGGTAAGCCCAACTTCTTCCATTGCTCCACAGTTATGATTTAGCTACACTTATTAATAGCAGTGTTGAACCTCCACCCAACCTAACATAAACTGAACAACCAAAACCTGTATAACATACATGGTTTTGCCAAGACCAACTAGTACTTAGTTGGATAATTAGATCAATCGCAGAGGACTTTATTCCTTAAGTTATAGGAGCCGAAATAGCTCGGTAAGCATGGAAAAAGTTAGCTACCACATACGCTTCTGGTTTGAAAGCTGAAATTCGATATATCAAATCCAAAATTTATCACCTCACCAAAGACACCACTAAAACCATTGCGCAATATATTCAACATGCTAAAAGCATGTACGATCAGTTAACTGCACTTAATAATGCAATACTAGTAGGGATGTCAATTGGACCTGCTCCACAATGCCCCGTTCCGAATGGGATGAATTTTTTTATATTTTTTCTTTCCCACCCCGACCCCGCCTCAATCCCAAAATTTTTTATAATGGGGACGGGGCGGGTACAGTATATACATCCTCCGCCCCAACTCTACACTAAATATATATATTTTAATATAATTAATATTTTTTAAAAAATAATAAAATAAAAATATAATACTTATTTAAAGTAAAAAATATTTTTTATTTAAAGTAAAAAATATTTTTTAAATCTTAATTTTTAAAAATTATTAATTAAAAATATCATCAATAAATTTTTTTTATAAATATTTGATTAATCAGTTAATTACTTTAATTAATTTAATTGGCTCTTTTGAATATTAAAAATAAATTATTATTTTAATGTATAACAAAATAAATAAAATAGAATATGAAAAAACATAAGATATAAACATATGCCTATAAATATATATTTCACATATACTAAATATATACTGCACATATATTGAATATATATTTTATCTTTTTATCATCATAATTGTTTCATATATTCAATAAACTTATGTCCAATACATACCTCACGTACACCATATATTTTTTAATATACATTTAATAATTTTGATTAATATATATATATATATATAATTCACATATACTTTTTATTATACACTTAGTTAAACTTACATAAGTTTAATATAGTCTAACATACATGAAACACTTTTAATATTTTCTTTATAATATATGTGAGGTATATGTAAGCTATATGTATACTTTATATATACCTCAAATATATTTTTATTTTTTATCATAACTGTATTGTATATTTAATAAATATTTTTATCATATTTAATTCACATATATTGAATATATACTTATCATATAATTTTAATTGTAATTTAATAATTATGAGTTAAATATATTAATAAATTTGAATAAAACAAATATATAAAATATATAATTGGCATGACATAATTTGTGATTAAACTAAATCAATTTGTTATACAATCATAGTTGGATAAATTACTATTTAACTTACTATCTAATAAATAGTTAAATAGTTATTACTCTTCATGACATAATTACTATTTAATTGTATCGCATAGTTGGATAAAAATGTATACATTTTTCTTATAAAAAAAAGTTTATACATTTATTTTCTTATACCTCATAAATTTTCTAAAAATATTATTAGTCAACACATCTAAGTTCAATACTTCAACCAGGACACAGCAAACTTTCCATGTTAGCAATCCTTTCTCTTTAAATAAAGCCAATAATAGATAGTTACTACAGAGTTACGAATTTCCAACTCATCCGGTTTTCATCTCACGAACCACCAGGTATTAGCACGTCCAACGTACATTTCGTAGGCAAGAAAGGAAGGTTTAGCAAGACTGAGCATAGGTACTCGCCAGAGCTCTTTTTGACGATTCCCTTTACCCGGATACTTAGAAAATATAGTATAAGCCATTGCCGTTGACCTAGCTATCAAGAACTAGAGATCTTCACATCACAAAGATCCGCAGTTGTATACGCTCTTTCTTCCTAGTTGTATAGGCTCACTTCAAACCCATATAAATATACCAGGAAGAGACTACTACTGATTAGAATACAGAGGAACAGAGAAATACGAACTGCTAACTCTAAGAAATCCCAAGGGGATCCGAGGAGCTATCCAAGAAGAAGAGAAGGGTCAATAATTGGACATCAGACCAGACCGTTTATCATTTCTCTCTCTATGTATAAGGCAAACACCTCTAAATTTTGTATTTCTTTTCGTCATCTTTTAGAATGAAGAGCTCTCTTTCAAGGTCAATTTTTTATTTTTCAAGAACCTTTCTTTAGATCTCCTTGGTTTTTTGTTTTTTCTCCTGTTGTTGTTTGTTTGAGATGGTTTGGCTTGTTCGGGTATTTCTGTCCTCATTCCCATATGGAAAATTTTAGGCTTAAAGTACCAAAATGGCCCATTAAAGCTCCGTTTAATATTGCGTTTGCCAAAAGTGATTTTAGAGAAAAAAAAATTATTTTTAAAATTTTTGAGTTTTGAAAACTGGTTTTGGACAGAAACAGATAAATAGATATTTTTTCCATATATAAATTTGAGAAAAACAGTTTATAAAAAATTAAAAAAATTAATTAATTAAATAAAAAAATTCTAAATCTGTTTTTAGACTGGAATGTAACTTGATTTGATTGAGTTCCTTAACATGCATCAATGTGTCTTTGTCAAACTCCCTTAATATCCTTATCCATTTGCCAAACTACTCCCAAAACCTTCTTGTGACTGGCACTGCTATAACAGCTTAAACAATTCTATATTGTGCAGCAAAGACCTCTTCAAGCGCTTTCTTGATCTTCATAAAAATCAATTTAAATAGCTTAATAGAAAGAATATCCGGCATTCTGGCTCACCCATCACATTCATATTTATGCTCCGTTAGTTATTGCTTTTTCTTTAGTTAATTCAAATCAAAGTTAAGCTGCCGCAACATCATGCACTCCAATTTAGTTCTGTAAGTTTCAGGTAAGGAAAGTTAATTATTCCATTTTCCTTGATTTTTTTTATTTTTTATTTTATTTTTGGCAATTCAAGTCAAAGTTAACCTGCTGCGACGTTACGATATTCATATCAACCAAAATAACGTGAAGCTCGCTTCTCCTCCTGCTCCTTTTTTTCTTTATTTTTTTTTCCTTTTTTCATTATCATCACAATGGGACCCTTATGCCATGCTATTAGGTATAAAGGAAAAAATAAAATAAATGAAATAAATAAATAAAATATTAAAAATACAAGAGAATTATAATTATTAAAAAAAGTCGAAGTTAATTTAAACCTAAAATTAAAGAGAGAGAGCAGGGAGAGGAGGAGAGAGAGGGATGGTGAGAGTGAGAGTGGGAGAGCAAAAAGTCAATAATAAATTTATTATTTCAAAAATAAGAACTCATACATTTAAAATTTATTTTTAAATTCTATCAATTCTTACTATATTTGATTTATGAAATTAATTTATAGAAACTTCAAATAAATTTTCACTCAAACCGAACACATAAATAACAAATTTATAAATAAATTCCATGAAATTCTGTGAAATTCATTTACCCTAAATATGTGCTTTCTGATTTTAATCCATTCAAAAGATATGATGAAATTTTTAATACTAATTATTAGTTTCACATGCTAATTAAAAATAATAATGCTAACTATATAAAATAGAAAAAATTATTATTTACTCTATGAGATTTGACTTATTATACTAGTATTTTTGATATTTAAAAAATAGATCATATGCCTCTTCTATTTTATTTCCGTCAAACTATATAGTTCATCCATTAAATTTTAAGACATACATTTACTGTTAGTCAAAAAATATTCTCGTTTGCTCAGGAGGTACTAGTAAAATATGTCAAATTTTAAGAGGTACTAATATAATATGTCAAATTTCAGAGAGATACTAATACAATATATCAAATTTTATGAGGTAAATAATATTTTTTTTATTTGTTATTTTACCATAATCTAATATTTTTCTAATTGAAAATCTAACATAATGACATATTAATATAATATGATAAAATAAAGGGAGCAAATAGCATAATTTTTAAATTTTATAAGGATACTAGCATAATATATCAAATCTCATGGGTAAATAATAATTTTTCTATAAAATAAAGGCGAAACTCATTTTTATATCCCTAAACTATAACAAATTATTTGATTGAGTCTCTATTATTTTTATTTAATTACATTCTTAAATATTTATTTGAAAAATGTTAATAACACTCTCTTTTAACACTCTTTTCTTTATTAGTCCACTATTTTCAATAAAAAAAATATATTTTTAGTTCAGATTAAATATAATATTTTTTCTTTCTCAAAATAATGACTAAAACATTAAATCTACTTTTTTATTTATCATTTTCTTTTCTCTCTCTTTCCTCATATCTCACAACACAATTTATTCCTTTTTTTATAAGATTTTTTATTAAAATTTAAAAAATATATGGAAAAAATTAGGAGAAATAAAAAATATATTTTTGGACTGATTTTATACTAAGAACAAAAAATATTTTAAAATCATTAATAAAAATATATGGTAGAATTTAAAAAATATAAAGAAAAAATTAAGAGAAGTAAAAAAATATTTTTGGATTAATTTTTATACTAAAATCAAAAATTATTTTAAAATCATTAATAGAACAAATGATAAAGCAAA
The DNA here is from genome assembly GCA_023653625.1 of Triadica sebifera. NCBI lineage: Eukaryota > Viridiplantae > Streptophyta > Magnoliopsida > Malpighiales > Euphorbiaceae > Triadica > Triadica sebifera. The sequence goes on along the minus strand of CM042910.1, from coordinate 22,082,975 downwards.
AAAATTGATAATTAAGAGACATTAATTTTTTCTTAATATATTAGACTTTTTTTTGCCTTAAAATTGATTTGGAGCGGTTCATAGTTTTTTTATTTTTTATAAAAATTTCAAAATTTTAAGGCTCTTCTGTAGCTGGTTACAATCCTAGTTCTGCAACAACAGGGAAAACTCTACCGCAAATGAAAATTTCACTGCATCATAATTCAAAAAAAGTAATGTCTACATTTAAGGGTGGCAGCGAGTACGGATTTTGTAGGTATCTGAGTCTATCCGAACTCATTTAAACCCTAATGGATAATCCTATTAGGGTTTTAGGATGGATATGGGTAACAATATTTAAATTCATCATGAATTTAGGTAGGATATGGGTAAAGGCATTCGGGTACCCGATAAACCCGATTATATATATATATATATATATATTATGCAATTTATTCTATTTTAATTCATTGAATATAATGATATAATTAATAATTTTTTCATATATTTTTATAATTGATAAATTACAAATATAGTAGGAGTTTGAAATTTGAAATATAATTTTTCTATCATAATAAAAAAAATATTTAATTTTATTGTTATTTTTGAACAATTTGATGAATTATTTTAATTTGAATGTGTTGAATTAGATTTTATGTTTTATTTTATTATTTTATTTAATTTTATAGTGATTTATGGTAGATTATTTATATATTTTTAGATTTTTAATTATTTAATTAGTTTGAATTTTATTTTATTTTAAATTTTTAATGATAACCGGTAATTATTCGGATTCGGGTATTAATCGGATTTGTCACTGGTACGGGTATTAATATTATAATTTTAAACGAATTTGGAATGAGTTCGGATATGTATATATATAATCGGATTCGGATATGACAATTTTTGTGGGTACCCTACCCATTGTCATCCCTATCTATATCACTAGGCAATAGGTACAATTTCTAGCAAAAATATTATTTTTTTCAAAAAAAACTGTAAGATAATATATTAAGAAAAAATTAATGGTCTCTTAATTATCAATTTTTTTGCTTTATTATTTGTTATATTAATGATTTTAAAATAATTTTTGTTCTTAATAAAAAAATGATCCAAAAATATTTTTTATTTCTCTTAATTTTTTCTTTATATTTTTTTAATTTTATCATTTATTCTATTAATGATTTTAAAATAATTTTTGTTCTTATTATAAAATCAGTCCAAAAATATTTTTTATTCCTCTTAATTTTTTAGATATATTTTTTAAATTTTATTGAAAAAATGTAAAAAAATTGAATAAATACTAGTGTGAAATAGGAGAAAAGAGAGAGGAGATAGAATGATAAATAAAAAAGTAGATTTTAATATTTTAGTCATTATTATAAGAGATAAAAAATATTATATTTAATCTTATCTAAAAATATATTTTTTATTAAAAATAGTAGACAAATAGAAAATAGAATATTAAAAAAGAGAGTTAAAATAGTGAAGACGAATCGTCAAACTGCCTCTTGATATAATAACTTTTTAATATACAAAAATCAAAAAGGTAAAAGAAATTATAAAACCTTGAAACCGACGAGAATATCTTCCTCCTTCAAAACTGGTTACTACTCCAACCATCCCAGTGAAGATGAGGCTTGCGTGCCAGCGATAGAACTTCTGGAGGACAGGTGACGTTGAGATGAAGTATCGTTATAGAGAAAAATAAGTAAATAAAAAAAATAATTAATAATACAGATAAAATATAATTCAATAATTTAATGTGATCGAATAATTTGACTATATTTACAATAGATGAGTAGTAAGAAAATTTTTACTATGTAAAAAAAATATTATAAGAGTTTTCAATTAATATCTCGCACAATCCAAAAATATTTTTCATCCAAACTTCTCTCACTAATAAATATTCTTCGCAAAAAAAAAAGAAATAAATAAGAGAATTTGTATTACTTTTAGAATACTTTGGATGTGAGAATTTATAGCTATTTATAACTAAAACAATAATCAAATTTATAATCATTAAGTCTCATTAAGCTCACTTTTACACAGGTAATTGAAGATTATGATGTTGGAATTTAATCAATGCTCAAATAGTTAAAATACCCATTACCCTTGCAAAATTGGTCGTATGGTAGGGATGGTTGGTTATGTGATGACCTTTAGGGTAGGAGTAGTGGTAGTGGATGAAAAGGAGCAAGCCACTATTTCCCTTTTCAAAGAGATGAATATTATACTTGAATTGTATTATTGATGTTGGATCATTTTGGGGGGGTCGTTTCATGGAATTGCAATTGGAATCAAACTTCAGTTGGGGATGGTTTTCGTTCTATCCTCTCAATTTTTTCATCTACACCAGTAATGGAGGTTCACATGGTTTAGGGATGAAGGTGAAGGTTTTGATTTTTGATTTTAGGAATTTGATGTTGAATTGAAAAAGAGATGATGTTAATTATATGGATTTTGATTTAATGAATTAAACGGAAAACTTTTTTTTCTAAAAATTATACTTACTGATTTTTCTAATAAATTATTATTTATTTTAACACTGTTTTACTTCCGCCGTTAAATTTAAGCCTTAAAGGTTATATAAATAAATATCCACGGATGTAATTAAGTAAAAATAATAGTTTAGGGATTCAATTCGATGCTATAAAACGTTAAAAACTTAATCAAAAATTTCATTATAGTTTAATGATCTGAAATTGAGTTGTCTGAAATAAAATATTAGTTAAGTACCACGCATAGCAACAATTATATTATTGCTTAATTTTCGTGGATAAATTTTTATATTTATTTATATATCTTGTTTCTGCTCCCCTAGGTCAAATCTGGACTGCTAAATTCTCTTAGTGATTCTATTGATAATATATAATAAAAAATTTAGTGAAATTATAAATGTTAAAAAAACATATAATGTTTCATTTTTTTTTAAATTGGGCATCTATTTTTTTTTTCGGTAATTATACTCATAATATTTGAAATGTTTTTAATTAGACCCTTTTTTCCTATTTTATTTTCAAAAATTAACTTTTAAATTTTTTTGCTATGGATGTGTCCAAAAAATCCATCAGTAAGAGTAATTTACAAAAATAAATAAATTTTCTCTTTAACTCATACTGTAGCATTTTGAAACATCTGGTTATTTTTTTTAATTTTCCGAAATTTTTAATATTAATAGTTTCACATGTAAGTTTGTTTTTTAAAAAAACAAATGGCTATATAAAATAAATTGTATTGGTCAATTAGCACACATAGCAACATCTATGTTTGATTGTTGACCGCTAAATTGTCATTGTCAATATTATATACTATACCAAACGTCTTATTTTTTTAATTGGATATTTATTATTTTTTTATATGTTTAAAATTTTTTCAATTGATTATTCCTATCGTTTTTTTTTTCAAATGACAAATAATTTAAAAATGCGGCGCTCCTCAAGAACGATTGCTGAGAGAGTGGAGGCGAAAGGCTGTCGTTTTGGAATAAGAACGATAAAGGGAAGAAGGGAGGAGATGAATCAATGAACATCTGTTTTAAGCAAAAATTTGGGAAAATTTTTTATTGTAAATTAGAAAACAATTTACTGATAAAAATTTATAAAATTCTATATTTATGGTATTTTATGAAATAAATTTTTATTTTATAATATTTTTACTGTATTTATATGGGCGATAGATTGTGCGCCAATTAAAATAGCGCTCAAAATTCAAATTTTTTTTAAATTATTTTACTTTTTGTGCTGAGTACAATTTTTAAAAATTTTATGTGTCATTTCAATTAGTGCACATTTTCTATATAGTTTCTGCATCAATTGAACTGGTGCACAAATCTTTGACTGATCCATTTAAATAATAAATTATCTATTTAAATAATAAATTATTATAAAATTGAAATTTTGTGAAAAAATATCCTAAATTGATAATTTTTTTTCTATTTCCTCTGGTATATATCTCCAAAAAATTTCTAATTCAAAAAAGTAAAAGAGAAGATAACCAGTAAAAGAATAGAAATAGATTAAAAAAATATATTTTATATTTTTTTGAATTAACTTGACGTACAGCATCAGCGTATATATAAGATAAGATAATTAGCAGTTGTACATGATAGTATCAATAACACCATTAGAAAGAAGAAAATAATAAAGAGAAGTTACTAATACTTTTTGTTAGATTATCTTAAATTAGTCGGTTATAAATTACCGGCATATGCCATTTCTGTGTCGCTGAGTTTGTATGTTGTCATGCGTCAACATGGTGTCACTAAGGTTCCATCATAATTTGCAATCCCCATTGCATTGCGCTGCGTAACTACGGCCTCGCAATTTAGTGACGCGGGGTCGCAATTCAAGTCATATAGTGTAATTACTTAAAACAAACTTAAATAATTATATACTTAATAGATGTATATACAAAATAATATATATATATATATATATATATATATATATATATACTTTACTTAATTTTTTACGCTTATTTGCTTTATTTCAAAAAAATTATACTTATACACTTATGGGTTTTATAATTAATATATATTATATTAACACAATCTTAAATACTTATATATTTAATAAACTTATATACTAATTAATATATATTTTACTTATATATAATATTTTATTTGTTATACACTTATGTGTTTTATAATTATATATTTATATTTTAACTGTATATTTATTAACACAAGTTTTAATCATTATATACTTAATAGATGTATATACTAATTAATAAACACTTTACTTATATATAATACTATAATGTAGCTCTCGTGTTGCCTCATATTTATAAAATTTATACTGTAAATCAATTAAAAAATATTATAATATAATAATAAAAAGCACAAAATAAATTGAATAAGTACATATTATAAAAATCATATATAATTTTTTTAAAATTTTTTACATAATTTATTTATAAGTATCAATAATGTTTACAAAGAAGTACATATTATAAACTGATATAGCAAAAAATATGAGTATCGACCAAGCATGAGCACCCTTCAAATATATTAGGAAAATTATTAATATTAAAGTCTTAAGTATATAAATTAAATAAATCATACATAATTTATATATGTGTAAATCTTGAAGGATGTGTACTTGCAATCAATCAATCTTTGATCTTAAATAAAAATATATAAAACAAATGAGATGAATATTCAACTAACAGAAGTAGAATATGAAAAAAAAAATATGTGCATAAGAAAATCAAAATAACATAATCACTGGAAAAAATTCAGAAAACACCATAAAAATTATATATAGAAGATGAGTAGTCTACATAAAAAAACACACACAACGTAGAAAAAACTATGTTGCAGAGTATACATGAAATAAATACTATAATATATGAGTTTTTTAACAAAAAAAATTAATCAATCTAGTAAAAATTTAAGAAAATAAAAAACTATATATCTACAGGTTGTCTAACCTTGGAAGGGAAAGCTAAAAACGAAGCAAATATGAGGGATGAAAAAGACAGTAGGAGGGGCTACTATTTATAGGAGTCTTGCTTAACTTGAGAAAATAATTAAATAAGAACCAAATAAAACTACTATAATAGGACTAAACTAAATTCCTATCTAAGTTACAAAAATTCATAATTGCCTTACATAAAAAAAAAACATTGTAAAAAGTCTTCTAAAGTTTAAACAATACAAAAAAAAATTCTAATCCAAATTTATATCAAACACATTTATTATAAACGATAGACATAACAAATATCTTATGATCAATAAACAGATATCTTAAGCACATAAATTAAAACAAACTAAGCAAATTAAATTTAATTATAATTAAGTAACTATACCAAATCAATAAATTATATAAAGAAGGTTAGGTTCTAGAAATTTTAAAACAATTGTTTACAATAAAAAAACAAAATCTTAATATTAGTCAACCCAATTTAAATTGTGGACTTAATTAATTATTGTTCTATATCGGCAATGTAACATTTGTTTGCAGAATCATTAATCAAAATTGAGCCCATATCTAACTATTGTAATTTATATATACTATTGTAATATTAAAATATTAATTAGACATGATAATAAAATATTAAAGTAATAGTTTAAATAATCATTGATTTAGGACAAAAAAATTAGAATAAGTACACGTTCTAAAAATCATACATAATATTATAAAGAAGTTATTCCTAATTTATTTATTAGTATTGATAAGGTTTTAAAAAAAAAAGTAAATTATGTTCAACTGAGATAGCAAGAAATGTGAGCATTAGCCAAGTATCAACATATCTTAAACATATTAGGTATGTGATTAATATTAATATTTTAAAATTTAAATTAAATAAATTACAAATAATTTTTATTTATTAAAGGTTAAAAGATGTATACATACAATTAATCGGTGCTCTGACATTAAAAAAAGAATGACACATGTCCTTTTAATAGGTGATTTTATCCATCAAATGGTTTGGATATTTTTTTTAAACAACACAATTTAAACAATTTTTTTGAAAAGTGACTACGTCCATCAAAAACAGTTCCCTTTAATAGCGAGACTTTCAGATACTTGAAAAGTGACTACGTCGTTTTGAGCCTGAATTAGCAAAAAAAAAAAAAAAAAAACCGACGCCGTTTTGTTTAAGGCTCTACACTGTAGTGGCTACAGTGCTCAACGGGTTCACTTTTAATGTATTAGATAGATCTTATACTTGTACATTTATTTGTTCCAAAAATATATACCTATACTTTAACGATATAATTATCAACCCAAACTTAAATACTTATATATTTAATAAACTTATATACTAATTAATATATATATATATATATATATATATATATATATATATTAATAAACTTATACAAAATCCTTGCGTTGAGCTCATCGTTTGACTGCAAACGATAATTAGATAGGTTTCCAATGCGCATATTATTTCTTCTTTTTTTTTTTTTTTCTCCACCAGACCCATGTATATATTATTTCATTAATTTTATTCATAGCCTTATATTGTATTTATGCGTTGACCTCATCGTTTGACTGCTAAGACATTAAACAAGTGTACATTTTTTTTTATCAAATAATAATCAAGTCCAAATACGTACACTTGTAAATAATAATTAAATATCAAATTAATTTTTTTAAAATTAATAATATATATATATATATATATACATGACAAGAGAATCAAATAATCAAATTAGCTTAATGGAAGGAATATCCAGCTCATCCATCCCATCATTTACCTAATATTATCACAACTACTGCATTACCACAACAATAACACTTTATATTATTTAACTCGAAACTCTTTATTCTCAATAATCAAGTATAAAAATCAATTCTTATATTGTTACCGTTTTAATATTATTACCGCATAAGAATTTTCTAAACTTTTATTATTTCAACTGTTTCAGCCCTAGAACTCTAGACTTTGACTATTCGGATGTGGAACATGAGATAAGAGTACTCAAAAATCTGAATTAAAGTTACCCTGCTCACAACTTGTATTAGCTTATCTGAGCCTCTCAATGTCAATGACGCTCAACAACTCAAACTTAAGTCACATTAACTGAGTAAAAGAGCATACTAGCATATCCAGAATCAATAGCTCATAATACTTGAGTTATCTTGTCTTCACATAAAAAGTAGCTCATACGATACTGTTTATCTCTGTTAATGGTATACTATTTATCCTATGTTAAGTCCAAGACTAAAGAACTAGGCTTTTTATCTCATAACCATTTATCTTTTAATTCATTTTAAATACATGTTATTACCAGTATTCACTTTATCATATATTATTACTATCATTATATTCTATTTATGCATTCTCATTTCAATACATAAATGTCATATCATGTCATCCACATGTTATATTTCATATATACCAACATTCTATAACATGCAATAAGTCAACCTATCACCATAGGTTATAAAACAAAATATACACATTTTACACTCAAACAGCTACACAGGTGTGAACTATTTATAGCCGTGAAGGGACATTTCGCTATTGCTTTACTCGTGAATCACCACGTAAATCACCACATAATCATTACGGACGTGAATTACTTATTAATGGTCATGACACCATACCATCATAGTTTTCCAATCCGTAAAATTCTAGGTTCATGCAGTTCATGCAATTTCGATATTCACGGATGTGAATCATGCATTTCCAGCAAATTCAAAACATAGCATTTTATGCATTTCATGCAAAATATCTAAGATTAACCAGTGTTCATTACTCATATCAACACTTTTATACTCATACAATTTTTACAACATGTTTAAATGATATTTAGTTCTTTAAATCTGTTTCTAGGTCAAATCAAGCCATGATATAACACATATGTCATTTTAACACATAAACCATATATCCATATTATTTATTAATCATATTATGCTTATTCGTATTCATTCTCATTTACAGAAACACAACACACTTCAATATGTATAGAAAACGAATTAATATACCTATATGTATATACATTTCGCCAAAAAGAAGTCTTAACTATCCTTTCAAGCTTTTCAAGCCTGATTTCCTTTTTATGATGTGTTTAGGGTTGGGAAAAGATGACTAAGATGTATTGGAGTATGTCAGAAGTGATAAAGGGTGGTGGAAGTGGTTTTAAAGCAAAATTTGATGCAGAGAAAATAGAAAAGTGTAGCTGGTCATGACCAACCGACCTGCGTTCACGGGTGTGAACTTTTTACTTCACGGGCGTGAAACACCTTTTACGGCTGTTACTAAACCATTCAGGGGCGTGAAAGTTCTCTCTTCTCAAATACTTCTGCCATGTCCAAAACTCTTTCGTTTGAACCATAACATTACCATTCACGGATGTGAAAGATTTCCTTTTAACAATAATTAAATGTTAAAGCACTTTAAACCCTATCTTTTCCCACTCTAAACATATATATAACTTATATGTCATATTTTACGAGTATTACAAGAAAAGTAACATTACTCATATAAATAATATACATATATATTCAAAACTTAACCAAAACTTAAACTAAAGTTGCTAAACCAACCCTAATATCTAATATCATACTGTAGTTGCCCCTCTATCCTCTTGTTTCCTCCCCATTTACAACTGAAGCTTTCATTAGTTCCTTCTTTTTCTCCAACTGAACCAGTCGAGGCCTGATTGATGTTGTTTCTTCCTCCTTGTCCTCCTCATTTTCGATTTCCAGCCGATCCAATATCTTGATATTGATCTTTTATTTCTATCGAGTTCATTAAAAAAGCATTTAGTTCTAATCTAAGTTTGATTGAAGTAATTGAAATTTGGAAATTGCAGTTTATATTTTTACCAAGTAAATTGAAAATTGCAATTTATTTTTATCTCTTACATCTGCCAAGTTAATTGAAAATTTTGCAATTTATATTTTTATGAACAAATTTATATTTATTTCTTTTCATGTATTGACATATATCATGTATATAGAGGTATAAGGAAATGGCATAAAAATGATGATAGATTGAAGACTCTAATTTTCAATTTATAGTTTTTTTTAATAGACTATGAATTGTAATTTTTAATTAATTCTGATATTAATTTATGGGTGGGAATTTTTTTTTTGCAAATTAATAAAATTTTTAAATTAATATTAGTGTATAATCGTGTCATGTTGTGTCAGTTGTATATATTTAGATACGTTAAGTTAAACGTATCAAATCGTATCGTGTCATTTAATCAGTGCACGTTTAGACACGCTAAGTAAATCATATCGTGTCATGTTAACACGAATTTTAACCGTGTCATGTCCGTATTTTTAATTTTAACACGATTATAATTGTGTTCATATTTAGCATAATTGTATAATATTCTATTGAGACACGACACGAATTATTAGTTCGAATCATTACCATAGAATCATATAGGACTCATGTATGGATTTATTATGTTTAAATCAAGATTTAATAATCAAATTAGATGTAAAAATACAACTAAAAAAAAGGTATAAAGAGTTAGGACGCAGAAAAACAGTGATGATATAATGATATGATACCAAATTGCCTTTTAACAAAATGGACAATGATATTTTATCAGAGGCTAATAAGATACACTCAAAGCAAACAATAGGCAACTTAACTATTTTGCAATATAATAAAGAACGCCTAGTATACAACAAGAGAAATATGTCAATTAGTTGAAATTATAGATTCGTAGGTAATTTGGAGGCCTCAACACGGCAAACTTTTTTAGCGACATATTGCTGAATTCCATCATTAAATTTTGAAATTTCAATTAGTTGGCTGGCAACTTATAAAGGCGTGGAATAGGAATTAGAAAGAGAACATTTTTTCTGGTAACCACACTGCTAAATTTCTCCATTATGTCCAGATCTTCTTTCTTCATGCCATTGCAAAGTTGCTAGTCAAAATAGTACAATAACCATGCAAGTGCAAGCTCCACATTACTCATACCAAATGATGTACCAGGACATATCCTTCTTCCTGACCCAAATGGCACAAGCTCGTTATTACCTCCTTTGTAATCTATTTTACTGTCCATGAATTTCTCTGGGTTGAACTTCTCAGGTTCTGTCCAATAATTAGGATCTCTGCCAAGCGCATATGCATTTATAAGCATTCTTGTCTTGGTAGGTATGTCGTATCCATTGATTTTGCCTTGCTCTCTACTCTCTCTACGAGCTATTAATGGACCTAGAGGATGTAATCTTAAAGTTTCTTTTGTTACTAACTTCAAGTACTTTAGTCCATTAATGCTGGTTTCATCAACATTTCCTTTTCTATTAAGAACCTCTCGAGCTTCTATTTGTGCCTTGTGCATCACTTCTGGATTTTTAATCATTTCTGACATTGCCCATTCCATAACTGTTGCTGACGTTTCAATCCCATGAAGGAACATGTCCTGAAATGAAATTATTCGAATTCAGTTCTTTAAATCCGTTTCTAGGTCAAATCAAGCCATGATATAACACATATCATTTTAACACATAAACCATATATCCATATTATTTATCAACCATATCATGTCTTTTCGTATTCATTCTCATTTACAGAAACACAAACACACATAAATATGTATGAGAAACAAATTAATATGCCATATGTATATACCTTTTGCCAAAAAAAAACTTTAACTATCCCTTCAAGCTTTTAAAGCTTGATTTCCTCTTTATGGGGCATTCCCTTGCCCTTTAGCCAAACCTAACACCATAAATATATTCTTATTAGAACCTTATAACCATAAACAATCCTAAGAACCAAGTTCTACCTCAACTTTAGCAAAACTCGGCCAAACTATATTTTTGTCAAGCTTTTAAGCTTCTTCAATGGTGTTTAGGATTTACAAGGCAGAAAAAAGATAACTAAGATGTCCTGGAGTATGTAAGAAGTGATAAGGGATGGTGAAAGTGGTTTAAAAGCAAAATTTGGTACAGAAAAATAGAAAAGTGCGACTGGTCATTACCAACCGACCTGCATTCACAGTCGTGAACTCTTTACTTCATGAGCATGAAATGTCTTTCACGATTGTTACTAAACCATTTATGGGTGTGAAAGTTTTTTCTTCTCAAATACTTCCGCCATATCAAAAATTCTATCGTTCGAACCATAACATAACTTTTCACGGGCGTGAAAGATTTCCTTTTTACAATACTTAAATGTTAAAACACTTTAAACCCTATTTTTTCCCACTCTAAACATATATATAACTTATATACCATATTTTACGGGTATTACATGAAAAGTAACATTACTCATATAAATATAAATGTATATATATATTATATATAAGGTTGGCAGCGGGTAGGGTACCCTCAAAAAATATCATATCCGAATCCGAACCCGATTATATATACACATACCCGAATCTGTCCCAAATCCGTTTAAAATTGTATTGTTATTACCTATACTTGTACCAAACCCGATTAACATTATCCGATTAATACCCGAATTCGTTTAATTATTTGTTTATCCTTAAAAAAATTAAAAAAATTAAATTCAAACTAACTAAATAATTAAAAATTTAAAAATATACAAAAAAATCTATGTTAAATTACTAAAAAATAAAATAAAATAAAACATAAAATTCAATTCAACACATTCAAATTAAAATAATTTATTAAATTGTTCAAAAATAACATTAAAACAATAAATTAAATATTGTTCATTATGATAAAAAAATTATATTTCAAATCTCCAACTCTCATTCCATTTATAATTTATCAACGTATAAAAACATAAAAAAATAATTAATTATATCATTACATTCAATAAATTACAATAAAATATATATATATATATAGCGGGTACCCAAAAGTCTTTACCCGTACCCTACCCGAATCCATAACAAATTTAAATATTACTACCCAAATTCGTCCCAAAATCCTAATAGAGTTACTCATTAGGGTTTAAATGGGTTCAGGTATACACAAGTACCCATAAAATCCAAACTCGTTGTCACCCCTATATATATATATATTCACAACTTAACCAAAACTTAAACTAAAGTTGCTAAACCAACCCTGATATCTAATATCATACTACAGTTGCCCCTCTTTCCTCCTGCTTTCTCTCCATTTACAGTTGAAGCTTTTGTTGGTTCCTTCTTTTTCTCCAACTGGACCAGTAGCGACCCAATTGATACTCTTTCTTCCTCATTGTCCTCCTCCTTTTCGATTTCCAGCCGATCCAAGATCTTGATATTGATCTTTTATTTCTGTCGAGTTCATTAAAAAAAAGCATTTAGCTCTAATCTAAGTTTGATTGAGGTAATTGAAATTTGGAAATTGTAATTTATATTTTTACTGAGTAAATTGAAAATTGCAATTTATTTTTATCTCTTATTTATCTCTTACTTCTTCCAAGTTAATTGAAAATTTTGCAATTTATATTTTTATCAACAAATTTTCATTTATTTCTTTTAATGTATTGACATATATCATGTATATAGAGGCATAAGGAAATGGCACAAAAATGATAATGGACTGAAGACTCTAATTTTCAATTTATATATTTTTTAATGGACTATGAATTGTAATTTTTAATTAATTCCGACATTACTTTATGGGTGGGATTTTTTTTTTACAAATTAATAAAATTTTAAATTTAATATTCGTGTATAATCATGTCATATTATGTCAGTTGAATATATTGAGATATGCTCAGTTAAATGTATCTAATCATGTTGTGTCGTTTAATCAGTACACATTTAGACACACTAAGTTAATTATATCGTATCATGTTAATACGAATTTTAACTGTGTCACGTCCGTATTTTTAATTTTAACACGATTATAATCGTGTTCGTGTTTAATATAATCGTATCATATTCTATTGAGACACTACACGAATTATCAGTTTTAATCGTTACCATAGAATCATACATGATTCACATATGGATTTATTATGTTTAAATCAATATTTAATAATCAAATTAGTTGTAAAAATACAACTAAAAAAAGGTATAAAGAGTTGGGACACAAGGTATAAAGTGATGATATAGTGATTTGATATACAATCGCCATTTAAGAAAATGGACAATGATATTTTATCAGAGGCTAATAAGATACACTCAATGCAAACAATATGCAACTTAACTATTTCGCAATATAATAAAGAAAGCCAAGAATACAACAAGTGAAATCTGTCAATTAGTTGAAATTATAGGCCTCAACATGGCAAAATTTTTTAGCGACAGATTGCTGAATTCCATCATTAATCTTTGAAATTTCAATTAGTTGGCAGGCAACTTATAAAGGCGTGGAATAGGAATTAGAAAGAGATCATTTTTTCTGGTAACCACACTGCCAAATTTCTCCATCATGTCCAGATCTTCTTTCTTCATGCTATTGCAAAGTTGCCAGTCAAAATAGTACAATAACCATGCAAGTGCAAGCTCCACATTACTCATACCAAATGATATACCAGGACATATCCTTCTTCCTGACCCAAATGGCACAAACTCGTAATTACCTCCCTTGTAATCTATTTTACTGTCCATGAATCTCTCTGGGTTGAACTTCTCAGGTTCTGTCCAATAATTAGGATCTCTGCCAAGCGCATATGCATTTATAAGCACTCTTGTCTTGGTAGGTATGTCGTATCCATTGATTTTGCCTTGCTCTCTGCTCTCTCTAGGAGCTATTAATGGACCTGGAGGATGTAATCTTAGAGTTTCTTTTGTTACTAACTTCAAGTACTTTAGTCCAGTAATGCTGGTTTCATCAACATTTCCTTTTCCATTAAGAACCTCTCGAGCTTCTGTTTGTGCCTTGTGCATCACTTCTGGGTTTTTAATCATTTCCGACATTGCCCATTCCATAACTGTTGCTGACGTTTCAATCCCACCAAGGAACATGTCCTGCAATGAAATGATTCGAATTTAGTAAAAATCCAAATAATAATTAAACAATGAACAATTAATTTAGGAAATAATACTAACCAGGATAAGTGCTTTGATGTGGTCATCCGTTAAGGGAAATTCAAGGGTTCCCTTCTCTTGAAGATGCAGGAGAGCATTAACAAGATTCCCTGCTCCGCCCTGATCGTTAGCATCATAATTTGTGGCAGCCCTGCGAAGTCTGTGTTCACTGATGATGTTACCCAGCACCTTATCTATTTGTTGATGGAACTTGTTGAGCCTAGACCGATACCCATTTACTGAGGGGAGGAATTTAATAGAAGGAAACAAATCAGAAACACAAGTTCCGCCCATCATATCTAAAACCTCCTCAAGAATTGATATGAATGCGTCCTGCTCTTTGGTTTTCTTGCCAAGTGTCGCTCTAGCAATCACAGCACGCGATACAGAAAAGAACATCTTGCTAAGGTTCAGAGGAGAGCCTGCAGAGGAAGAAACGGAGTTTATGAGATTTAATACCTCTTCTTCCCTGACAGATCGAAACGACTCCACTTGTTTCAAACTGAGAAACTCTGCCATAGATATTCTTCGAAGCTGTCTCCAGTTGTCCCCGACGGAAGAGAAAATGATATCCGAACGCTTATAGAAGACGATTTCTGAAACAAGGATGATAGGCCTATGAGCGAAGACGAGGTCATGTGTCCTGGTCACGTCTTTAACAGCTTCTGCAGAAGAAACTACAACCATTGGAATTTCTCCGAATTTAATGTGCAAAACAGGACCATATTGCTTAGCCATGTCAGTTAATTTGTGATGAAGAAGATCAACGCCAAAAAATTGGTGCATGTTTCCTATGATGGGTAGCTTTGGGGGTCCAGGAGGAAGGTTGGCATTCCTGGTTTTCAGTGCCTTCAATATCCTCCATAGCATAAACTGAAAGAGGAAGATGATGAACAGTGATGAAAATGGAAGGAATTCTGAATTCATGGTCACTCTAACAAAGGCTTTTTTTTGTTCCCCTGATTATTGCCAAGGCTCCATCCCTAACCCTATTATATAAAGCAAAAATTCTTAGCTAAAATTAAATATATTAAAATAAAAAGACCAATAAAAATAAATAAATAAATAAATAATATATCTTTAGCAAGAAATACAAACGTGCCTCGTAAAACTCTTTCAATTAAACAAAAATAATTGAAGTGAAAGAGAGAGAGAATTTATTATATATTCCATTTTCCGATTCAAGTCCAATTCAAGCTGCTGCTAACAATTATATATTCATATCAACCAAAAAAGCGTGAAGCTTCACATGCTGCAATTTAATTATTCTTGTTTCTTGTAAGAATATTTAATTATTTCTTTTTTGAGTTTTCTCAATTCACATCTATATATTAAGTTGTAGCAATATATAATATAATTAAGATTATGACAGTGAAATCTAAGATAATTAATTCTTATTTATATCGTTATGTTATAGCTACCTTATTTATATTATAATTTTATTTATTATTTAGTAGAGTACTCATATCATTTATATTTTTATATGAATATAATAATATTAAAAACAATACTACTGTGTATCATTAAGAATTTAAGATGATGGAAAATATGAAAAAAAAATAAAATAATAGTTTCGCAAATTAATTTTAGAAATACCTATATATATATATATATATATATATATATATATATATATATATATATATATATCTGGTCAGAATCTATACATTTATTTTATATCTCATACAGCTGGTTGGATCGATCATTTATTTTATGTCGGGGGAATTCGGGTTATGTTTCGGTCAATCATTTTCAAATATTACTTAATAATAGTTCTTCTCACAAAAGAATCAATATTAGTGAATGATGGCAAATAAATTAAAACTCAAAAGAATCAATATCAATCGAAACACCCTGATTTGCTAGAATCAATATAATTAGTTTAACCAAAAGAATATCCATCACATGTTACACACATGGATATATAGTTAAATTATTGCATTTTCTTTAATCAATTCAAGTCAAAGAAATTAAGCTGCGGCAATATTAAGATAATATATCAACAAAAAGAGTTTGGTTTAGCTGCTGCAAAAATAAGATAATATATCAACATTAAGATAATCCAATTTAGTTTAAGTTAATTATTCCAATTTCCTTGATTTTTCTTTTCTCATTCTAGTCCAACTTAAGCTGCTGCAAAAATAAATCCAAAACAGCTTGAAGTTCGCTTCAGGAGCTACAATTTAATTATTCTGATTTAAGGTAAGAGTTTTTAAGACAAAACATTTAATTTTGATCCCCTGTATTTTTCGATTTTTGTATTGTAACTCTTGTACTTCGATTAAAACTTATTATTATTTCATTTATAATTAGACAAAACATATAATTTTATTTCCATTTATTATTTATAATGTAACAATAATAATAAGTACCTTATATATATATATATATATATATATATATATATATATCCAAACGTGTTATTCAAATTTTGTAAGCAAGCGTGATAAATTGTCATTTTTCTATTTCTGACTTATAAAATAAATGGAACTGATCTTGATTTAGGACTCGTTTGGTTTAGCTGATGAAGGTAGATGATGGTTTATAGCATTTTAGTATTTGTTATTTGGTAAAAATAATTAAATTGTTATTGTTAGAATATGAATTATCAATAAGGATATCATTATTTAATTCAAGATATACATTATTTTATAATAAATAAATAAAGTATAATATATTACTTATTTGACAAAATTGTTTATTTTAATAAATTAAAAATTATGGTAGCAGCAATAATAATAATAATAATAAATGAATTAAAAAAAATTTTAAAAAGTATATGATATAAAAGTAATTAAATAGAAAATGAATTCAAAACTGACTGTTTAAAAAAATTTACTAAATACTTTTTTTATCAGTTATTAAATAAAAAAACTAATAGCTAATATGAACAAATAAACTAAACCGTCCCTTAATTTATTCTAATTTTTAGAGACATTACTACCATTAATTAACGTTAACAGAGATGAAAAGCAACAAATCCGAATCTGAGATATTGAAAGATCGAATCATAACAATGTAAAGTAGCAATGGGTATTGAAAGGTTTTTGATATTGAGAAATGCTATTTGCACGAAACGTACAAATTAAATGAAAATTTTAACGGCGTGTAAATTGACTAGTGTATCCTTTGTTAAAGTTTTGGGGCAGAAAATTCAAATTATCAATTTTTCTTTCTCTAGTTGATTAACTTCTTCCCTTTCCAATAAATATATATTAATTACTTTTTAGAATTCATATATAACTCCACTCTATAAATTACAGCTTCAATATTTAAGAACTTCTATAGCGCTATAAGCTATCTCTAAAAGCTTCTTATCTCTATCATCAATGCCATGGACCATTTTTAATCTTTTACTGAGTGCACAAAAATTTCAATATTCAATCTTTTATTTTTTTAATTCGCTCTATCTGACTATTCTCTATAATTGGCTACTCATTTATTATACTTTGATATGATATTGTAGCATCTTTTTATTTTAAATAACATATTTGATATAATAAAGAATATCTTAAAGCATCTCTAAGAGAAATTCTTAGTTAAATTTTATTTATCACGTTATCCGTAAACTAATTCAATCATACAGTTACATGCATTTAATTATTTTATTTACATTGGTTGACCAACTAATAAATTTACATACGTGTCACTGTGTGATTTGATTAGTTTATACACAATGTAGTTAATTGATCCAAGAATTTCTCCCTCTAAATCTAGAGAGTAAAGAAAAATTTACAAGTTCAATAAACTTTTTATATTTTTTCTCTTCATTTTGGCATTAATTATCTCATACAAATTAATATTTATCAAAAAATAAATGACATTTATTGTAAGGAAAAAAATATTTTTAGAGAAACACACTAATAAAAAGAAAAATTGTGCATAAAAAGTGGAAATACATTAATTACAATTATAATAAAGAGTAAAATTTGGCTCTATAGATGTAAAGAATTAAACTCACTTTCTATTCCATAATTTAGAGACAAACTCTATTGAAATTATTTTTTTTTATTGTATAACTCTTTATATTAAAGAGTTTATTTTAAATAACTAGTTTATTAGAAATGTTGCAAATTAAACTTGGAAATAGATCAAACAATTAATATTTTTGACAAGAAACTTGGAATCACATACACAATTAGTTCAACAAGCAAATGGATCTAAATTTCAATAACAATATAATGATAAAGCATCCTGAAATATGTTTTACCACTACATTGGATTTGATCGGAGGGTAGATATTGTTTTTTTTTTTTTCCTTTTCTTCCTTTATGCTAAAATTGCATACATATAATAGGTCTTGATTCTTGGTATTGATTACCACTAATTATTAATAATTATTGACTCCGCAATGTAAAAATTAGAAAAGAGTTTGAAATTGTTGGCCACTTTTTCATTAATTATATGATTCCAACTTTCGGTATCTGCCTAATTAGCATAATGCCAATTGTTATAGATTTAATCTTTTAATTTTGTTAAGAATTTATCTGAAACAACTTTTGTTTTATTTGACTATAATAAGTAAATTTAATTACTTTTTACAATATTTTTGTGAGTAGAAATTCAATGTTTGGTCTAAAATAATAAAAATATATTTGATCATTATATCCCTAGTAGTTTGAATCCTTAACTTCAGATTTGGCAGTTGGGTTGGGTATCTTGGGATATTGGGGTTAATTTATTTGGGCAGGTTTTTTGGTGAATTTTATTTTCAAAAATTAAATTCAAATTTTAAATTGACCTATTTTAAAGTTGTTAGATTACATATCAAATTCAGATCCAGTGAGTTTGGATCCGATCAAAAATTGTCTGTGTCCTTCACAAGATCATGCAAGACCTCAGCTGGTGCAACATTCAAAATATGCAGACCAAGAGCATAATTACCAGCAAGATTTAGATGGGCCAACTTATCAGCACAATTGTTGCCTTCACAATATACATGGCAAACCTGCACTTCCATCCCTTTTGAGCAACGAAATTATAGATCTGCACACACAGTACCTACTAATCTCTTTCCCTTTCCCTGCCAAGCTTTCAACAAACAATTTATTATCAACTTCCAGTAAGTGAAGTGTTGTCCAATGGAAAATAAAAATTCATCAATTCACCAACAATTGTTTTTTTTGAATTCTTTCACCAACAACTGCTTTTATTGAATTATTTCACCAAACAATTGCTTTTTATTGAATTTTTTCCACCAACAATTATTGACATTGTGTATTTTTATACCTATAAATCTCTTCATTCAATTGAGAGATAAAAAATAGTTCATTGAGAAAGTTAGATTTTTGGAAATTATTCCAAATTTGGAGAGTGAAAAAAATAATGAAAAAAATATTTTTCGAAATGTTTTTTGAAAACAAGTGTGTGCCACTATTTTTTGATTTATCTCAAAATTGTTGTATTATTTATAGCATATGTCTAGAAAAAACTTTTTTCTTATACTCATTAATATTTTATTGGTGAAAGAAAAATTTCTAAATTTTATCCTAAATAAAAGATAAATTACTAATGCTATTTTTACTGATAATCACCCCATATCTCAGCTTGTAATGGTGAATAGACCCCACTAAATGATTCACCATTTATTTCAAAATAATCTAATAGTTAAATCCAATTTGGGAACAAAAGCTCAATTCCTCTATGTCAGTAATTGTTTTTTAATCAAACCATCGAAGTGAAATATTATTGCAACAAAAAACAAAGAAATGCAAAACCACGGGGCAAAACTTGCAAAACAATCAATGACAGCCTAGCTGTTGTGTACTATATGAATCACAACACTACTATTGCTATTTGTACAATTAATCAAAACACTCATGCTAATTTGCCATAAAATCCATTCCTCATCAAACTGTACACCAGAAAAAATATAAATATTACAAGTCATCCTAATCCAATAAATCGAAGTAGCAAAGGCAGACCTTCTAATACTACAGAATTGCGATTTTCTAAAAGCATGACTACAAAACCAGCTGACTACTCTTCCCCTTTTATGGTCAATCTTCTTAATTGCACAAGCTTGATAGACTTTATTCCAAATGCAACTAGTAACAAAGCATGAAAAGAACAAATATTTTATACTTTCCAACTCATTAAGACAAAAAATACAAAGGTCATTATCAAGAACCCCCCATCTCTTCAATTTATCTTTAGTTCTAAGGTAGCTACGAAGAGCAAACCAAACACAAAGTTCTGTCTAGGAATTTGTCCTCTTCTCCAAAAAAAAATTGCCTATGGGACCTTGGGAGTAGAGGCTCTCAAACAATGGCAAGCATTTTTGACCGAGAATATCTTTAGCATTTCCATTCCACACAATATTATCTGCAACATCAAAATGGTATACTTCTCAAAAATATAATTCCGAGCTAAAAGAATGGCTTCATTAAGAGGATCAGGAAGGTCTCCAGCCATTATCCTTCCACGACTCAAAAACTTTAGTTTTCTTAGCAACTCTGCATCACTAAAAGACACACTACCTTTCATCAGTTATCCTTGAGTGTGATAACCAATTGGTAATCAAAATGATTCATGGTTCTTGTTCCTTGGATATCCATTATTCTCCCATCATCAACTAAATCAGGACTCTGATTCCTTATTTTGGTTCCATACGCTTTCACCATGTGCCTCGTGAAGCTAATCATGTTGCGGATCATCTTTCACATTTGGCTTATAATTGTTCTGTCGGAACTCGTGTTCTTACTTTTCCCCCTCAAGAGCTCTTTTATTGGCTTCATCATGATCTTGCAGTGGGCTATGCCCACCTTAATGTACCAAAGAAAAAAGAAACACCACCAAACTTCTCATGAATGAATTCCCCATCTAGCCAAGGATGGGAACAAAAGCTCAATTCCTCCGTGTTAGTAATTTTTTGCATGTACTTTGTTCCAAGAATATTTGTTACACATTTATTTTCGAGGTGCATGCGATTATTCCAACAGATCTTTTCCATTGCACTGGATTCAATTATTGCCAGCAACCTATTGTAGATACCCATTTTCATTTGGGCCCACATTAGGCCCTACTTCCATGTTGAGAAAAAACTTAGATAAACCATAAGGTGTTCTCAAGCAAAAGTTTAGATCAAGAAGAGTCCAAGCCTTACTGAAGGCTCAAAATGGTAAGGTTGACAAGCCCATTTAGAAAAGATGTGCAAATTATATCATGTGTCATAAATGATGAAAATTTTTATTTTTTGAAATATATTGAAAATAAAAGGCAATTTGTACTTATAAAGTAAATTGGATCTATAATGCAATATAATCCTAATACTATGATATAAGAATTGTGTTTGAGGAAATCTTAGATAAAACATATGATGTTCTCAAGTGTTGAAAAATAAGTAAGAAAATATAAGAGAATAGTAAGAACACAAGATTTAACGAGTTTCGGCAATGTGTGAATGTTTTCATGAGCAGAGTGGTTAGATTTTCTTATTAATGTTACTTCAAAACAAGATTACAATACACATAGTAGGATTTTATAAAAATATTCCTATACTGTACCGCGTAATAGCCGAGAAATCCCATACCAAGACAAATGCTGTCGCTCTACTCCTCATTAACGCTATGCTTCAGCATCCACTTACTTTATATATGAATCATATACAACATCAAGCAAGGTTTCTATCAAGAAGAGTCCAAGCCATATTGAAGGCTCAAAATGGTAAGATTGACAAGCCCATTTAGAGAAGATAGTGTCATGTCAGTTCTGTGTATCTCATATTGTCACAAATTGCTCTGTTAACCCTCACCGGCCCCTTCTCTTTGCGCCGCTTCTTTTTTCTTCGTCTTCTAATCTAAAAAACCCTAGTCCCTATGTCACAAATTGCTTTAGGAAGTCCATTTACACATCTGGGCAAAGAACTTGACAGTATAGAGACGTTACCATGTTTAGTTAACTTAATTTCACCATTTCTTGAATCCAAAAATTATATTATTTCTTAATTCTGAATCTTGATTAATCTTTTTTC
Organism: Triadica sebifera; assembly: GCA_023653625.1. Classification (NCBI taxonomy): domain Eukaryota; kingdom Viridiplantae; phylum Streptophyta; class Magnoliopsida; order Malpighiales; family Euphorbiaceae; genus Triadica; species Triadica sebifera. The sequence continues at coordinate 22,060,656 of CM042910.1, read as the reverse complement.
TTTTTTTAATTTTTCTTTTTGTTGATTTTTTGTCTTAGGTGGCAGCTGATGTGTTATTTTTAATAATTTATTTTAACTGCTGTCAACTCCTGTTAATTTTGAGTTATCTTACACTGATTTTGCAACTTTAAGGACATAATTGACAAAGAAAAAAGGTTTAGATTGACATTAATAATTTAATTGCATTTCTAAGGCAATTTTGTACTCTTTAATCTCATTCTCCTCTTTCTAGCGACTACGTACCAAACATCGATCATGCTATCAAGCCTTCAAATATATATATAATTTAATCTCAACAAGATAATAATCTTTAAAATTTAGTATTTCTTTTTTTTTTTTCAATCATGAACAAATAATTAGCAAGTAAAATTCAACATAACTCCATCAAGATAAGCTTGGCCGCACTTTTTCTCTCTGCCGCTTGAGCAAACGGAGTTATAATTAAGTAATAACAACTCTAATAATTAAAGCTGTTGGTTTTAATATATGTATAATTAATTAACTACTCCACTAATCAGACATTAGATCAGTAATTATTGCCTAAATCAACTCTTCGGATTCTAGGATTTCATCATGATTACAAAGCCCACTAAATTTATAAAATAATAATTTATTTATTTTTTTCTGTGAATGTTTTTTAGTTTGGAAAGCGTAGGCTAATGTAGGGTTAATTAAAGGAAGTATTATACCTAACTTAAGCAACCTAAAAAAGCTTTTTTCTAATTTCTTTTGACTTCTTTAATTAGTGGCTCCACTTTATATATACATAAAGATTAAGATAAGATTAATCGAGGAGCTTTTTCTTGCTTTGTAGTTAATTTTCCAGAATTATAATGGTAATTATATGATCCTTTCATATAAAGCAAAATCCTTTAATTTCTTGAAAGCAATATATTTTAAGTGGGGTCATGAATTTAATTAATACCTAAACTGTTTCAACTCTTCCACGGCTGAGATCACAAGGCAGAGGATTGCGTTTCAAATGAACGGTCATCGATTCACCGTTAATTAAGTCTATTGTAGCCACTTGGCAGGCTTTTAGTGGAATTCATTCCCAGCCAACCTTATCATCTGGCTTAATTGACAAAAATCTTTTAGTATCCAATATAACATGAAAAAATAAATAAATAAATAAATGAGTAAAGGGATAAATCTCATCCCTTATTGTTGCAATTCCATTTTCTAAGTCTTTCTATTTCTTTTTTTTTTCCAATGAAAATCCAATCCATTATAATCAACTAGTTTAATCCATCTGTATTAACCTATTCTTATAACTATCTTCATTAGGAAACAAAAATAAATTTAATTTTGTTGATATACATTTTTAAAAAAATTAATTAATATTAACTGAAACAATAAATTTACTTATATTTTTTGATAAATTCACACACTAATTAGAGGTATGTCAAAAAAATAATTCATATTTATTGAGAATAAAATATATTAATATATTAAAATATCAATTGTACATACTCTCAAAATATTAATGAATTATTTTTAAAACAGGTAAAAAAAAGCCTAACTTTATAGGTAATTAATATAATTCTAATTCTAATCAAAATTATTTGCATTTTCATTCAAAAATATATGACGCATGGCACTGCAATTCAAGTAAGATTGTGAGAAGAAGTAACCCTTTCAATTTTTGTTTTTAAATATCCAATAATTTGAATTAGCATATATAGATCAATTAGAGCATCTCTAATAGACTAATAGTGCTCTTTATTTTAAAAAATATATTTAGTAGAATAAAAAGTATTTTAAAACATTTTTAAATATATAGAAAGTAAATTTTTTTTTATAATTCTAATAAACTCTTTATATTTTTTACTTTTTATTTTACTTTATCTCATACAAATTAATATTTATCAAAAAAATAAATGATTTTTATTATAAAAAAAAAGAAAAATATTTTTAAAACATACACCAATGAAAAAGATATATAAAACATGGATATGGATTGAAAGTGGATGTGCATTCATTACAATTAGATTAGAAAGTAAAATTTAATTTTCTAGATGTAAAGAGTCAAATTCACTATATATTGTAAAATTTAAAAATAAAGATTCTATTGAAAACTTTTTTTACGAAATAACTCTTTAAAATAAAGAATATAATTTAAATAAATAGTCTATTAGAAATATTTTTAAAAAGGGTAAAAAACTTTCTTCTAAATTTTAAAAATATTTCATATTGAGACTTGAAGTTAAAATATCTAATTAAAGAAAAATAAATTATTACAATCTTGTATCATCTCTGATATTGTAACCTATTTAATTTATTAATAAGGGGTAAAACATCCCTAATCTATTTGGAGATTCTCTAATTTACCTCTATTTTTTTTTCTCAAATTTACTCTTAATGTTGTTTAAAATTGTGAAAATTAACTATTACTTTTTTAACAGTATAGACCCATTAATTCCCTTGCCTATTACGGCAATCGACAGACAAAAAATAAATGAAAATATTAGACATTCTTTTAATTGTAGATTTAGAAAAAATTTTGTTGAGTAGGCCCTATCAATCAACTCTTCTCCTTTTTTTCTTACATCTCTCTCTCTCGCCTGCCTTTACCAATCTACCATCACGGCATCACCTGCATAAGTTGGCAACGAAACTAGCACCATTAACCCAAATCAACGTCTACTTGTCAGTAGTCTCATAAATTTGTGATATTGATCCACAATATAAAATTGAGAACTTTAGATTTTAGAGAATTTTGGAGTAATATAGATTTAAAAGATTAATATAAAAATTAAATTAGATTAATACGTGGAAAAAAATTTAAAGGTGGCCCCCATTGATAAATTAAAAAAAAGCATAAAATAATTCTAATGCAAGGGCAGGAAATACTGGGAATAATATAAAAATATTTATTGCAGAAGTCGAGAAATAATTAACATTAACAAACAGGAAGGAAATGGGAGACACAATAAAGCAAAACAGCAATGATTAATGTCGTAAAAAAGAAAATAAAAATTTAATTAGTGGTCCATTAATTCTACCTTATCGTCCCTTTATATACCCTCTAATCTCCTTTGCTACAGAGAGTCATTCCATGTTTTAGAAATAAGCCAGAATTTTAAAGACTGTCTATGTTTCTCTCAAAACACTAAAGATGACTGATCAACCAAGCCCAACAATGATAGCCAAGAAACTATGCAACATGATCCGCATCGCTTTCTTCACAGTTCAAAAGGGTGTCTCTAACTCGAAGACCAAGTTCATGAGCTTCGATCTCCACCTCATGATTAAACGAGGCAAGATCCTAACAAAGGCCTTCAACGACCTCATGCTCGACCACCACTCCAATTTCAGCTGTACTCAGTCACAAGATTTGCATATGTCATTTGTATCGCCCATAAGTTGCCGGCCAAGTGATGCTGATTTGGCATTCGTATCCCCTCGTGAGTACGAGTTCAGCTGCAGCGGTAGTCCTACTCATCATCACTACAAGTATCGTCTCCATGCAAGCCGGCGCAAGACCCATCACTATCCACGAAAACACCACGCGCATAGCTACCACGCTTCACCGTATCTATGGGCGGATGGCGCGGCATCTGATGTTACTGGTGATTCAGCTAGAGCATCATCCCCCTTGGTGGGTCAGGCATTCGGGTGGAGTCCACTGGTGAGACAGGTAAGGATAACAGACTCACCATTTCAGGTCAGGAATATTAGCGATGAAGATTGCCTGGTGGATATGGAGGCTGAGAAATTCATACAGAGGTTTTATCAAGAGTTGAGATTGCAGAAATGGATGGCTGCGCAGGAAACACCTGATTATTACTATGGCTGACGAAACTGTACTTATATGTTGCAAAAAATATCTGCCAACTCATATATATATATATATATATAGTAATTGTACATTAATTTAGGAAGAGTTTTAGACTTTTGTTTTTTAAACTTACTGATTCTTGATAATCCATTTCTGTATTAAACCTAAAAAAAAAAAACTGAACCACCGATAGAAATCTCATGTGTTTATTGTTTTACCTAAAACCAATTATGTTTGGGAATATCGTTTGAAAAAATTACTTTTTGAGTAATTTTTAATTTTTTTTAGTTTTAAAAACTGTTTTTAAAAAAAAACAGTTAAATAAATTTTTTTTATAAGTAAACAAAATTTATAAAAAATTAAAAAAATTAATCAATTAAATAAAAAAATTTTAAATCTATTTTTTGGACTTCATAAGCAATTCCAAATACTCTTTTAATAATAAGAAAAATATTATCATTAGTCTTATTTTATACGGTGCAAAAATCAATAGCATTTGACTCTAATCTCATACATGAACTTCCCGCCAGGACAATTGATGTCTCCAAATAGAAACCTAAAAGAAAATATGAAGAGGTCATATTATTGTGGTTTACAATTCATAGACTAATCATTAGATATTAGTACCTTAATTTATTGATAAGAAAATTTAATAATTTAATTAATTTTTTATTTTATTTTAGGAGAATTAGTTAATTAAATTTTTGAGTGATATTATGCAAAAAATAGCCAAATTTTTTAAAAGAATTTTATTTTTATGTGTCTAAAATTGGAATTGTATTATAAAACTCTTGACGTTTTCTTTCTGTTGCTCCCTCATGCACGCATGCCATAGTTTGCCAGCGCTAGCTGATACACACACAATGAAACGACACGGTACTAATCATGAAAATTTTGAAGTAAATTACATTTTTTAGCATTTATAAATAGATCAAATTAATTATTGAAGGGAAATATTGATTGGATTAAGGTGGTATTATCTAATCTAGCTAGCCACCTAGCTACTTCTTCCATCGAATTTAAGAGAGGTGCATATATATATAACAAAACTGTTCAATCTGACTTGTGATAAGAATACTAATACTTGTAGGATTTGTATATATGTAGAGTATATATCAGTATTTTCTTACTAAGTCCTTGTCCCATACGAGTTATTTGCCTCTTTGCAATAAGTTGACTGCTGTTTTTACAGACAGGTTCCACTTGAGTTCCATGATAAGGAATTAATTAAGGATGCTACTCCTTGCAGGATTTGTATATGCGTAAAGTCCTATTCAGATTCAGGTTTCGTAGAAGGAAAAAAAAAGTCTCTCCTATTTAACTAGTCTAATTTGTTTTCTAAGTATTGTATCCGTATATACCAATCAATTAACCTTTTCAATACGTATATATATCATGTTTTTTTACCTTCAATATAAATTAATTATCCTTTTTAGTTTATGAATTTGTCTGTTTCATCATGTTCTTGGACACATCTAAATCTTTTGCAAGATTTTTGCCATGATGTTCTATATATTCTTTTGAGAATATACAGATTTAAACTCGTAAATTTGATTATTATAAAGCATGATTTGTAAACAGAAAAAACTATTATCAATGTGTATCTCAAGTTCTCAATCATCATTTCCAATGGAAAAAAAAAACAATTGTCTTGATAATGTAAAATTAACAATAGATCAGTGCTATACAGAACAACCAAATTAATTAATTAGCAAAGACGGTAGCAGCCTACCAGGGGTCCCTACATCATTGAAATCAAATGCCTATTGACAAGCTGCTTGGTGGTCACTATCTTGCAAATTGCATTTAATTTTGATCTCATTCTAGCTTATCCAGCTTGTATTAATTTTTATCAAATATCATCACCAAACTACACGATTTCAAGCTCTCTACGAACTTTTTTTTTTTGGAAAAAAAATATTTTGTTTATCCTTTCAAACTTGAAATAAATATAAATTAATAATGACTTGATAATTATCTTCTCTTTCTTATCTTTTCTTTTTTAATAATATTGATATTATGTAACATTATTTCGCATATGAAAATTCACTACAAAAGTCACTGAAAAATGAATTAGAAAAGGAAAAAGATAAAGATAAAATAAAGAAAGTAGCTAACAGTTTTCTTATTTTATATATATATATAATCCCACTATTATTTTACATTTCCACATTCCTATAACATAAAACATATGCTCCAATAACTTACAAGTACTCACAATTTAAATCAATCATCAACTATTTATCAATCAATAAAGAGTTAAATATGAAAAATCACGTATATATTTGATATAAAAATGGTAGACCCTGATTTGGATCCTTTGCAATAAATGTGTCAGAGACATTAAAATTTTATTTTTGAATTTTATATTTTCATGGCTTTCTAATATAGTTTTGTTTTTCCAATAATATAAATATAGTCCAGAGGTTCTAGTAAGACTGGAAAAGAAATAAGAAAATAGATACATATGCAAGGGCCTACGAAGCAAAAACTCCCATGTGCAGGGCTGCAATCCATAGACATGGGTCTGATGCCCAAAATTAGTTACTGAGTCTTGAGTGAAGCCTTTTCTTTATTTCTTTTTATTAATAGTGTCCAAATATTTTTAAATTGATATAAAAGGAAAATTGACTTAATTTAACAGAAGTGCCAAGTCAAATGTGGACAATGTTAAGTTTAATATTAAAATAATATCAAGAGTTAAAACTCAGCTGACAACATATGTTGACTTTATGGATAAGAGATTTCAAATTTAATTCTCACAAAATGCAATCATAAAGAGATGAGCAAAAAATCGGACAGTAAAACAAATAAAGATATCTGTAGTATATGTCAGATAACTAACATGTGAAACTGACAGACAAAAAAATTTAAAATTATAATTACAATTTTTAGCATAAAATATTAATTATTTTGGAAAGAATAAATTATAAAGAATTTCTGAAATTTAATAAATTCCAACTAAAAATAAAATTTTTAAAAAATTAACAATTTACTTCCTTATCATTTAATAAAAATATTATTTAAAATAATAATTAAAAATATTGTAATTTAAATGTACTGATTATTTTATAGTTACAGTTGATAATAAACAGAAGTCATAAATTCTTATAAAAAATTATTATACTGTACATAAAATAAAAAAAATTACACAAAAATATTTCAAATATAAAAAAATTATGTGGTATATATATTGCATTGAAATATTTGAATTTATATATTATCAAATAAATAAATATTATCTCAAATGAGAAGAGAGTAAATTGATAGTTTTTTAAAAATTTATTTGTTAAAATTTTAGGATTATTTTTTGTAATTTTTTTTTTTGGTAAAACAAGCCTTCATTATCAACCTTCAATTCAAGATCGAAATGGTGCCTTCTTCGGCATTAATATTCATTAACATCAAGAAGTCAAATCTAATTTATTAATTTGTTTAAAAAAAAAACATAATTAGTAGGTGACCAGATTTTAACGAATCAAGCATTTTCCCCAAAAAATTTCCTTTCAAATCAAATATCCTAATTTAAAAAAATTCACAAGAAAAATTTTAAAATTAAAAAAAAATGTGGAAGAACGAAACTCACTTGAGATAGGTGTCCTTAAGATCGATCCCCTTAAATTTGCAACTCCAGTACCAAATAATTATTCCATTTAGAAATTCCTTATCGATAAAATAATATATTGATAGGAATATGGGGCAATATGAGAGGCTTAGGCAGTCAATCCATCGAGAGAGAAAAGACTAAAGAGAGTAGTTTGGTAATCATTCGTTGACTTACCGACTGCCTTACTTTAGGAATAGTTTCATAAAAACGGAGACGAACCAGAACCAAAAAAGGAGAGAGTGAGAAGAACAATTTGATGAGAAGAACACATGGGTTTACAGAAAATAATAGAAGGGACGAAGAAGGTGTTAAACTGTTGAGCAATAGAGAGTGGTCGAGGTTTCAACTTTCAAGATTTTATTTTTTAAATAAAAAAAAATCTTTAGGTTAATTTGATGTGTCATGGCTGAGGTGTTATTTTTTATTATTAAAATTAACAAACAGTGAGATGACGTGGCATCTCTGCTTATGAAGTTTCAGAGTAAAGAAGAAAAAAATAAACTGAAAAGAAATTGATGAATGGAAGATAATACTGAATTGATTAATTCTCAATGAAGATACATGAGTTTTATAAGGGAAAGCTAAAATTATATAACTAAGTTTAGTCACCAAGCTAACACGTGTACAAGAGTTAATGAACCCCTTTAATACTTTAGCCAAGTTCTTGTGCACGTTAATAATGAGGGCGAGTGAGCTTGTGAGCTCCCTTTTCTGCTTCTGAATTAGCTGAATTTGGTGATGTAGAAGGATTGCTACTTGCTGCTGTAGTGTCATCGAAAACGGCAGGAAAATCTGCCTCTTTACCCCCCTCCCCCTTCCCTCCCTCAAGCGAGGAGTGAATAAGTCTTGAACTCCAAGCTTGGATTTGAGGTAGGAAAACTGTGGACTTCTATGAGGCTTTGTGAAAAAATCTGCTATTTGATGAGCAGATGACATAGGCAGTAGATGAATAATCCCAGTCTTATACTTATCCTTTGCTAGCTATATGTTTTGTCAATTCATGAAAAACCGGATTTTTGGTAATGTGAATGGCAGAATCATTATCACAGAACGGTAAAACAGGTAATTGATAAGAAAGTTGCAAATCATTGAACAAGTACCGTAGCCACTGTATTTCACATCATGCTGGAGCTAGAGATCTATATTCAGCTTCAGAAGATGAATGAGAGAGAGTGGATTGCTTTTTGGATCTCCAATGAAAATGCAAAAGCCAGTAACAAACCTTGTAGTTATGGGACATGTGACCCAATCAGAATCACTACATGCTTTGAGCTGTAGAGAATTAACAGAAAAGACCCTGGCCGAGAATTGATTTTATATATCTCAGTACTCCATGAGCTGCTTTAAGATGAAAATCAGTGGTTCAAATTTCAGGGATGTTAATACTTATCTTTGAGCCAGAACCTTGCCCACAAAATCTTGGTATGATCTTTTCACCTTTCTCTTCTCCTAGCAATGATAGTCTCTGGATTCTTGATGCTGGATCATACTGTTATCACAGATTTCTATGTCAAACTCCCAAATAATATGCAAGTACAAGTATCACATGTAGGAATTGTTCAATTAAATGAACTTATTGTCTTGCATAATGTTCTGCACATACCTCAATTTAGTTTCAATCTAATCTCAGCATCTAAATTAGCCCTTCATTCTAATTGCTCACACACATTTACAACTGGTGGCTGTGTCTTATTCAGGAAAATCTGCCTCTTCATTGCTAAATTAAGTTAATTTTATACTAATTTTAAAATACAGAGATATTATTAATAAAAAATAAAATAAATTGATATTGACAATTGACTAATGACTCATAGGGTGCCAAAATATGAAGGAATGAGCAGGGCCAAGGCTTTCATTTTCAACACCCAATAGATAATTTATGAATAAGAGATAAAACCCACAAAGGATTCAACTTTCAAAACAATCATGTAAAAGAAAGAGTTACTTTATTCACTTGTCTAGTATAGAATTCTCTCCAGATTCTGATTCCGATTCCTCTTTCATTCTCTGCTTATAATTGGTTAAAATCCTTTTGATTCAGAGGTCCACCCTCTTTCACTTGATTTTTATTTATACACACACTTACCTTTGTATTTTTATGTATATATGTTTCCATTTTATTATGCAAAGAATATATGTTAAATTGAATATTAATAATTTATCAAAAAATTGAATTTTATTATTTTTCACCTGAAACTATTTTCAAATGTATGGACAATCTCTTTTTTTTTTGTAAATTATTGTTGAATAAATGGGTTATGGGGCTAACTTATCCCAAAATTAGCTCAATGGAGGATTATAAGGAAAACTTAGATTTTATAGTTGATCTATATGAGATATCTTAATACGGCCCCCTCAAATCTAATACTAAATACATGTGAAAAATTTTGAGCGTTAAATTTGTAAAATTAGATATTTACGGAGGATCTAATATCGCAAAATTTAAGGTTTTAATACCATGTTAAATAAAATAAGTTTTGAGTTTAACTTATTAAAAAACTAGCTTAAAATATGAGTAATGTTGAAATCATTATAATAAAATACTAAATTTTATAATCAGCTGATATGGAAATCTTAATAATATTATTTATTTATTTATTTTTGCTCTAATTCACCCTCAAACTCATGGTTTTAGGGGTTGGACACTTTCTCCCATGATTCATTAAAATTTCAAAGGCATTGTGTATGATTTTTATTTTTCATCTACTTGATCCGAAAGCATTGCTTCTACCAACTTACCTTTATTAATTCATTTTTATTTAAGTATTATGACCCGTTATTCATATAGAATACGAAATTGTATCCTAAATTCGCTCTTACATAGTTTCAACAATTTAAATAATTGTAGTATGAAGATTGTTCATCTATCTTTTATTAAACATACATTTATATTTTATTTGTACAGATTACCCTAATTTTTCTAGAAAAAAAAATGTTTCAACATTTTTTTCTCCTATTTGTTTTTTTTTTTCCTTTTGTTGATATATTTAGCTTTATATATGTCTTTTCTAATTATTGGAAAGTCGTTTGGTTCTGTAAACAAGAACCTAAGAATAAGAATAAGAATGAGAATTTCATTATCCAAAAAATGGGAAGCATCTATTGCCCTTCTCCCCCGTCAATCATATTTGATTCATTGGCAGAATCAAAATAAAACACATAACTGTATTTTTATTGACAAAATAATTTATTTTTTTATTTTTCATTCTATTATATATAAAATATTTTTTTATTATTGTTAAAAAAATATTTATATTATTTTTTACAATTCAATAATATTTTTGTAAAAAAATTGAAATATATTTTTTGTTATTAATTATATTTTTATTTATTTAAAAATTTACAAATTTACTATGTATATTTCAATATTACTCATCAAATTGATTAAAATTATTGCAAAATGATGAATTATATTGAAATTTATAAGATTACAAATTATATTAAAATTACAAGAACCAAAGTTCATATATTTATTTTTTTTCTAATTAGAACTGCTAAAAAACAATTTAGAAATTTTTTTCATCTTATTTCAAATTTTCTTATGATTTTAAACAACTTCAAAGGGAATCTAATTCTAATTCCGCTCTGAACCAGATAGAACGAGTGAATAACTATTATGTTTTGGATTCTGCCTCATTCCGATTCCGGTTCCATTTTCGAATATCAAACCAAATAGCCCTTACAAGTTTACATTATCCGCTGATTTTAATTTATATATTTTTGCTGAAAATTGAACTGATAATTATAGTTATAATCTTATTATTTTTTTTACAACAGTAATAAACTTTGAGTAATACTACTTGTCTCAAATTGTTCCAATTACATTAAAATATTAGAATTTTAATATAGATTGAGCAGCATAAATAAATAGTTTAATAAAATACAAGTATTTTAATTTATGTTGAGCAGAAGTTGAGACAAAAATAGTTTTAATAAGTAATTTAATCTTCTTTCAAACATTCATTTTGAGGATGCTTTTCTTTCAGATTTGATTACTCACTATATATATAGTATTTAATTATCAGTTGGTATAGCAGACTTATTGTATATTTATTAAAATTTAAAGAGATAAAAAGTTATTGATTTTTTTTTTTGATAAATGCGAAATAAATGTTTTATTTTTCAAAGAAAGATACCTTATTTTCCAAAGATGAAAAGTGTGAACTGTAATTTAGGCTTTGAACATGTACAACGTGCAAGTGTATAACCATGTCATGCAATTTATCTGTCTGCTTTTTATATTGCAACGCATGTGGAATACGTTATATTGTCTACACCGTTCACAATGTCTTTATTGAGATTTCGCATCTGAATGGTCTTATGTATACTAAATTATTAATTTATATAGTTTACAATTTCAATTATTATTACCCATATGCTGCAAAGTATTTTAATTATATTGTCCCTTAGCGTTGTTGAATTTAAAAAAAAAATGTTTTAAATAATTGAGAATGGGGATGGAATATACTCACTCATATTGAGGGTAGTTATTCAACTACTCAGGCATGACTAGAGAGTTGGTTAGGCACGACTGAGAGGGTAAAATGCAATGAGTTTGCAGCCTTCATGTGAAAATCAAATTGAAGTAGGATTATTTTGATAACATAAGCTTTGTACGAAGTGTTTTGCATATAACTCGTATTGATTTAACACGTATTCTAATTATTTATATGCTATTTTATAAATCTCATGTTATTAGAGATTTATAATATGTAATCCTTTGAAATGATCTTTTTCAATAATTATAAAATTATTTACATGATCCTTTAAAATCATTGTATGTTAAAATTGCATATTAATGTATTTTGTGACTGATGACCCGTTTGGCATTGTGTTTGAGAAAAATAATTTTGGAGAAATTTTTTTATTTTTTTGAGTTTTGAAAATTAATTTTAGTAAGAATCAGATAAATATTTTTTTCAAAAACAGGTTTAAGAAAAATAATTTATAAAAAATTAAAAATATGAATCAGTTAAATTAAAAAAATTATAAATATATTTTTTAAACATTCAACAATAATTTCAAACACCTATAGTGCCGATGATTGTTGGGGCAAATGTGTGGTTAAAAGATGAAAATTGATTTAATTGTGTTATATAAGCACATATGTTGTGTTTTTTAATAAATTAAAAAAATTTAAGAATGTGTTTACTTGTAGAAAATTATGTCAGTTTTCTTAGAAAATTTTTAAAATGAAAACATGAAATATGGTATTGTGTGTGCTTATGCTATTTTTCTAAAGTACAAATAGAAAAGAGCTTTTCATATTTTCTAAATTATAATAAAACTTTTGAAAATAAATTTTAACATGTTTTTTATATTTTCTTTTATATAAGAAATATTTTTTTATATAAGACGTGACTTGTTTTAAAATAAAAAAAAGGTTTTAATTTTATTTATTTTAAGTTTACTCTTTAAAATTAAAATGTTATCCAAATAAAAAATAATATTTTTTATATAATAAAAATTAAATATATTTTATAAATTTTTTTATAAAAATAAAAAGTTTTAATTTTTTTAAATTATAAAATGAAAATAGAAAAAAATTTATATAAGTAAACACTAAACACCCTAATACATCCATATTTTGGAGAAAATGTTGCCCAAATGTCTATAGCACTATGTAACACGTTACAGCATTAAATTCATTACTAATCACAATTAAGCCCAATTAAGTTCAAGAAGTTTCTTGAGTAAGAATATTTAAAGCGTCGTTCTGAAAGATTTTAAAATTCATTTATAAAAATTTTAAATTGTGAAAGATTCTAATAAATATATCATTTTATTTGAATATAAAATTTACTTATATTTATATTTGGTTAAATGACTACAATCTATAAATTTAATAATTAATTTTTAATTTTACTTTTACTAAATTTTAGTAATTTATTATTAATTAAATATTTTTTATTTTTTGTCACGTTTATAATTAATTGTAAAATAGTATAACTTAAAGTAAATTTTCTAAAAAATGCAATCGATAAAATTATCTTTATTGTCAAATTTGAAATTATTACAAATTTTTTACTCAAAATTCTACGTAAACTTATTATTTATATTATGTTTATGAATAAATTAATTCATTAATATTTTTTATTTTTTGAAAGAACTTATTAATATTTTTTTAATTGATATTCAAACCAATAAAAATAAAATAAATGAAAATAAAAAAATTGGCAAATGGTTTTTATTGCATTTTTAAGTTTAATAATAGTTTTTGAATACTATTAATTTAATGTGAACAATTTTGGAATAAAAAATATAACAACAAATTCTTATAGATAAAAAAATGATGAATTTTGTACTTTTCTCATAGGAGATGAAAAATCAATTCCTTTGTAAATGAGGAATTTGATTGAGTGGGAAAATTTTTAAAATTTATGAATTTTGACTTTTTTATAAGCAGCAAAACAAAAGATAATATTCTCAATATTTAAATTCTAAAATACTCAGGAACACGTGCGATGACATGGAATGAATTTACATGTAACTTTCATTTGTATATATATATTTAAAGTAAAAAATATATATTTAATATACTGAAACTTAAAATATGTATTTGAATTAAATTTCACCATAATCATATTTGGAATAAATTTATAATTGAAATTTTAGCAGCTTTAATATCCGAAAATACCCTTGCATAATAATCCTAAATATTAAATAAAAATAATAACTATATTTATTTTGTTTTAATATAATAATTTTGCATTTTATTTTGTTTAAATACATAATATACAATACTTTGTATATTATTACACTTGTACATCATGCATTTTTTTTCCAATATTAATGTTGGATTAACCCATTTAAGGCTTCCAAAAAAAATCATAAAGAAAATGACTTTTTAGTTAAAAAAATTATTTATTTATCTGTTTATAGAAAGGAAAGGGGCAATGTTCAAATAAATGTCCAAATTTGTGAGGGAAAAACAAAGAGAACTTTTATTAATATTATAGTAAAATAAGATGAGAGGGCGAATTTTTAAAAAATAAGAGGGGAAAAAAAAACCCCCAATACAGCTCCATGAACCTAGAAGAGAGTAAAGAATGATAAGTTAGAAAGGGGAAGAAAGAAGAGAAAAGTTCAAAAAAACATCTGAAATTTTTATCTATTTTCAATTAGACATCTATCCTCTTTCTTGTTTCAATTTTATATTTAATGTTTGAAAATTTCTCAATTAGATCCTTCAATCTATTTTTTCATTTAAAATCTAATGACCAATAAATTGAAAACTTAGAGATGAATTTTCTCACGACAATCTGTCGGTAAGAATTTAGTAATTAAAAAAAAATTGTTTTTTAACTTAAATAAGACAATGTATAAATTAAAGAAAAAACTTATTAATCCTTTTAAATGACTAAAATATCTTATATTTATTCGTTATCAAATTAATTTAAAAAATGAATATTTCAAAAAATTAATGTCAGAATTTAGTAGTTAAAATTTTAAAAAATCAATCAATATATGAAGAAAAATATATAATAATGCTGCAATAAGTAAATGATATGCACTTAAAAAGTGAAAAAAGAAAATTTATTGATTTTTCCAAATTATAAAAATTCTTGTGAAGGATTTCTTTATGAAAATTCAGTCATAATTTTTTTTTAAATTGTTAATTATTTGTTATTTGTATGAAAAAATGGAAGAAAATATTGAATTTTAATTTTTTTAAGTATTAGGTATATATTTGACACAAAATAGTAAGTGTATAATTAAAAAAAATAAGCAAAACGTTATGTGTTTTTTTTTTTAATTTTTTCAAAATTTAATTTAAAAAAAAAGGTAAATTGGGATTTGGTTGGATGTGCTACTTCGCCTATCTGTTTTTAAAAATATATTATTATGTATCTGAAATTTAATTAAATATAATATATATCTTTTCCATTTTTTTACTGTTATAGATAAAAAAAATATCAACTTTATTTTTTTATTTTAAAAAATACTAAAAAAGTTTTAATGTTATCAACTTATATTAAAATATCAAATTTATCTTTATTTTTTAATATATATTTTAAGTTAATTAAATATTAAATTTATTAAAAGCCATTTTTTATATTGTAAATTAATTTTAATAAAATATTAATTCTCTAACAGAATATACAATTAAAAAATTACGGATAATTTTATAATATATTTTCAAAAATAAATTCACTTATTCGACAAGGAGAGTCGGAATAATTAAGTGTTTCACTTTTTGGACTCTGATGACCTTGTCCTCGAATGAAAAAAATGGATTAAACAGGATTTTAAAAAATTGGGGAAAAAAAAATCAAGAAGCCATAGCTTCTCTCACATCACACCTCCTCTCTCTCTGGACTGATAGAATCCCCTTCTCTTCATTTCCCTCCACAGATCTCTAAATTTCCACTTACGAAACCCTAGTTTTTTCCATATAGAACTGTCTATTGCTTTTTTTTTTTAAATCTGTTTTAACTCTTTCATTGAATTTTTCATCCGATGATTCTAGAACATTCATGAATCTCCGGACCTTAATGGACCGCCACCACATCTACCATTACCTTCACCGTCGCCGTCCATCTTACGATGCCTGAGCTGCGTACTCGACCACGCAAAAATCGGGCACCCAACAAAGCTAACCCGAATCAGAATCCGATTAAGCTCACTGTACATACTCGGCAGAGGAAAACCGCTGATAACAAGAGGAAAAAGAACGCGATCGCTGTTGATGATAAAAATAATATTGTGAACCTTGAAACGACACAGATAGACGATCTTCCTAGGGGTTTTAAGGAGGAGGTTGCGGAGAAGACGATGGATGAGTACGATAGCGGCGGTCGCAGCGGCCATAAGGACCCCGGCGCTGAGGACGAAGGAAGCACGGCTCCGCTTCCTGAGAAGGTCTGTTTTTTTGTTTGGTTTTTTTCATAAGTTTCCTCTTTGGATGATAGGAAAAATGGAGTATAGTCTGAAATTGTTATTCTTTTGGCTTTAAATGTATGCTAATAATTTGTTGGGTCGACGGGGAAAGTTGCAAATGTTAATGGGATTAGTATTATTAATTACTTTATTTACGGATAATTTCTGAAACCCAAAAATTTGTGCCGATGGCTTTAAAGTATTTATTTTTATTTTCTGGAGTTTTTGAGTTTTATTTGTTGGCCTCGTTTAGTTCTTCACTTGAAGATTTTATGTTAGGAATGAGTTGAAGGAAAGGAATCAGAATTTGATTTCATTGATTGTGTTTTTTTTTAATTATGCATTTTTTTAATAGAAAAATTCTAATTTTGTAAAAGTAGACTGGGAAGTCGTAATGTCATAATTTGCAAAGGCAATGCATCTAAATTCTTTTGGTTATTCACTTCAGGTGCAGGTTGGAGGCTCCCCATTGTACAGGATAGAAAGAAAACTGGGTAAAGGAGGTTTTGGACAGGTGTATGTTGGTCGACGGATTAGTCTCACTGCTTCAAGTGAAAGAACTGGCCCTGGAGCTTTAGAGGTTATTCAGTGTTATCTATATTTTATGCTACTGCTTGGTAATTGGTGTAGATTTTCGTTTATAACAGGCCTATGTTATATGTTTAATGTATAGGTAGCACTGAAATTTGAGCATAGAAGCAGCAAAGGATGCAATTATGGACCACCCTACGAGTGGCAAGTGTACAAGTGAGACCCTATCATTTTTTGGCTTGCACATTTTTGTTATTGTTATTATTCTTTTTTTTTTCCCTTTGGGGATATTGCATTAATATGGAGCAATTCTCTACGTTAGTAAACTTTTATACTGTGGCTGTCTGTGCAGTGCACTTGGAGGCAGTCATGGTGTGCCACGAGTTCATTATAAAGGTCGACAAGGTGACTACTATGTCATGGTATGTGATTGATGAGTTTGGTAGCTCAGTTGGATCTCATGTTTGTTGCTTAAGTAATAGCATTTTAAGCTATTGTATAAAAGTATTATTTGAAATGTTATATGTAATGCAGGTCATGGATATGCTTGGACCTAGTCTATGGGATGTTTGGAATAATAATTCTCATACGTATGTTCCTTTATGAGATAGGCACACATATTTTATAATTTTTAATTGTATTTTATATTCTCTTTAATCTTATGAAATCAACTGTTTAAGTTTGTCATTAACTTTTTGTTTTCCAAATTCAGTATGTCGATTGAAATGGTTGCTTGCATTGCCATTGAAGCAATCTCTATACTAGAGAAGATGCATTCTAGAGGGTAATTCTTTTTAATTTCAATTCTTTTGCTAATGCTATTTTAATACATATTCTTTTTTTCAGAAAAAAAAACAGAAGTATCATGTTGGCATGCTTATTTTCTCATATAAAATTTCTGTTGTGTTAGAACTGATATGTAAATGTTTAGATTGACTGGTTTATGATTCTCTAGAATCATGGTGCATATTCTATGTCCGTGTCTAATCCTATTATTTAATGCCTAATTGGTAGCCTACCCACTTGAGTTTATGCTTTCCCTTGTTGTATGCTTCTCTCTTCATAGAAGGAATTTGCTATTAATTTAGATTTTTCTTATTCTCTGACAGATATGTGCATGGGGATGTAAAACCTGAGAACTTCTTGCTTGGTCCCCCAGGAACACCAGAAGAGAAAAAGTTGTTTCTTGTTGACCTTGGATTAGGTAAATTGTTGAATTATTTTCTCCCTTCTGGTTTCTCTTTATAGATAAAGATGATCGATAATTAGTAAATTTTATTGCCTGTTTTATCTGCAGCAACCAGGTGGCGAGATACTTCAACTGGCCTGCATGTTGAATATGATCAACGTCCAGATGTTTTTAGGTAAAATGAATATTTTAGATCTGTTTGATCGTTAGTCCAGTTGAGATTATACTTGGAGATGGAAATATCATTTTCTTTATCAGTTTTGACTTACTGGTGCTCTTTGACCACTATGCTGCAGAGGAACAGTGCGGTATGCCAGTGTTCATGCTCATCTTGGTAGAACTGGTAGTAGAAGAGATGATTTAGAGTCTCTTGCTTACACGCTCATTTTTCTTCTCCGTGGTCGGTTGCCATGGCAAGGATATCAGGTTTGCTGATTCTGAAATCCATGTCTTTGTTCTTAATGTAAATTTCTAAACGGTTCTGGAGTTTTATTCTTTGGTTTTTTTAGGGGGAAAATAAAGGATTCTTAGTTTGCAAGAAAAAGATGGCCACTTCTCCAGAAACTCTCTGCTGCTTCTGTCCTCAGCCTTTCCGACAGTTTGTTGAGTTCGTGGTTAATTTGAAGTTTGATGAGGAACCAAATTATGCCAAATATATCTCCCTTTTTGATGGGATTGTTGGCCCCAATCCAGATATTAGGCCAATAAACACTGATGGTGCTCAGAAGGTTCCTTTAGTTTTTGCCTCTAGATTTTATTGATGACTAATTGATGAGTCAAACAAAAACATATGCCATTTTCTGTATCTTTGGTTAACATATGCTTTTTTTGAATTGAAGCTTATATATCAGGTTGGGCATAAGAGAGGACGATTAACAATGGAAGAGGAAGAAGATGAGCAACCAAAGAAAAAGGTGCGGATGGGGATGCCTGCAACTCAGTGGATCAGTGTTTACAATGCCCGTCGCCCAATGAAGCAGAGGTATGCATTTACAGCTGGACATTGTGCTCTTCATGTTCTGTGCTCATGATAGAGGGTTGATGTTTTCTTTTCCTACGGTAGATATCACTATAATGTGGCTGATGTGAGGCTTTCACAACACATAGAGAAAGGAAATGAGGATGGTTTATTTATCAGCAGCGTGGCTTCTTGCTCAAATTTATGGGCCTTAATCATGGATGCTGGCACCGGCTTCACTGCTCAAACTTATGAGCTTTCACCATACTTCCTCCACAAGGTTGGTTTTGATCCAGCATGCGATTTAGTTATCTGTTGTGAGCAAGGTTTTGAAACACAGCCTGGCTTTTGGACCATTAGAATTAGAGGGTGAATGGTCAAAGGTTCAATTGAGGTTTAACTGTAAATGACATTATATAAAAGAATATGAAACTTAAGTCTTTTACTAAAAATCACAAGTGAATTAAAATGTGTTAAATTTAATATAATTTCTGTAAAATATTGAAGCAAATTATTTTCAATATAATAATTTTTCTTTTAAAAAAATCAGGAACTTTTTACTATAACTTAAAATATTCTGAATTAGAAATTTTGTATAATTAAATCAATTATTCATTATGATTTTGAGTAGCAGCAAGCTTATCCATTGTAGCAGAAAAAAATTACAGCATTTTTTATATTTTACTTGATGATGAAATGAAGAAATATTTCCCTTTTATGTTAAATCAGCATATGTTAAATATATTGATTCATTTTGACATTGTAACATATTAGCATGAATGGATGTTTGCTTTGGAGCAGCCACTGGGTTGTCGGTGCAAGCCTTGTAGCATGCAAAAACCAAACTTTTTTTTAAAAATGAATGATGGCATGGAAGCTTTCCTCCCTGTTTAATTGGTTTGTTTGTAATCTGGTTGGTCATTACGGTTAACGGTAGCTTTGCATTAAGAATGGATATTGTTATAGACCAGTTAGACACTGGTCAAGTCCGTGGGTAATTAGGTCCAGATCTGACAAACCTTTGAGTCTGCAATTTGGTAAGCTGAACTATGTTAACCTGCACTTAAAATGTACTTTGTATCATGTGTTTTGAATGCCAAACTCTTATATATGAGTCAGCAAGTTAATCTTGCTAGTGTTGTTCTCTGTTTTGAAGGAATGGATAATGGATCAGTGGGAGAAGAATTACTACATCAGTGCAATTGCAGGAGCGAATAATGGAAGCTCATTGGTTGTGATGTCAAAGGGTTAGTATTGGATATCCGTAGCAGATATGTGTTTTTACCATTTACTTGTGCAGTTATTAACTTCTTACTTTGGTAATTTCAGGGACTCAATATTTACAGCAGTCCTATAAAGTCAGTGATTCATTTCCTTTCAAGTGGATTAATAAGAAATGGAGAGAGGGTTTTTATGTGACTGCCATGGCCACTGCTGGAAGTAGATGGGCAATTGTTATGTCTCGTGGGGCTGGTTTTTCTGACCAGGTCTAATTGACTTTTTAAATCTCACAGAATATAATTGCTTTTCTGCTAATCTAGACATTTTACATATCATGCTTCTTTCATTTTCCATCCAAATTTTAGGTTGTGGAGCTAGATTTTCTATATCCTAGTGAAGGAATTCATAGGAGGTGGGATAGTGGTTACCGCATTACTTCAATAGCAGCAACTTGGGACCAGGCTGCATTTGTTCTTAGTGTTCCCCGAAGAAAACCAGCGGATGAAACCCAAGAGACTCTTCGGACATCTGCTTTTCCTAGCACACATGTCAAGGTTCATTTTTGGTTGCTCATTTTGTTTCTCTTTATGCTTATATGTATACAAATGTTCTTTCTATAAAAATTTATAAAGAATGCTTGATTTGTGGTCTTTTTTTTTCCCCAGGAGAAATGGGCGAAGAATCTTTATATTGCATCTGTTTGCTATGGTCGAACTGTCTCATGAGCAACTGAAATCATGTTGGATGTTATTGATGTTATCACGACCATACTCGCATACTACCTAGAAGACAGTTCTCACCTCTAATGACCCTTTTTTGAGGAGCAATCATCTGCTTAAGACAAAATGATGCATAACGGCATTTGGGAGTCTATGTATGCAAAATTCTTCTTTATCGTCGCAACACACAGCACCTATTACAAATACCTGTGCACTGTCTTTCAATTGCATTGAACTGCTTATGAGCGAAGCTTTAGATCTTGCATCTGTTGTATGGGTCAATTTACCCATTTGCAAATGAACTTTGTATAGTTATGAATAGTGGTAACCTGGTTGAAGGTGCGTGCACAGGTCTTATTTTCATTATATTAATGGTACTCTCAAGAGTGTGCTATCATGATTTTGCAATGGGCTCTAGACATTCTCAGTCATCGAGTCTGTACTTATCTTTAGTTTCTTCCTTGTTTTTTGGACTAAAGGATCCTTGTGATCTCTCACCCATGTAGCAGTGGGATGGCTGAATTTGACCTTAAGACAGGATTTACTTATTTTGTATACTTCGAAATAACAGTTTGTAATTTTTTCTTTGCTATATCAATATTTTTATGCTATTTGTGCCTTACTAACATTTAATTTGGTGGTGTTTGACGGTGGTTTGATGCCTTTTTTAGTGATCTAACCCTGCCCTCCTTTGCTTTTTCATATTTTTGGCCTGCTTGTTTCCACTGAAAAATATTTACTTACCTGTTAATACTATTATGCAGAACATATGCACTTCTGACTTTGCAACTGGGTACAGAACTGAAACCATATTCAGAATATGGTATCTAAATATATAAAATTGATGGTATAATAGGTTTGTCTTCTTAGAGGGAGAGAGGGCATATGACTTTGCTGCTGGCAGAGTGGGACGCATTTGACAATTGTGAGATTCTAATTGACTCATTTGAGTTTGTCACATTTTTCATGTCATTTTATTTTTTTAATATTAGCTTTTCCACTTCTGTTTGCATTTGGCTTGGTGCAAGAATATTAGTTGTATGATAGAGGATTGCAGGTTAAGTTTTTAATATTTTGTGGTCAACATCTTCAAGGTGGAGATATTGTTGGCAAGCGCTCTTTGCTGTAAAAAAATTATGATACCAAGCACTCTTTTGCTGGTAAGTCCTTTTACATGAATTTCTTCAGATTATTTTAGCAGGTGTTCTTGTTTTATTGTGTTGTTTGCTGCTAATTATTGGTGCATTGGATTGATTGAGTTATATTTTCAGGACTTGACATTATGTTTGGCTCAAAAATTATCTACTCTGGATTTCCTGGGCGTTTATGGTAAAGTGTGATAATTTCTTTGTTAGCCTGGTATTTATTTGACTGATTTGAATTGTGTTTATTTGCCTACAAGACCTGTTCAATTCCAGTGTTTACAGTGAGAAGGAAAGAAGTCAGATATCCATGTTAGTTATTGATCTGACGTGGACTTAATTGCTTTTAGTTTTTGATTTGACATGGACTTAATTGCTTTAGGTTGATTTGCATGTTGGAACTGCTACTGCGAGTCAACTTCATTCTGGATGGCCTCAGTCTTTTACCTTTTTCCTTCATCTGCTACTTTTGGTTGTGATTTTTATGTTGTCATCCGTTTCATCGACTTTCTATCTTGTCTGTGAAGATATCCTTGGTGATACTTCTCTGATTTGATCTTCACTAATGAAATCAGGATATTAAGCTTCAAGTATTCCTTTTGTGACTACTATGTTGATTGAAAAAATTTCCAGCCTTCTCACATCAGTGGGACCCACTACAGTCCACATGCTAGGTCCCTGTGAATTGTGAGAGGACTGGTGCCATGAAAAGAAAGTCCATAGACGATTTTTGCATTCTTTCTCAACTTTCAACTAATATATGGTAATGGAGCAGGTTTTGATAATCCATATATTTCCCATCTTATATTGAGGCAGGATAGATATTACTCAATTTTTTTGAAATATTTTTTTTATTTGATCTAAAAACATAATATTTGCATGTATTATGTATTCTACCTAAAAATATGATGAGAACACATCAATAAGTAGGAATTTGATATTTATATTACGTAAAATATATCGACCAGTATGGGGGTGGGTATGGTGATACCCTCCCTTGCTCCATTACTGTCGGTTTGAGGCAGGTATCTGGTGGCGCAAGCAAAATTACCATTCCTACTAATGAATTGTGGATGAAAGCACTATTTCCATTCACATTGCATGTGCATGCAAGGATATATTGTATCATATCTTTTTTAAATGTTTTATTCTTGCTTTGTCCTAGCTTTCAAATTGCTTTTCAGTTGATAAATACTTAAAAAATAGTTCTTAAGAACGTGTGTGGTGTTCAATGCTTCTGTGTTTCAGACTTTTGTGCCAAATTTTTTTCCTTGAACTGAACACTTTTTTGTGGGGAGGAATAGGTGTTATGCAAACAAATATTCTTTGTGGTTTTGTAAAATGTTTCTATGGAAACTTGACATTTATCTAGGCACTGGGTTTCTTTTTGTGATATTGTTACAATTGTCAGAAGTTTTGATTTCTTTATTTAAGTTTTGCAGTATCATATGCATATATTTGTATGTTGTTCAATAAGAACACAGGAATTTGAATCATATAATTAACATTTAAGTTTGATATCTTCAAAAAAATTACTTTATATATATATATGCATGTTTGGTGTGTTTTTCAATAGGAAGATTAGGAGGTTGGGTCATATTAGTTGTGTAACTTAAGGCCTTTTTGGTAGCTGAGAGCTTTAGAGGGAGCATAACAGACTAAATAGTAGAATCTTACATTTGCTTTTGTGGATTTTGAGTATTGGTCGCACAAAAAGAAACTTTCACTTGAGTGAGCCTAGATAATTTTTTAGCGAATACTTTTTTGGTGATAAAATTTACATTTGAAGGGGCAATATGGAGCGTTGCTGTTGATGTTTTTTGTCAACTGCCAACGCTGATGCAATTTGGAGTTTGTCTACATCACAGTTGATTGGTGATTATGACCCTCAAAGAAATTGGAACCCTTTCCCATCCTCATCTAACCTATATATTCCTCATACTATAAATTTTTTTTTTCTTTAGCTTTAGTATTTTCATTACTATTTTAACCCCTCCTGAAGATGGAATCCAATTGTTGAGGGATTCCAGCGCATGAGCTGGTGTTCATACTGATGAAATGCTTGTCTTTGTACTGCAGTTAGGATTACAATGTTCCACCTTTATTTACTTGCTCAGGTTTATGGATTCTTATAAGAGTGTATGTCCTTTCATTGTGTAGCCAGTGCAGGATAATGGATGATGTAGTGTGATCTCTGCTGATTGCAAGTCTGCAAAGTTGCAACACAGAGGAGCGTATAGTTGCTCTACCCATATAGTTTGGTTAAACAGATTTGGCGGTGATTTATTTGCTTGCAGCAGGCAAAGGTGTGATTGGAAGTGGCAATTGTGATATACTTAAAGGATGCATTTCTCTCTGGTGAACTCAATTGGCTGCTTGAAATTCTTCAGAAACCGGTTTGTCCCACTTTCAGATTTCCATTTTTATAAGCTCTATTTAACCATCGCATGATCTTTCATTATCAGGATTTCAGATTTCTCCCCTGTAATCATTTTGGGAGAGGGCAAGCATGGATTGCATATCTGTGATATAAGGTCCAATTATGAGCTAAGGCTTATAGCTAACCCTTGGTACGAGTGTAATTGGGTATTCAGATCTTTCCTCTCCGGTGAAAATCAATATATTGGTTGTTGATGCATTAAATCGCTAGACAACGCTAAGTTAAGCTGCGCAGCTAATTGGTTGTATTTCATGCATGTGTACTTGACCATGGGAAGTTTTTTAAATGATTTTAGAAAAGAAAAGAAAGGAAAAGAAAGAGAAATGGTGCTAGATTAGAGAGCTTTCTTCTATTCCCAAACAATCATTTACAAGCCTGCTGCCTAGCCGAAAATGAAACATCAAGGTGATAAGGGCTAATAATCAACCTGTGGTTGTATATTAGTACAATTTATAAATTTGGATTCCCATTCTGCGATTACTGCAGCAAGTGAAATGCCAGACAGTGATTAAACATGAGACTGTTCAATTACTAATAGCTGGCTTAAGAAAAAAAATCCACGAATTTCTACCCAAGTAATAAGGAATGTTCAAAACCATGGCTAACAGTAAATAGTAGAAGTGCGAACTAGTAAGTAGCAAACCGTTTGAGAACATGGAAATATAAGAACATGTTCCCCTTCGTACTTGGTATATGAATTTACGTAATATTTCTTAGGTTATGCGACCAAAAGATGCCAAGATTAAAATGAAAATTTTATCCCGAATGGAGTGATACCAACTTTTTCAGGCCTTTTGATCTAATTTTTCCAGTATTCATCTTTAAATCTGTAATAATTTTCTGTTGATTATTTGTGTGATTAAAATTAATAATTGCCTGTTCATTTGCATTTTAAAATTCCAGATTTAATCAAAAGGTTGAAATTTAGAAAACAATGAATAAACAAATCGACAATGAACATTTGTGCACAGGCAGAAAAAACTAAACCTGCTGAGGCTACCTACTACCAACTGTATCTATGCTGCATATAAATTGACACATTTCCCCGCCCAGCCAAGAATATTAGTAAAGCTAGAAAAAGAAATGGCTGAAAATTGAGAAAAAAAAGGAAAAAAAAAATCATCAGCCAAGTACTTGTTATGTTGGCCTGCGACATAATCTCCTCAAACGGACTCTTTCCTGGCAAAAAGGAAAAAAAAAATGAAAAAAAGGAGTTTGAAAGTAGAAATGTTATAAGCATTGATATGTTACTAATGTGCAACTGCAAATGATACTTGCCTCACTATTGTCATGATCATATCGAATCAAGAAGAGACACCTGCAACCTCTAATATCATGCACTCTCTTTTGGATGTCTATGACATGAGCATCGTAGTATATAGCCTGATCTCTCCTTTCCTTGTCAAACCAAACATCTAAGATAAGATGTACTGCCTAATATATATCGATTTGCAGGATATAAATTTAATTAAAATCACCTGGAAGCAGCACACAAGATCTCCAATTTGCACGTTTTGACATTCTGAATGCTCAAGCGGGACAGAGCGTTCTCGAACTGCAGTTTTTACATTGACCCACTCATCCTCCTCCGCACCAAATCCAACAAATCTAACACGAACTTCCTTTAATAAATGACAAGATACAATAAATAGATATTAGGGAAATAATGCAAGGTAATGAGCTCTGTTAAACTTTCTCTCTTTTCAAGAAATTAGTTATTTTTCTATTTTCAAATGTCATGGTTATGCCAAGCATCCCAATTTCTGGATATTTATGACATGTTTAATATAAGTAATAATAAACAGGAATTAGGGACATTATAATCTAGATACGTACAGCTTCACCAGATGGAAGAAATCTGTGACAAAGGAACATTTCAACATCGTACCTGCAAATCCAAAAGAAAGTGCCAGACATGATGAAGCAACCAACTCTCATTCAAAGACATTCATGAAGGTAATCACATTACGCACGCAGAAATATTCACTAAGCCACAATCCAAGCTGAAAGAAAATCCTTCTCATTCAGGGTTGATTAAATCTTCAATATGCTTAGCAATTAGTATCAGATATTCTGTAGGCAACACGTCAAAGAAGTTGATTCAGAATTCTTGGGTTCTAAAGACTAAAGGAGATGGCTCCTCTAGAAAAGCCTAGAAGCTCTAAAGATCATTGTCTTCCCATTTAACCATATTTTTCAATACACAATCCCCAGACACATCCAACAAGATTAACTAAACATTAAAGAACCAGATTCAACAGTTAACTTTTATGCTTACCATGCTCCATCTTTTGATGATCGAGCTTCAAATTCCAACTCAGATAAATCAGGGACCTTGTCTCCTGCATTTCAAAGACATTGTTACCAAATGGAAAATAAAAACATTTTTCCCATGACTTCTGTTATAAGAAGCAAAAGTAGGCATGAAGCTCCAAGAATCTATGGAAGATAAAATGGTTAGCAAGGCATAAACAGTAAATATTTTATGACATATTTTAACTTGCATTATTATTTATTTTCTTTTAGGAAAAAAAAAGAGAAGAAATAATAAGTAAAGCAGCTGGAAAAGGAAAGTTACATTTGAAAAAAAATTTGGCTTTTTTCCGTAGCTTATTCACCATAAAATCCAATTTAATGATATAAGGTATTCAGTCTGTTCTTCCAAGAAAACAACAAACAATCAAAGGCACAAAATAAGATTCTTAAATATTTATGCTTGTGGCTTTACAACAGTATTTCTGAACACTGTGAACTCTGGTGACATGTTAACACTGCAACGAACCCTATTTTACAGTCTATCCGGTGCTGTCTTTCTCACATTTTTTGATTACTTTCAACAATTTCTGAATTTCCATATACATATCTTGTCCTTTTACAATAAATTATTATGATTAATGGAAATGATTGCTTGATATATAAGCATATGCACCCGCAAACAAGTGTACATAACATTGTACAAAAACCATAAAGAAAAATAGATTAAGCATCAAACAGAAAGAACTTCATTTACAACTAGCTACATATCAAATTACTCTAAAGATGACTATAAACAATAAAATTCTTTTGCCTATAAAGACAACTATAAACAATAAAATTCTTGCAGTTTAAGGTATTGCTGCAGTGGACAAAGAAATAGGAACACCTTTAGTCAACTGAGAATTTTCTTTTGCCTTGTTTGAAGTACTGCTTTTTGGATAAGGAGGATCATTTTTTGAAGCATCAGTTGAAGAATCCACCTTGGATGGGCAATCCTTTTGACTCTTTTGGAGCCAATTTTCTACCTGTGATACATTATAAGGAATAGTAGAGTTATAGATGGCTGCAAATAACAATGATCCTCTGGCATGAATGAATTGGTAACAGCAACAACAACAAAAGTATACAGGTCAGAAAGTAAGAATGAAGTGAAAATGCAAAACCTCAGTCCATTTAATAATAGGTTTCCCAGCACGGCCAGAAGAGTTACTGCATTGACACAGTGAAAATTAAATGAGTTAAAGCCCAAGATGAGTAAATTCCACACAAGAGCAACAAATATGTATTTAGGCTTCACAGCGTGCAGAATAATTTTATTCATGAAATAAACAGGGAATGAGCATGCATTGGTGGTGTATTTTACAGTTTCCTAGTAAAAGTTTTATCTACAACTATGCATATATGCAAAATGCCAACTCACTTAAAACTTCTAGCAATTTTTTGAAAAAATTCCTTGTTCATCGGATGCGATGATTCCTTTAGCAACTTCTCCATCTTCTCAACCTATTTCCATAAATGAGCAAAAAAAAAAAAAAAAAAAATCACTCTATTGGATGAAATGAAATATTAGTAATAGTAATGAAGAGAACAATTTCAGCATCTTAGGTTCTGAGGGCTCTGCAGCAAGAAGCAGGCAACCTGGGCAATAGCCGGAAGAATAGGATTTGCATAATTCAAATAAAAAATTTATAATATAAGCACAATAAACCAATCTGATATATCATCCACTGTGAACACTAAGCAATCAAAGAAGCAAACCGACATTAAGAGGATAATTCATGTTTGGAAACAATTAAACTTGCTAAGCGCGCTGTTAATCAGAAACTTCATTCCAAGGCACCACAATCAGCAAAACAAATAAAACATTAGAGATTGGATAGCATGACAACTGACTATTATTTTCAATTTCACCAAAACCTCGCTGAAATTACCAAATAAAGTTTCAATTTATTTATCGAAATATATATGTTTTAAGGGTGAACTGACAGAGATTCAGGTATTATAACCACAATCAATCACATCTGTTTTGCAAATTAAAAATAAAAGGGTAAAATTAGGGAAGACCCAGATAGAGAAACGATTGAGATTGAACAAAAAAAAAGGTTAATACCTCAGCTTTAGTGAATCCAGAGAAAGCCGATCTCTGTCTAGAGCGGAGACGATCCATTAAAAATCTCAGGAAAAGAAGATTAATAAAGAAACAAGCTCTAAATTGAAATCTGGTAGGATTTGAAAACCCTATAAGCCGCATATAAAGCAACCCATCGCGTGTGGGTTAGAGAGGAAAACAGAGCAAAATGGCTCCCTTTTGCGTTATGGGCAACTCGTACTCGTTTAAGCGCCTTTTTAGGTTATATTCTTCTCTCAGTTTATTAAACGAAACAAAATCCCAAAAACAAGGAAGATGGGTTGGGAGTTGTTGTAGGGCTGAGGAGCTTTGGCATTGGTACCTTCGACTCCGACCAAAATGGACAAGTACTATGACAAAAGTGAGACCCACTCCCGACGAATTCTCCTCTCACCTCTGATCTCTGATATGGCTCCGCTTCTTATATTCTACAACAGGTGCCGGTCGACGGGAACAAAAATAAATAAATAAAGCAAATACCCACCATTTTTTCAGCCACTGCCATCGCGTCTGTAGGTGCTCTGCTCCCTGTTTAAATTTGGATTCCCAAATAACTATTAACTACAGGTGGAATTATTGTTCTTTGTTATTAAATTTTAATAGAAATTAATTAATGTTGAATGCAAATCATGTAATCTACTACATTATATGCATTACAGGCTAAATTATTTTTGAGAAAATTTACCTCCTCTAACATCTTATGAGATTCGATCAATCATCTTTGTTAAATTTTAAAATATTTACCGTTAGTTAGAAATGATATTATTTTTTTGCTTAGGATACTAATACAAAAAATCAAATCCCAAGATAAATATAAATTTTTTCTTTATCACTTCATCACAATCTAACATCATTTTGATAAAAAATTTAACAGAATAATATATTAGTAAAATATAATAAAATAAAGAGTATCGATCATATAATTTTTGAAAATCTTAAAGGATAAATAACAAATTTCTCTTTATTTCTTCCTCCATCTAGACTTTCAATTTTTATTTATTAGTCTACTTTTCTTTCTAAAAGTTTAATAATATATAAATTCTCCCTTATATTCTTATTTAATGTATTTTATTATTAATAAATATAAATTAATACCTTAATTTTTCAATAGTATCCTAATAAAATATAAATTTATATTAGGTAAAATACATATTTTTAAACATATTAATTATTTTTTTTAATTTACGCGAAAATACAAATAAACCGATTAAATATAATGGAAAGAGTAATTATTTGACATTGTGATGCTCAACTTTCAAATTGTTGGTAGATTATATTTATATATTCAAAATATGCAATGAAAGTGAAATGTTAAGTGATATGTTGTACGAGTATAAAATAATAAATATTTTTTAGCAATTCATTACTTTCCACATTATTTGGTTATAATTCTAAATTATTATTTATAATGGTTTGAATAACTTTTTTCCATTGAGCTAGTTTTTAGAAAGAGTTAAATTTAACACTCATCTACCTACTAATTTTATATGGCATCAGAGCCAAATGATGTTGAGACACATACAATTAGTCTACAAACAGTATAGTTTGCTATTTTCACGCTGTAAGTGATCATTTGCTGTGTCGTACTCCCACAACATGCTTGGACATGAGAGGGTCTGCTATGTTGTGTTCTTATCAATTATGTCTTTTTGAATCTTTCTCATTTTTCAATTTTAATTAGTTTTATACATATTTATTATAGTTTATTTTCTTAAATAACCATATTCAATGTCTATAAGACATCAGGATTAATACTATTGATATACTAAAACAAATAACTAAGGGACAAACTTTTTGAGTACCTAAGAGAGATTGTATGTTAGCTAGCATACATGTTATCTGTATTAAAATATCAATAGTAGTCATCAGGAGTCATTATGGTATCAAGACCGCCACAATATTTGTTAATTGAACAAATTGCAGTTTTTCATATTTTGAAATTCATATCCACCATGCTTTCAGACTACTAATAAATGTGGTAGTAAGCTCTTGAATTACTTCATTTACAGAGGATCTTGATTGAACTTTGTTCTCCATCCAAGCATAAATTTCTAATACTTAGATTTATAGTGGCGTGGGTTCCTTGCCTACATCTACTTTTCAAAATATAATTTTGAAAGTTTATCTCTACTAATGACTATTTTTAAGGGCAAAAATTAAGTCAAATATAGTTATAGAACTTTCTATCCTATGCACTCAACCCAAATCTAAATTTTTACAAAGTAAAATTTTAACACTTGAAAACTCACAATCATTTGCATAATTAATCAAGTTTTTGCAAAGTATAAATAACTTTTATACCTAAGGTACTCAATAACTCACAATAAAGTAATTTTAACACAACTAGATCACTCATAATAAAATTTAGAGTCAAGATAAAAAATATTTAAAAATAAAATTGATACACCAAAATAGATAACTAAAAGACAGACCTTCTGAATGTCCAAGAGATGTTGTGTATTAGCTAACATGTTATCTGTAATAAGTTAGCAATGGTATTCATCAGAGGTCATTATTATATCAAGGCTGCCACAATGTTTGTTAATTGAATAAATTGCAAATTTTCATATTCTAAAATTTGTATCAACCATTCTCTTAGACTACTAACAAATATAATAGTAAGTTTTTGAATTACTTCATTCATAGAGGATCCTGATTGAACTCTATTCTCCATCCAAACATAAATTTCTAATACTTAGATTTACAGTAGTGTTGATCATTTCCCTATATATACTTCTCAAAATATAATCTTAAAAATTTATCTCTATTAATAATATTTTTCAAGGACAAAAATTAAAGCAATTGGATGTCCGACTCGGGCCTATATGACATGACCGATCAATAGAAATACTCCAACACTCCACCTTTATCATATATTCCATACATCACACTAGATAGATATCATATTCATGGAATATGATTCACTTTCAAGATGCTTTGTGGTGAAATGGTAGACATGCAAGAATTTATTAATTTTATTAATTATTTTTTATATTATTAAAATTACATATTAATTAAATATTAATAATAATAATATTAAAATTTTAAATTTCTTATTATATTACTTATTAAATATGGATTTATTCGAATCAATATGGAATTATTACCTCACGCTTATTCTATCTTCTCTTCCTGGTTGATAATAATAGGCATAATGCAAATAATCTATGCAACTTCAACATCTCCTGGGCAACAAAATTTTTAAAAAAGAATAGTCTATTCTTCTGTATCTCATACGAGTTTCATAATTATAGGAATTTGCTCTATAAGTGATATGAGACTCAATAGAGCTATTTTACAAATTATATCACATGAATTTATTGGTGTTGCAATTTTTTTCTTGGCAGGAACAAGTTATGATAGAATACGTCGTGTTTTTCTTGACGAAATAAATATACGACTCTTTGGGAATGTATCACTTTGGAAATTCCAACCATTTGTTTAATTGAGCGGACATACGTATATCTTGTCCTAAAGCATATACTTCTGTGTATGGGTTTCTCTTTCTTTTTTTTTTTAATTATCATAGGATTCACCTCTTTTTATTTTTAATCAAGGATAAATATTTCTATTTGATTTATCCTTTTAACGACTAGATTTAGTATCATTTTTTGCATGTCCCCAGAAATTTAGAGTAGGTGCGAAAGTATAGCTATAACAGAACAAATGATGTCGAGCCAGGAGCACTCACATTCCTATAATTCCTATATATTATTCCTATATAATAGTATTTAAGTATATTTAAGTATTTAAGTCTATTTAAGTATAAGGTATAATAATATTATATTTAAGTATTATAATAATATTATATTTTAATAATATTATATTTAAGTATAAGATATAATAATATTTTTAGGGTATAGGTATAATAGGCTTTCTACCCTATTCACTAAACTCAAATCCAAATTTTTACAATTTGAAAACTCACAATAATTTACATAATTAATTAACTTGAAAACTCTAACACAACTCGATCATTCATAACAAATTATACAATGAAATTTGGAGCAAGAATGTCTAAAAATGAAGCTTTTTTATCAAGCAATTATAAGCTCTTTTTTCTTGAGAATGTAAGTTATTTCAATATTTGAAATGCTGTTTTAGCAACTAACCAGTAAAGACAAATCTTCGATTTTGAAAACTAGTAGTTAATTTGTTTTTTTAGTGAAAATTTATTACTTGAAAAGTTATAATACTAGCTAGGTTAGAAAGCTTTTAGAAAATTACTTTTTTGACTCTTGTAAATTGTCTTTTTGTCTTGAAATTTTTCTGTAATTTAAACTTCACTTTTAGATATAAATTAAATGGACTTTATATAAATGTCCTATTATACCTCTTCTTACACATAGGCATTTTTCTCTTGGATAATTATCTTTTGCTTCTAACTTATTCATAAAATAATCTGAAAATAAGATAAATATGACAAGTTCTAATATATAAATCATGGTTTTATTATTATTATCAAAATTTAAGATTTTGATATTTTGTGTTAAGTTGCGAATCTCTTTATTTTTGTTGAATTTTGCCTTCAACGATTATGGGGTAAACCCACATCAAGCAAGTAATCATATCAATTATCAAAAATTAATTTGGAATTGAAAATTATACCTGGCCAGGGGCCAGTTAAAATCAGACTAGAATAGAAGAATCCGTTGATGGTTTCGTGGACTGTTGATAACTGTCTCACCTCTTAGAATAATAAAAACCCCATCCCTAACTGAAAATTTAAACAAAAATAATTTATTTTTAATTAATTTTGATGCTGGATCAATCTTGTTACCAATTGGGTTATAATATTATTTTGATTCATAATTTATTGTGAGCCATGAATTTGTGGTTTGTGAAAACAATCCCTCGAGGGATACAGTTTATTAGGCTTCATGAAGGATAAGCTTTTCAAGTCACTATGTGGCCCATCAACTTTTTAATGTTTTAATTATTAAATATCTGAATTTTGATTTTGTCATATTAAATTATTGAAATTATTATTACATGATGAAAATTAAATTGAATGCTAACATTACAAATAAAATAGATGGATTATGTGAGAAGATATGAATTTCTTTTAGAAAATAATTATATATATTATATAAATATTTTTTTTTTCTCATTACCATTGTGGAAAAAATAAATAAATAGATAGAGTCATATTTTAGACACGCATCCTAATCTAATAATAAATAGCATGTGATATATATAAATTTGTTTTTATTGTCAATTATGATAATTGTTTGAGGATTTAATATGGTAGAATCAAATTTTAATTATGAACTTAATAGCTAAAATATAGCAAGTTCAGGAGTCCAAGGATGAGGTTTGCCAATCCAATATGGAATAGGTCTACATATTAAATTAATTATAAATTAAATTTTTTAATTAAATATTTCTATGATTATTAAATTTAATGATACCTTTTGAATGATTAATTAAATAGACAAAAATTTTCAAATCACAATGATATCCAACGTCCTATTTTTTTTTTCAAAAATAATTTTTTTTCAAATATATATATATAAGAAAAGCTTTCATATGGTTAATCAATTTTATATAGTCTTTTTATAATCATTTTCCTCTATAAAAATACTTAAATTTTTTATTTATCTTTTTGTAAAAATTATTTAGAAGAGCTTTGGTTCTGTTTAGAATTGATATCAATCCAGAACTTATCTTGTAGTAAAATTAGGACCAAAACCAAGCTATTACGATCAACTAGGTCCGAATTTCATGATATTATCTATTGCTAAAACAAAGTTTTAAAGTCCGGTTTAAGTATAAAGTAGTTTTAATGAATCTGTACGGCGTGAATTTAGATTGAATCATTGATAGTTAAAACAAAAAAAATTGCAAAAAAAAAAATAAATTAATATTTTTTATTGTAATAACATTATATAAGAATTCAAAAAAAAAAAAATACCGAAACTCCCTTTTTAAAAATTGTAGATGGGGAACTCTAAAAAATCTTCTAATTAAAATCTTCCAGAACTGGACGCGAAGGCTGGATGTAGAGTTGCCGCGTAATATATGTGTGTGAATGAAGGAAAAATGAATTTTGAAAAGATTTTTTTTTTTTATGAAGAATTTTTTAGAGTGGGGTCAGTGGGAATGCAAATATAAATATAAAAATAATATTATTCTTTTTTTGATAATATAATTGTTTTTTTGTAGGAAAATAATATAATCGATTTTTTAATTACTTAATTATGTTTTATGATTATAAATAGTCCGTTTTGTCTAGGGAAATAATAATATTTCTTTCTCATATCTTGTAAGAAACTTATTTATAGACTCTTAGTTATAAATATATACAAATTACAAAACTAGAAATAATTTGAAATTTTTAAAATTGATGCCATTAAAATGTTATGTAACTTATGAGATTTATAAACATTCATAATGTTAAAATATTTATAATAAATTAAAAGAAAGAAAATGGCATTATTCTTTTTCTAGTTTTACTTTTTAGATCAAAATTAGTAATTTGAAGTATAAATTATTGGCCTGATTAAGAAACATTAATGTTTCAATAAAGTTAAGTTACTTTAACGAATTATAAAATTCATTTAAATGGTGCGTACACTCTAATTAGTAATTAGGCATTTCGAAAATTTTTATATGCACTAAATTTATAGTTTTTATTTTATGAAATGAGTTAATAATTAATATAATCATGCGAGAGAAAAAAATTTCAATTTTTTATATATTTTTAAATTAAAATTTTTATATAATAACTTATTATTAATTAAAAAATTACTATTTATATCTGATGTTGGTTTTATTGTATTAATACTTCTGAGATTCTAAAATTATATGATCGTTTCTCTCTTTTTATTTTCGTTAAACTATATAATCATTCTATTAAATTTTAAGGCATTAATCATTAGTCAGATGAATATTCTCTTTTACCTATGAAATATTAGTACAATAAATCAAATTTCAGGAGAGAAATATAATATCCTTTATATAAATATTCTATGCAATTTATGAAGACTCTATATATGTGTTATGCAGTATGTGGGAGTCACGCAATAATAATAATAATTTAATAAACTTGGATATAATTCTGATTAATATATATATATATATATATATGTTATTATTATGTTTTAGTTTATTTACCGCAACACTGTCATTACCATGTAAAAATTAGTCTAATTGATTAATGATAAGATTAGCAAAGATTACAAATTCAATTTCATAAATTTGATTCGATTATTTTAGTTTATTTGTTATTATATTTTAGCTTATTTACTTCAACATTGTCATTATCATGTAAAAATTATCTTAATTGATTTTATAAATACAACTTCATAAATTTAATTCAATTATTTTAATTTTTGAACTGTATAGGTTCTGTTTGTTACAAAACTTGTCTTTTTCCTTTCTAATTTTTGTTTAGCCATTTTCTTATTAAAATCATGATTGGATAATCACATATACTCAATCTGCTATTTTTTTTTAAATAATTTTGTAGGGTTTTAATCGCTCAATCATGTGAATGTTAACTGCAAGAATTGCATGCTTTATAAATTAAATAAACTATTACTGATGATTTATTTAATATCTAACTGGAAAAATAAATATCAAGAAATTAGATGGTGCATAATTAGACCATGCTATAAATAAACCACAATCTTTCCAATAATATGAATTCAACCATTTTAAATAATAAATATTAATGTAATATAAAAATATAAAACACTAATTTCTTAATTTCACTAAAAATAAACAATGTAGCCATACAATGAATAAAACTAAATAGAATATTTTCCTTCCTTTTCCTGTTCTCACTAACTTTGAATTGGATAATTGTCATCACTACCATTTTGAACTATCTAACAATACATTCCAAACAAAATTCAAAACATTCCAACTTCCCACTTCAAATTAACTGGAAATTTTCATATATATATATATATATATATATATATATATATGAAAATAGGAAAGCTCAAGAAATAAACAAAAAAATTGTAATTGTATTATTTTCACAGTGGACCATTTGACATTTTGGGAAACTATTTCTGACCTAAATGCTCTATTCAATGCTGTTCAAGACGTGTGGATTCCACAATCCTCCTGCTTCTTTCCCTTGAAAGTTCCATAGGAAAAATACTTAAATTCAACTTCACGTTTTTACTTTCCACTAACCAATGCTCTATCAACATCTCATTTATTTATATTTTTCAAATATTGAAAGAAAGAATTGTACGTGATTATATTTTTCTTCTATATTTTAACATTTTTTTGTTGTCTTTTTTTATTTATTTATTAAATATCGTAATTTGTTTTGACCATAAAAAATTATTATTACTCATTATTTTTCTGTAATATATGATGATATGAATTTGAATGAACTTGGAATTCGAATCCATAATCTTATAATTTAAA
The DNA here is from genome assembly GCA_023653625.1 of Triadica sebifera. Lineage (NCBI taxonomy): Eukaryota > Viridiplantae > Streptophyta > Magnoliopsida > Malpighiales > Euphorbiaceae > Triadica > Triadica sebifera. Next base: position 22,023,416 of record CM042910.1, on the reverse strand, counting down.
AATTATTTAACAAAATTTATCGGTGATAATTAAATTGTCCATTTAATGTGTTTATGGTTGGAAATGAATACTGCTGAATTGCTTAATTATTGTTTAATTTTGTCAATGAGGAAAGATGTGAAAGAGTAGAACGTAGGTTATGTGGTACAAGTCCACAACTGCTCGCATTGATTATGTTTTCCGGCCTAACCATTTCCATCAATTTATTCTTGTGGACATCTTGATTGTTCAAAACACTTGAGTCTTGAGGTCGGAACTAGTCTTAATTTTCTATTTCTAATAAAAATAATATTTCTTTTCATTTTTCTAATTAATTATCAATTTTTTGATTCATTACCTACCCAAATAATTAATATTAAAAAATGCGACGCTCACAAACATAATCAAGTAGAAGATGTATGTTCACATAAACAGTAAGTTTCGGATTCGAATTCTCCACTGTAACTCAATAAAATATTAAAAAGATATGACATTTCTGTCAAATTTGGGATACATAATAGTTCTTTTTTTTTCTTTTTAATATATATCATAGCATTATAAGTTATATAGATGGAGAAAATTCACCCAAACTGCACTCCAACTTGAGTTTAAAAATTAGGAAGAAGAGTCAAGTTGAGAGAGAAATATTATTAAGATGAATTTAATAGAATCAAAAAAGGGTTTTAATTGAATTGAATTTACAAAATGATGGAATCAATTGGATAAAAATAATAATAATAAATGAGATGTGATTTATGGAAAGCTATAGTTTCTATTTGTGCATTTTCCATGTAAAAACTACTTTTTTTCAAAACTCCCCTTATATTTTTTTTAAAATTTTACTATATAATCCTTTTACTGTTATTTCTGATATTTGAGTTTATGAATTATTATTTTTATTAATAATTGGGTTTTTTGTTGTATAGTGTTTAAAAATTAAATTAATACAGTTGATATAAAATTATTATTTATTATTATTTTTTTCAATTTGAATTAAATGTGATATGAATTATGATGTATAATTGAAGTAAAAATTACTTAATCATGTTATCAAATGCAATAAAAAAATATCAATGAACTTTTAAATTACGGGTTTGGTGATTGAAACCCTGAATTATTCAGTTCCAACTCCAATCTAATATCTTATTTAATTTTTTATGTACTTCATAAAAAAACTAAGAAATAACAATATATTAAAAAAAAAGGTAAAAATCTCACCGAATTACAAGCACATGTTAAGGAATACGAAAGACAAAGAAGCTTTACCAAACGAACTTGTTCAGTTGTTCTAATCGGCAGGCAGCTATCCTCCCTCCCCTTTCTCTCTCACTCTCTCTCTCTCTCTACCGAAACGCGGAACTCATACTTTTTCTCTCCACAAAATTAAACAACGCCCACAGTTTTCTCTCTCTAATTTATCTTCAGCCTGTTCCTTGCACGTTCTGCAATATGATTACACTCAAGAGACATACTTTTCTGGTATTTAATTGTAAACATGAATTAATTTAAACTAACAAATTAATGCTTTCTAACTGTGTAATGCAATCTAACATTGTCATTTTTCAATTAAGACATCCTTAGTTTTTATTTTCTAATTTGAAAAGGGAAAAAAGAAGTTTCCTTTCTTGATTTCATTGAATCAAATTGTTCACGTGGGTAGTCTACGTTCTTCGTTTTGACATTGAATTCAATCTTAACTTCAACTTTCAGAAATTAATTTATATATAAAAAAACATAAATTAATTGGGCTTCAGTTGCCTATAAAAAGCGGGCTTCTGATATTTCCTTCCACCAAACAGAAACTGTTTTGGCGTTGTTGCTTTTGAGCTTTATTTTATTTGCAGAGAGATATTCTCATCAGAGGACAGAGAAAGTTTTGGGCTTTAATGGAGAGTACAATGATGAATGGTGGTGATTCATTGGAGAAGAAGACTGTTACAGTGGGTGGAGGTGTTGAGGACGTGTATGGTGAGGATAGTGCCACTGAGGATCAGCTTATTACTCCATGGACTGTCTCTGTAGCTAGGTGAGAATACTACACTATAATCCTAGCTTCCTGTTGTTTGTTTTTAACTTTCATCAAGTTAAAGCTTCTGTTTTTAATTTCTTCCATTGCATTTTGTGTCTTGTTGATTATAAGATTTTTTTGACGTGAGTTTGTTTGTTATTCTTTGAAGTTACGATCTTTTTGCGGTACCTGATTTTGCTCAAATTGGTTTTCATTTCTTTTCAATCACTGACTTCATGAGTGCTAATTTTTTGAGGCTAGGTGCAGTATTGAAGTTTGGTCACATTAAATCTAATCTATTCAATGTTTTTCTGTCCTAATTGTGTTTTGGAAACAAAATTTCGTCTTACAAGCTTACAATATTTCTGCTAAATTGTTACATTAATTTATTGCTTTGCGGACATGTATATGTTTTAATTGTTGTTTGTGGGTATGTAGATCTGGAAAAAGGAACTATGATGGTAGTTTTTAAGATAAATCAGTATCTCTAAGATTTGCAAAGTTTGAATTTTTGATTTGTTGCTTAGCTATAATAATCTGTTCTTCTGCAGTGGTTGTAGTTTGATGCGAGACCCGCGCCATAACAAAGGGCTTGCTTTCACTGAGAAAGAGAGGGATGCTCATTACTTGCGCGGCCTTCTGCCCCCAGCAACCCTTACTCAGGAGCTCCAGGTTAGCTTAAATGACATTAATCAATGGTCAAGATATGTATTCATTAGTTCTTATTCCTAGATTAGATGTCCGTTGCTTATTTCTATGTGGCTATGGTTATTAGGAGAAAAGGTTGATGCACAATCTTCGGCAGTACAAAGTTCCTCTGCAACGATATGTTGCCATGGTGGATCTTCAGGTGCTTTTTATCAACCCATTCTGTGTTGTTTAGGATATAGACATCATTAATAGACTATAATAATCCCTCTTTGGTGTTATACTTATCAGCAGAAGTGAAAGGACTTAACCTGCTCAATACCAATCCCATTAAAATGGGGGAGGCCGGGGGGAGGGGGGGTGGGGGTGGGGTGAAGAATATGCACCTGAGCATTTGTTTGTTTTACAGGAGAGGAATGAAAGGCTATTTTACAAGCTTCTGATTGATAATGTAGAGGAGTTGCTGCCAGTTGTGTACACCCCCACCGTTGGTGAAGCTTGCCAAAAATATGGGAGCATTTTCAGACGACCTCAGGGTCTCTACATCAGCTTGAAAGAGAAGTATGACATTGTTATAGCATTTGTTTTCTTTTTTAGATTGCTTTTTATCCAAGAAGATACTGACTAGTGAAATGTTTCAGGGGTAAGATTCTTGAAGTACTGAAGAACTGGCCAGAGAGAAATATACAGGTTATTGTTGTCACTGATGGTGAGCGTATTCTGGGACTCGGTGATCTTGGTTGCCAGGTAATAATGCCTGAATCCATTCACTTTAAGACGATATATATACATTTGTCATTTCATGACTTAAATGCACAAGCATCTATATTCACAAATTTAATATTAATTTTAACTTGTATCTGTTGTCATGATTTTCAGGGAATGGGAATTCCTGTAGGAAAACTCTCTTTGTATACCGCACTTGGAGGAATACATCCCTCAGCTGTAAGCTTTATAAAACCTTAGTGTCATTATTATTTTATCTATTGTTTGGTGACACATTTTGCTTAGTATTAGAGAAAGATCCAAGGTTGTTTGAGCAAATTCTTTATTGAACCTAACTGATTGTTAAAAATCATGTGATATATCTACATTTGTCTGTTCCTCAATAATCTTCAACACTGGACTTTGATGATGTCACTAAATTATGCAATTGCAGCAAAGAGTGTTTCTTAGTAAGTTTAGTTACTGAGATACTCCACTTTTTTTCAATGTTTTCAGTGTTTGCCTATCACTATTGATGTTGGCACAAACAATGAGCAGTTGTTGAATGATGAGTTCTATATTGGTCTTAAACAGAAGAGGGCAACTGGACAGGTTTACTGACATCACATTTTTCTCCTCTTTTCAACTCATTGTGATTTTTTTTTAGTCCTCAATGTTCATTTCTGATTTGGGCTCTCTACTGTGGTTTAGGAATATGCTGAACTTCTAGAGGAGTTCATGGCTGCCGTTAAGCAGAACTATGGAGAGAAAGTCCTTATCCAGGTCTGTTATTAACAGTTATGTGCTAGTGCAAATTGATTACTTTTTTATTTTCAGCACTTAAATTGTTTATTTGAATAATGTAAATCATCTTTTCAGTTTGAAGATTTTGCAAATCATAATGCCTTTGAGCTTCTGGCCAAATACAGCCCATCTCATCTCGTTTTCAATGACGACATACAGGTAAAAATGTTATAGCTAGTTGTTTTATTAAGAATCTTGAATCCATTTATCTTGATGGACTTTCTCTTATTGCAAATTATATCATTTATTGCAGGGTACAGCATCTGTGGTGCTAGCAGGACTTCTTGCAGCACTAAAATTAGTTGGTGGAACCTTGGCTGATCATACTTTCTTATTCCTGGGTGCTGGAGAGGTGAGCCTCAAGCACCGCGTGCCTTAAAAATTTTGTTTCTTGTTTTTCATCTTCATTTTTCTATTCATTTTTTTCCTGTGCATTTCTGGTTCTCTTGTTTCTCAATTTTACCATTTGGGCGTGGCAGGCTGGAACTGGTATAGCTGAGCTAATTGCTCTTGAGATATCAAAACAGGTACCAAGTTACTATGTCCATCTATTTAATGTCTTTCGATTCACTTCTTCCAATGTTTATGATTAATCCCTTGCTATAGACTGAAGTCCCAATTGAAGAAACTCGCAAGAAGATTTGGCTTGTGGACTCAAAGGTAGCATAGGTGTTCTAAAGTTCTTGCTATATTTTGAAGAATATTGTGCTTTGGATAGTTTTTCATATATAATGTGCGATGTTTGCTGCAGGGACTGATTGTTAACTCTCGTAAAGAGTCACTTCAACACTTCAAGAAGCCTTGGGCTCACAAGCATGAACCTGTCAAGGAGCTTTTGGATGCTGTTAAAGTGTGAAAACTATCTTATATTATGGGTTACTGTTGTGCAAAGATTCCTTTTAAAGGATTTTCCTCTAACCTTACCTTTCCGATTTCACAGGCAATCAAGCCAACAGTGTTGATTGGATCATCTGGAGTTGGAAGAACATTCACAAAGGAGGTAGTTGAGGCCATGGCATACTTCAATGAGGTTCGTTGTCTCTTGTCTCTATCACTTTTTCTCCTGCCCACCACGCACGCACACACTTGCAGCCACAATCCAAGTGCAAAACAAATTCAGAATGTTATCAGACAACAATGTTTATATTGTCATTTGCCTGCAGAAACCAGTAATTCTTGCTCTCTCCAATCCTACTTCACAATCGGAGTGTACTGCAGAGCAAGCTTATTCATGGAGTGAGGTAAAACAATTTTCCCCCTCGATATTACTTGAGATATCTCACATCATGCATATAAAACTTCTACAATGTGGATTAACAAACAATCAAACTTATGCCTTCATCTTGATTGCTAACCTTCTCAACCTGCAGGGTCGTTCTATTTATGCTAGTGGAAGTCCATTTGACCCTGTTGAGTACAATGGGAAAGTTTTCGTGCCTGGCCAGGTTTAGAATTTTTCCTGAATTATATTTTCTCTGGAAATTGACTGCATAAATTGCTTAATTCTTAAATTGACATTTTTCAGGCAAACAATGCTTACCTATTCCCAGGATTCGGTTTGGGTTTGATCATGTCTGGTGCAATTCGCGTGCATGATGACATGCTTTTGGCAGCCTGTAAGACACTGTCAGAATTACATATTTATGTTAATAATGCTTCAACATGTAGTGAAATTTGTCTAAGCAATGGATCAATATTGAAACTTGTGCAATTCCCTTGAACTAAGTTTAGATGCTAGAGTAGCACCAAAATCCAGCTAGTACATTTGCATACTTTTACCCACAGAAAATCTATGCATCATATAGTGGAGCTTTAGTCTCGCATTTTAACTACTCCCATTTCTTCTTCTTACAACAGCGGAAGCTTTGGCTGCACAAGTAAAACAGGAAAACTTTGATAAGGGACTGATTTACCCCCCATTTTCCAACATCCGGAAGATTTCAGCTCACATTGCTGCTGATGTTGCTGCTAAAACATATGAACTTGGTGAGTTTCTTCTCAGATTAAGCTTCCTTTGTATATGCAATGATATATATGATTCAATATAATCATATCCTATTTAATTACTTTATAGGTCTGGCATCTCATCTCCCACGTCCTAGAGATCTTGTGAAGTATGCAGAGAACTGCATGTACAGCCCAATCTACCGAAGCTACCGTTAAATCTGTAGTATATCTGTGCACATTTTTTAGCCTACAATTCGCACTTAGCTATTTTCTTTTTTTTTTTTCTGTTCATTTTTGTTTGTAATTTTTCCATTTTGTTCCGACTGGGTCATAATCCAGTCCTCTATACTAATTATTAGTTTCAGTTGTCAGCCAGTGAGAGGAAGGTTTCCCTGGTATTTATATCAGAGGTTGTAGTTTTCCTACCTTTTTTATTTCTCATCCTCGAGAGAATGTTGCTGATTACTTATATTTTTTTTTATTCCACTTGAATGAATTACAATTTTCGCAAATATCTCAGGAAATGTTATGATAAGATGTGATTAAGGGCAGATTATTTATCTTTCTTCTCTTGTTCAGTTAATCACATTAATTTGATTATATTAAGTAGTGGGCGAGTGCAGTAGTAAAGAGCAGACTCAAAATGTTCAATAAAATTGTCATACATGAAGTGCAAAGCGCACAACCTTGGTAGTGAACATAAATTGTGGAGGCGGCTAAGTTATGTTTTTTCTCTAAAATTTTTCAAATAGAGGATGACATTATTAACGAACTTGAAAAGCTTAGACACTGAAATCTTTTATGCATACATTTGTGTATGTAGACAGATTGAATCATGTCCAATCAAAAAGGTGTTTCCTCCTTTCTAATGAAGAAGCGACCAGAAGGACCATCATCAGGCAACAGAGCCAACCTCACCGGACTTTCAGCACCTTCCTCGACAGACAACTTCCCCATGTCGAAGCTGAGATCAGTCTTAACGAAGCCAGGACACACGCAATTAATTCGAAAACTTGGGAACTTGTTACCTTGGATCCGTGTATAAGCATTCAGAGCTGCTTTAGACACTGCATAGGAAGACATAAAAGCAGGCCAGCCTTTGGTTTCTGGTGAAGAACCTTGTTTAAAATCTTCTAGATATTGGCTTAACACCTCATCAATTCTTTCTTCTGAAAGCTTGTCCGCATCACTCAACACTTCCTTAGCCCATTCATTTGATACTCCCTGAGACAAATTACACAAGAACATTGAGTGATTATGAGTTAATATGCCTGGCAAATTAATTAAAATGTCATATTAATGGGTTCACCTCCAACTTCCCATAGGAAGATGAGACATTAACAATCCTGGGTGAATCAGATAATTGGAGTAGGGGAATAAATGCCTCACTCATTCTCTTGGCACCATAATAGTTTATACTCAAGCATTCTTCAGCTAACTCATACGTTTGAGTTACTATTCCAGTCAAATCGGATACTACATCTTCCTGCATCAGGAAAGAAATCTAATCATAATGATAGTCACATTGTTGACGTTAATTCAAGTCCATATCTAATGATATCGATGTACCAGAATTCAATTAGTTTGGATAATCAAAATTTGTTAATTAATATTCAAATTAGATTCATCTCTTTCGAATGTCTATTTTAACTTTTCATAGTTCATGTGTGAAAATTAAAGTCTGACGGGAAAATATTGGTATTATTTACAAATTTTATAACATATTAGTCTTCAATTTTAGCTTTATTTTTTACCATGATTATTAAGAGGACATTTGGTTAAGTTATTGGAGATAATTTATAGTTTTTTAAATTAAGTGAAAGTATTTGATAACTATAACTGATAGCTGATAGAAAGTTCAAATAAATGCTGATTGAAAAAATTCCAAAATTTTTCTGAAACCGCTTAAACTTTTTTAAAAAAATGATAAAAATAACTTTTTTAAAATAAAATACCTCATTTTTTAAAAAATTTATTAAAAAATATATACCTTTTCAAAATCAATCACTTCAAAATAAAATATATTAAATTAATTGATTATATTTATAAATTATTGATATATTTTTCTAGAAATTTTTATTTATAATTAATTATATAATTATATTGCTGTTATTATTAAATGCATAATTATATCAAAAAATCACAATATCTTATTTTTCTGTTTATTTATAAATTATGGAAAAATATATTTCTTGAAATAAATTATGTCCCTATTAGTAATTTATGTTACAACAACAATAACTCAATTAATTTTATCAAATGCTCCCCTAAATTTAAAAAATTAAATTGATTACAAATGAAGTTTATTTTTAAATATATTTAGAATTCATTTTTAAAATAATGGTTAATATTAATTTTAGAAGATGAAAAATTAAATAATATTTATGGTTATAAATTAGTTTTCACGCATAAACTATGAAAAATTATCTCAAAATTTCAATGCTACTAATCAAAAAATTATAAATTTTTTAACAAATTAAAAAAATATAAAATCCGATTGAATATTGAATTAAATAAAAAATGGATCGTAAAACGTTCCACCGAAAATCCCAAAAAAAAAATTATATTCTTTTAAAATTGTAGAAAAATATGATGGCATTACAAGGGAAACATCCGTTTAAAATTTTCTTCATTAATTTAGGATGAAAAGGTTAACAAATTATCCTTATTGATAAATTAGGAAAGGTTAGATACCGAGTGGTACAAAAAGATGTTTGAGATCCAATTGAAAAATAGGCAAAAGGTTGGAATTTTATAATTGTCCATAAAAGTTATATTTCCTCCAAAGCCACCACATACATATCAAATTCCTAATAAAATTTCAAAAAAAGTATGCATGTATGTAAATTTTTCGTTCCAAATTTAAATGATTGAGAAAAATAAAATTTCAACGGATTTGTACTACAAATCTATCTCTATATATTTATGATTTTTTTAAAATATTTTCGGTTGTTATGATTAATTTTGAATTTAATTTTTTTATTTAATTCAATAAGTTATTGATTTTTTTAAATAAATCATTAAAAAATCAAATACATCAATGATTATATTAATAAAATCAAAATCCTAAAGTTTACACACTCAATAATTGTAACTAAAATAATAAAATTTTGTGAAATTTTAAAAATGGCACCAGTGAACCTCTTACAATGGATACCGATAGTCTACGATGATTGTCGTTATTTTCAAATCAATAATAAGATTAGGCTTCTAAGATTCTAACTAATAATTTCAAAGCCCAAAAATCACCTAATATCCAATAAAGTGCATAAAAGCTTTTAAAAGGAAAAAAAAAACTCAATATAAAGAAGAATAATCAAGAAGCAATATAATAAAAAATTAAATTAAAGATTTGACTAAAAATACATAAATATTTTCTAAAATAATAAAAACAGACTGGGGAGAGCAAAATTGGTGGCAAATCCAAAATCTATCATATTTGAAAGACATGCCTAAATAAAAACTGCAGTGAGATAAATGATAAAATATCTTATTTTTTAATTAAATATTTCAAGTTGGAATCCTAGAAAATTATATGAATTCAATTTTCAGAATTTTTTTACGCGAATTCATATTAATATACAGGACAACAAAGTATATAATATATATTAAATGATTAAGAAAAAAAAAACATCGTGAATAGTAATGGATATAACAGTAGCGTTGATCTCTAAGTAAATAACAAGAAATCTAACCAATATTTCACTTGGGTTAACCTCTTAAATTATTAGTGATAGAAGCTTACCTTACTAAAATCACAAGCTTTGAGAGAATCAACATCAACTTGAGTTCCAGTAACAGCCGCATTGTTCACCTGCACACAAAGACAATCGCTTTAACATTGGCTTATAATAAAATAGCAGATTAATTAATTAACCATATAAACAATAATGTTAATTAATTGTTTATGTTTGCAGAAAGACGAAGAAACAGTGAGAAATTTAGGTATAAGTTGAGAGATACCAAAATATCAAGCTTTCCAAATTGGGTTCTGATGAAATTAGCAAGAGCGGCAATACTGGAAGAGTCGGCCACATCAAGTTGATGAAATAGCACATAATCAGAGAGATAAGCAGAAGATTGTTTGAGGTTTTGAAGAGCTTCAAGGCCTCTCTTCTCATCTCTGGCAGTTAAAACTACAACAATCCCGTTTTCAGCCAACTGCTTACAGATCCCAAATCCGATCCCCTTGTTTGCTCCACTCACAACTGCGTACCTGAAAGGATCAATTTGTCATCCACAAGAAAGATCTATATGGAGAGGATTCTGCATAATAATTAATGAAAATGAAGAATTACCTCTTGGTTCCTTCTGCCATTGATATATACGATGAGATTTAGGCGCTAAAAATGAAACAAGCTTCAAGTTTTGATTTATGAATTTACCAGTAGCCACACAGATTGAGAATGGATCTCAAAGATTTAAATAAGGCGCTCAACGAGAAAAGTCAAAGTTTTATCAAAATTATCCTTGGAATATACTCTAATGGTCAATTTCGCCCCTAACATTTATTTTTCTCTCAATAATACCTTTAATGTTTATAAATTTATTCAATTTTATCCTTATTCAATAGAAATGCTAAATCAGTACTAATAGATTATATATATATATATATATATATATATGAAAAAAGTACTAAGAGAGTTAACTTTTAAATTTTATTTATTAATATAAATGAGTCCCACTATTAAATTTTAAAAGTCACAGTTTCTTGCATTCGGCGATTGATTTATGGCAATCAGTTCCAATGTAGGACGAGCAAACAAGTGGAGATATGAGCCATTGGAAAGAAACTGTTCCAGAGTTGGATGCAAGTGTTGCTGAGTGTATTACCAAAACAAGTGGGAGAAAATAGGAGACATTTCTATTAGATAGAGGTATAATTGAGCTAATTTAGAAATGTTAGAGGTATTATTGATTAAAAAAAAACATTAGGGAACAATTTTATATCTTGGGATTCTCATTCATCCATTTGAGTTTTATTAAATGTATTAATAATTTTATTTTACATAACTTACTAACTAAGTACAATAAATTTTTAAAATTAAAACAACATATTATATATATAGTTTGAAATTTTTGACTTTGACCCCAAATTTGATAAGATTTAAATGAATCATTCCAATAATTCGAATCAAAATTTAAAATTGACTTTAAAATGATGATCTGAATACAAAATTATGCACCTCGATTATCACATTTAATAGTGCCCAACTACCTAAAAATAACAAAAAAAGAATATTTTAAATTTAATTTTTTTGGCCTCGTGCCTAAATAATAATAATAATAATAATAATAAAGATCGAGAACTGGTCATCGGTAGTAACTTTCCCTAATAAAATATTGAGCTGATCTTCAAAGAAAAATTTCCTCCAAGATTAGCATGAGAAATGTATTTTTTATTTATTTTACATTTACATTCATATTATATTATAGATTGACTTTTTTTATAAATATAAAAATATTTTTATTTTTATCATATATTTTAAAAAATAATTTTTTTATTATTTAAATAAATAATATACAATATATTATTGACACATACAAATAATCATTTGAAAATGTTTGACTTAAATTTCTCGTGGAACGTAATCCTCTTTGTTTTTTCTTGACCTAATACATACGAAGTTTCTTAATTATTTTAATCGTTTTGCTCCTGTAGCTATTTAGGTACGATGGGAGGGTCATAATAGCTCCAGCTCCCCTAAATTTTGAAAGTTATATATATATATATATATATAATTAAAAATTATGAGAAATAAATGTATTTTATTTGCTAATTTATATAACCGTTAAAGATATATTATTTTATTTAATAATTTTTTTAATTAAAAATTATTACTATTTAGATATTTTTAGTCAAATTTCCAAAAAACTTGGAGTCATCACTAAATAGTAATTATCTCTTATATATATATATATATATATATATATTTTATTTATTTATTTACAATCTATTTCTTAATTCCAAATTTAGGGGTATGTCTTGCTACAGTATACTGACGTAACAATACGTTTAAAATTTGAGGGGATTTCAGACGCGAGGTTTGTTCTTTTCTTCTTTCTTTTGCATCTATTCTGTCATTAATCTTTTATACTTCAAAAATTATTTATAATTTGATTTCTCAATATTCAATTATAATTAGAGAACATGAAACAATATAGTTTTCTTTTATTTTTCCCCTTATTTCTTTTTATTGCTGCATTTTTTTATTCAAAAGAAAACTGTATTTTTGTTGTACCATTTTTTTTTTGATTTAGGGGACAATTATACTTAATAGGAAAGCTTACACTTAAAAGAAAGAAAGAAAAAAAGAAAATCTAGAACTTTGTTTATCTTAAAATGGTTTCCCACAATCTTTTTTTTTTTTTTCCCCCTTGCAATTTTAACAACACTTTTACTTCATGCTTTGATCTTTAAATAATGGCCATAAATTAGCTAATATAGCTTTTTCTTGACTTCATTTCCCTCTTTTTTTTTCTCCTGAAAATTATATCAATAAAACTATAATGATCGTTTGTTCATTATTTCATGGCGATGAAAGGTTTGATTTATGAAATCGGATGGATGAGAAAACAGAGGTTGCAATGTTAGTTAACGAGATGGGCTATCAGTGATATGGTAATTTTCCCAATGCAAATGAGAAGGGAGAAGTAGAAGAAAGATATGAGAGCTATTTTGTAAACATGATTTTTATTTTTTGTTTTTTTTACGTACGACACATTTTTATTGGTTTATTTTTCAATTTAATTTTTTTTTCACTTTTAAATTGTCTTTTTACTTATTCTATCAATTTAGAAATCTTAAATAATCATCCTCTTTTTTATTAGACTTATTTTTTTTCGTATTTTAATAAATACTAATTTTAATATTTTGCACAATTTATAAAGACTCTAACTATGATGATATAACATACGTCAGATTCATAAGGATTTGAAATTAGATTCGGATTAATCAAGATTAAATTTATATTAAAAATTAAAATTCATTTAATTAAAATGAAAAAAATAATGAATACTGATTACAGGCTCAGCGCCTAAACCTCTTATCCCCTCTATCGGATAATATAAGAACTTCGAACAGAAACCGGCGCCCTGTAGGCGACGACAATGGGACGTGCAATTTTCTCTCAGTTGCGCCTTCTCTCCAACTCTCCTCCGCGCCTGGCCTCTTCTCTGTACTATGTCCATGGCTCTCTCTCTGTCTCAACACTCTAATAGTCTATGAACATATTCAAACGGATGCCTCTTTTGTACGAAATTCACATTCTCGTATAATTTGAAGCAGGTCGCTTAGTGGATTTCGAAGAGAATATCTGCAAAGTAGGGGTGCAGTTCGTCAAAATGCAAGATATGGAACTAGTGTCCGTTGCACTGCAGCGTCTCCCGTTCGCAACCCGCTGCTACGGACAGTTCTTCGAGCTCTGTAAAGTAATTTACTCTATTTGATAATTTATACCAAATATTTACTTGTTAACTATAGTTTTGGAAAGAAATGGAATCACTGTGTCAGCGCTACTTTAGCATCTAAAATTAAGACTGTCATTGTTTTCTAATATATATGATGGTTATAATCGAAAATGAGGATGGAATTTTGAACTGTGAAAAAACTCTGTTTATTGAATCTTTACATTTTGGAATGCAACTTTTGATTCAGTGGATGATTTTATTTACAGGAAGAGGATAGTGTCTGGAGTCCAGCCTGGGATCTATTCACCTCGGGAATTATCTTCTTGTGTCTGTTTTTTCAAATTTACAGTTGGATACTGGGACTTGTCGCTTATTAATGATCTGCATATTTTTTTATGTATGATTTTCTGGTTAAGGTTGCATTTGCTTCTCATCAACTTAAGTTAATAGTATACATTGGTTTTCACCTCTGCAGGGGGATGAAAATGTTGGGGTTGCTCTTTTTACTTATCCTGTTTTGATGGCTTCTGATACTCCTCTGTATCAGGTGGTTTTTAAAACACACTTTTCTTAAAGCTAATTAGGTGAATGTGTATCTCTTGGAAGTACTCTGCAAATATGTGGATTTATTTATCCATATCTATGGTATATATATGAGTGTTAAAGTGGAGGAGGAGCATGTGAACTAGCAAAACCGCCCATTATTGTGTTGGAAGGAGAAGGGGATGGATTTCCTGAATTTGTAATTTCTCTAAAAATGATTAATGAGCTGGCCTTCACTAGATTGGAATTATGGCTGAGCTGAGTTTAGGGACAGAGGTTGATAAAGCAATAGCTATTGTTTACTTAGTCACAACTTTCTCCTGTCTACTTCCATCTTTGTGTTAATGAATGATAGGAAATTGGTAATCAAATATGCACAATCCTTATAATTTGCAGCATGCCTCTGTAGTCTGACTTTGTCCCAGTAGTTGAGGATCAAAAGCTACATCTGGAATTGACTCATGAACTGGCTGAGCGTGTTAATTATTCATATTTAGGAAGAAAGTGGAAAAAATTAGGAGGGTAAGAAATAATCGATTTCTTGAGTGTGATACATATTCCTTCGAAAAAGTTTATGCTATTAATATTAACTTGTTACACATTTGGCTGTTGTATAGAGATTTTTGTGTTCTGGTTGCAGACGAGGTGCTATCTTTAAGGTGGATTCTTCTTGATATCTGGTTGACAGTCTTCTCATGGGATGTTAAAATAACAAGCGATGAAATAATTTTCTTGTTGATGCTTTTCCCATCATAGGTTCCTGAGCCCCTTATACCATCAGCAGGAGCACGCGATATGTCTCTCACTGATGGTCTTGCTAAGGTGATTAGCATAATAGTTTTTAATTCATCAATTTCTAATCTTTAGTTTTCCAAGTTCAAAATATTTATCATTATATTTATTAAGGCAATGAATCTGATTGAATTTCACTAAGCTTTCATAAATTTCCCACCTATTACATATCACTGGCCACCATTTTCTTTTCAATAATTTTCTTGACTCCTTTCTTTTCATTTATGTGTGTTGACAGCTCTTATACCTACTGACACTTTTTTGGGATCTAATCTTATATAGATGTCCAAGTCTGCACCTTCTGACCAATCTTGTATAAATCTTCTCAATCCAAAGGATGTAAGTTTCACTATTTGCCTTTATATGTATTTCTTTTTGAGTATTCAGTCATTAACTATAATTAAACATTAGAAGAAAAAATGCTATCCAATTTAATATTTGCTTCATGGAGAGTTGAAGTAAAGTGGCTTGTCTGTCTGGGTGGGCAAAAGTTGCACCTCATTCCTGCTGAACTATGGTAAAGTTTTAATTTACTTGGCCTATTTGTTGTAGTTTCATTTGTAAATTGATTCAGATCTCAAGTATGCTAGTTTTGAGTTCATTCTGTCTGCTTACTAGTTGAGATGGTATGGTCGATAGAAGGTACTGTATAATGTTCCAAAATTTATTGTAATCTGAATTATGTGTTCTGCAGATCTCATTTTAGTGTAATGAGATAGATAAAAAGTAATGCCAAGTCTATAAAAATCACTAAGGAGCATTAAAACCTTGAGCCTTTTGTTCTTTTGCTGAATGACTCAAGTTTTGGAGCTGGTCTCCATAAAATTTGCAAAAACTTGTTAGTCTGGAATATGGATATACAGCTATGGCTTTCTTAATTTCTGGGTTTTTAATCTCACTACTCTTCAGGTGTATGCTCATTATTAATAGACTTTTTCATGTGCTCATTAGTTGTTAATAGAATATTTCTAGTTTGTTGATTTTGAATTTCATTTTATTCTTATTTTTGAATTTGATACTGATTCTTTTTTTTTGTCTTATAGGTGATAGTAAACAAGATAAAGCGATGCAAAACTGATTCATTTCCATGGTTAATTCTTAATCCATCTTGCAAATTGAAAGAACTTTTCCTGCTTTTCAATTTGTTGGTGCCAAGGATATGTCTAATGCACAATATCTGACAATGTCTTGCATGTTTTTTGCATTTCTCCTCGTGTCTCTTATAGCCAGGAATTTGATAACCCTGAAAGACCTGAATGCAACAATCTTCTGTCGATGTATCAACTTTTCTTAAGGAAGACAAAAGAGGTAATGCAATTCATGTCTAGTTTGCTTTGGTTTGGGAAGCCTGATTCTGATACCATTTTGTCAGAATTGTGATATTCCACACTGAAAAATTCCTCTCGGAATGCCTTTCTTCATGCAGGATGTTGTGCAAGAATGCCAAGATATGAATTGAGGAATGCTCAAAACTCTCTTAACAGATGCCTTGATTGATCATCTATATCCTATCCAGGTTTCTACCTCTGTAATTTTGTTTCACTAGGCATAATGGCAGAGTGTTTACTTGGCATGCTTAACTACGTGCATCTTTTGTCTTGTCTTATTATATTCTTTAGAATCTTGATAAGCTAATAACCTGTCCTTGTCTAACTGCTGGTTTATTTCTGTCAATGTCAGCGTAATTCATTCTAATGACCTGTGGCCTTATCAGAACTTGGTTTCTGCTTTTTTTCCCTATACAAGTCAGGAGCCAGCACCAGCTACTAGGCTTTATTATTCTCAAATCTCACGAGACTTCCTACAATGGAAAACTTTGCATGAAGCTCAAACTGAACACTTGGACTTCCCAAGCTCTACAGTTCTAACCACTGGGATGAGATAACTATCTTTTATATTGCAGTTCAACCGTTGTGCCAAAACAGAGCCAAACTTTAAGCGAGATTGCTCATTAATATCTGGCCTTATTTGCTTAATCATCCTTGA
The DNA here is from genome assembly GCA_023653625.1 of Triadica sebifera. Taxonomy (NCBI): domain Eukaryota; kingdom Viridiplantae; phylum Streptophyta; class Magnoliopsida; order Malpighiales; family Euphorbiaceae; genus Triadica; species Triadica sebifera. Next base: position 22,006,594 of record CM042910.1, on the reverse strand, counting down.
ATATGTCTAATAGTCTATCTTTATGCCGCCTCTGTCAGTTAAGGAGGTTTTTCTGCATGTGCTGTCATGGTGGGGGCACAGCATTTTAACCATCTGGCCAAGTGACAACTAACATGCATTCTGCCCATGTTTATGTATGAGATTAATATCTGCATGTACACATGTTTTGGTTACGGTAGAAGTGGCTGCGGAGTATACAAACTTTAATGCTCAATCATTTCATGGGTTGCCCCATTTTGCTGACACTTCTTTGAGGATTTTTGTTTTTACTTCGAATAAGATTACAAATTTCCGTTTCTTATGCTATTGTTAACTATTATGTGGTGTCCCTATCATTCTTTTTTTCTAGGTTCGTTATGAGGAAATAATATCTGATTCAGCTTATTTGGATGGAATCTTGGAGGAAGATGCCACTAAAGCTTCAGAAATAGCAGATGCCACTTTGAATAATATATACCAGGCAATGGTATTTTTGTAGAGACGAAAGAATAAATGCTTGGGGAAGAATTTATGTGAAAAATCTTCAAGACAATAACCTTAAAATTAACTTTTGGAGGATCTATCATTGCCCACAGTTATTTGGAGTCGATCCTTGAGCATATATTTGGTAAGTGAATGGAATTTATTAGAAATACCCCACATTTGTTTTTTAATGCAGCTGTCTCTACCTCTATTGTTAAGACATGTGCCTTTTTATTCTCCGTTGATTTTTTAACTTGATAATGTTATATGATGTATGAGCAATTGATATGGTAGTAATTTAATGTTGGTAATATTTTATTTTATTTTATTTCCTCATTCTTATTTTATCTTTGTCATTTATTCATTTTGTTTATTTACTATTTTATTTAAATAAATTATTGTTGTTTATTTATTCCATTTGTTTTCTTCTATTTTGTTATTTATTTATCATTCTTCTTTCACTTTGTGTATTTTTTTGTTTTTTTGAATGTGTATTTATCACACAATCTCTCTCATTAAATAAAAAAAAAAAAAAGAAGAACAACACAATTTTGTCTTTCTTTATCCATGAATTATTATTCATTAAAAAAATACATTTACGTCTCCTTCTTTTTATCCATAAAAATTATATGTTGCATAATTGCAAAAAAAATAAATCTATTTTTTAAAAAAGATTAACACATAAAATATAACGAACAAAAAAAAACAAAATATACCAACAATAAAGCTCGGACATTATTATAGTATCATATAAAAATTATGTGTTGCACACTGTATGAGGGTTATTTATAATTGGAAGCCCAATCTACTAGTGATGGGTATTGATTGCAAAATTAGCTCAATGAATCCATACAATTAAACTTAATAATTGTTATTATTACTTTAAAATAATTTAAATTAATCAAAAATTAGTTTCAGCATATTTATAAATTTTTCTTCCATACCTTAAATTCATGATACGAGATTTTTTTCAATACATTTCTTCAAATACAACTGATTTTGACTCAATTGTCACTTGTTTAATCCACTATTTTTATTTAGACTTAATAATTATAGATTTATCATTGATTCAAAATGATTTGATTTAATTTGAAGTCATTTTTACTACATTTATAAATCATTTTATCCCTTAAATTTCCAATTTGGAAATATCTTCAATAGGATAATTTGTGTTTTCTTTTTATTTACTTATGAGACTATTTTATTACGTATAATAAATCCAAATTTTCCTTGTAAACCCATCATTTGCTTTCCATAACAGCCAATTAACATAATTCTGCGCTGCTGCGAAGACCAGCATTTACATATTTAATGACTTAGCATTTGTTCATAAAAAGAAAATTAGCTTTTAAGTTAATAATAAGAGCGACAACAGATGAATTTGAAGTGAAGGTCACCACCCCATCTCCATTATATGATGAAAAAAATTATAGATTTCTATTCCTGCATCTCATGAGAGTAGAGATCTCCGACCCGATCTCTAATTTTATTAAATTTTTTATTTTAATATTAAAAATATTTGTTTATTTTAGTTAATTGCATTTTAAATAGAAATTTAATTTTTATTTTTAAATAAGTACTATAATTTTATTTTTTAAAACGAATTATATTTTTTTTTGAGGCATATTATATATATATTTTCAAAAAACATTTTGAAATCAAGACGGGATTTGAAAATAAAATAAAAAAAAAATTGTCTCATCTTCTAATTGTCATCCCTATTTAATGATAATTGAATAAATTTTTATTATACAAATATATAAAGTTAGAAAAACCAAAAAATATACTTCTTTTCCAAAATAAATTGAGGAAATGCACAATGCATGGCCATCATGAACTTCAGTGTCCAACACCCTATTTCGGTTGACTCATTATGTGAATGATAGGCACCATTACTCTTAGCTCCACATCATCTACACATAGCATAACCCAAATCAAATAATAATAATAATAATAATATCAAAACCCTGGATTAGAAGAGAGTCACTGTTCGATCCCAATGTATAGTTACTTTACAGATTTCATTCGTTGATTTTGTCTTTTGTTTTTTTGTCTTTTGTTTAATTTTTTTTGACATTTTAATAGTTGATTCACTAATCAACAGCTCGAATTCACGAACATATATGATATATTGGACGTGTCTTGAAATTGATCCAATATTTGACTCTCTTTCTTCCTCCTCAAAGCTTTTCGATTAAACTAATTAGCTAATTAATTATCTCTAACGCCTTCCATTTTTTTGTAATGAAAATCTCCATCGCCTTCTACTTTCTATATACTTTTAAAGTTTAAAGTACTAGAAAATTTGAACCATATTATCAATTTTTTCAAGAAGTACAATGCACAAAATGTACATTATTAGCTAACTTTAATTGCTGCTTTAATCATAATTATTATAGCTACCAAAATAATCAAGCATGCTAGTATTGATGTGATGGTTTGAGAATGGCCGGTTGGTTAGCAGGCAAACTGGTAATGATAAAAAACAATGAATAAGTGTTGAAAATTAGATAAAGAAAGAAAAGCAAAAAGGTCCAAAAGAGCAAAACCCTAAAAGTGAAGTTGGAGAATTATCAATATGCAGCTTTCTATCATATCATAATAAGTGGGATGTAGGGGTCTGCCATTAAAGACTGTGTGTAAATGTGTTTGTGATGCTAATGATGAAGAGAATGACTTTGTTTTAATTTTTTATTTTTATATATGTTTTTTTTAAAATTTTTTTGATTCCAATATTCATTGAACGATTCCACTGCCTCCTTTGAAAACAACAAAAGATACATCAAAGCTTAGGCAGGCTTTTCCCTCCCCACCTACATGATTTCCGGGTTGCAAAAGCATGCTTGAAAACGATAATTGTCAACGGTTTTTTCCCCTTATAGTGGTTCCTTCACTAATTAAATTTCCATGAATTCTTTGTTTAATCAATATTGCTAATCGCAAAGTGGATAATTATTCACAAAACTCATGCTAATGGATAGTTTTTCTTAACAATTAATAATTTTTAGAGTGAATTAATAAGTTTTTAATTTAAGAATATAAAATAGTTTGCAAGTCAATAAGATAGCCAAGTTATATTTTCAGTATAAAATTTTGAAAAAAAAAACGAAATTGATACTTTGATTGTTCGATTTTTTCAAAAGGAATCATGATTCTAACAAATTGGTAGCAAGTGTTTTTTTTTTCCTTCATGAATTATAGAAAAAGCCAACATAAAGAGAGAAAAAAGAAAAAAAGAGCTGAATATATGGGATTTGATAAGTGGAAAATGTACTATGAAGGGAGTGAATATATGAGTAGAGGCATTATAGAAGGAAGCAGTCAAGTGGGTTTACTTGGTTGGCAGTGGACCATTAGTAGTGGCTTGAAAGTCGTCTTGAAAAAGAGTCAAATAAGTCAATAGCCATACACGTTTTTTTAATATAATTCTGTTGAATGATTAAACTCAAGTCAAACACAATTTGATGCTTACACTCATTTCTTCTCTATAACCTTCCTTCCATTCTTATAATTAAACAAGCAACACTAACATTTTGCTCTTTAGTTGCTCCATTAACCTGGTCCTATATCGATGGTGCAATATCATCTCATGAATAAAAAATTTAGAATTATTTTGAGATTAGATATATAAGCTATTTTATTTGGGTACATAGATATATAAGCTTTTTTTTTTTGGGTACATAGATATATAAACTAATTTAGGCTTGGCATTATATAAATGAAGTCAATACTTTAGCTCGACCAGAAGTTTCAATATAACAACAAGCTCTAGATCGAAATCAAATTCCATCTTGATATCAGAGCAAATCACCGAACTCTTGCTTGGCATCAGCATTAATTCAATACATTGTATAAGCCCAATTAGTTGGCTGAAATTAGATAGCTGATCTAAATATGTTAAAAAAATTATAGTTGAGAGCATTCAATGAAATATGTTAATGGCGCAGTGAAAAGTATAAGTACACATCTTACATATCAATTATAAATACGAATCTAAGTTATAAATTATAATTCAAAAAACAATAGACAATAAAAAAGATCATCTACTCTAAGAAAAATATAATATCACAAAAATTCTTAGAGCAACATTGTAAAAATGTTACAATTAATATATATATTAAAATTATTATCAAAATAAATCTATTACATATGTTTTCACTGTTATAAATTATTAAAATCATTTCAACATTCAATTGATTTCAATTAGAATTTCAAATTGTTATTAATACACTATATATTATGCATATAATTAATATGAAAATAATTTTATGTCAGCTGGTAATAATAGTTTGTTTAAACCTCTTGATGGAATAGTGATAACAACTTATTAATTGGTCTTGGGTGATGTGTCAAATTGAATATATAGTTGGTAGTAGTGACCACAAATCCCATGTATTTATGTTTTTGCTTGAATAAAATATTTTGCCTTGCGTTGTGTGGTTAGGAGTCCTGCAGGAATCTATACAGCATTTACCTTCTTTTTATTCCCAGAGTACAAGTATCCTGGGTCATTATTCAAATAGATATAGGATGGCAAAGGCATAAAAATATCTTTTTAAAAATTTTAAAATAATTATATATATAGAATTTAAATTCGAAACTTTTAATTAAACCCGAAAAACCCACTTTTATCTTATCTTCACCAACGTTTACTTTTTCTTCAGTTGCTTCATATATACTCAAACCTTTTGTTTTTCTTGTAGCCTGTTGATACTGTTTATTTATTTTTTTCCTTTTCTTTTTCTTTTTCTTTTTCTTTTTTCCCCCTAATCAGAAAGTTGAGAATTCATATGGATTAGCTCCTACACTCTAAAATTCATTTTCTAGGGAAAATTTTTACAGTTTCTTCTATAGTTAAATTTTCTTTAGGATGGAGGAATATAAAAAAATTTTCAATCTGGTACATGAGGAAGAAGAAGTGATTGGTGGGCGTAAGGTATCAGAGGACAAAAAGCTGGAGCTGAGGCTTGCTCCCCCTGGAGAATTCCTTGGTTACAAGTATATGAACGCCACTATGACTGGAGGCAAAAGATTTCTTGATCAAGACTGCAGAATATTTGACGCAAAGAAAGGTTGGTTCAGTAATAATAATAATGAAAAACAATACAAGAAGTTATCAAGTGAAGAAAAGGTATTTTCAGCTTTTCAAAGAGAGGCATTCAAGGAGATGAATCCACAGCCATTAATTAAGCCGCCTTCTTCATATCTTCAGTGTTCATCATCAAGGTCGGTGGTAGATCAGTTACTGTGCTCTGATAAGGAGGAGGCATGTTCAAGTCCTGTTACTGCTTCGTTTCCTACAATAGCTGGGACCAATGGCCCTCATAAAAGGTATTTGTTTTTTTTTTCTTTTTCTTAATTAATTTTCTTTCTTTTGATAGAAATGAATCATGATTTTTTTGTTCAACTGTTGCTTTCTGATTCATATCAAACAAACCAGAGAAACGACACTTTCTTATCTTTATCTTTATCTTTAAAATTCGATGATTAAAACTTAAAAAGAGAGGCAGAAATAGCACAAAAGGAAATGGCATATATAGTATATGATTTTCTATGATATAAACTCTACATGGTTAAATCCTTTTATTTTTATTTTTTTTTTGCTTTTTAAGTTTAACTGGTCTTTAACTCTATCTTAATTATACCAATTTGTATTGCAATAAGTCACTAATTTATATATTTGGACTTCAAAATATTGCATTCTCTCTTTGCTTTCATTTTCATATGGATATTATAGATTTTTCTAATACATAACCTTTTTTTTTCCTTTTCATAAAGTTATGAAAAATATCCGAAATGGCTACTGTATATATGGATTTTTTTGTTGGATCTGCAGAAAAATTGTGATAAATCCCCTGATTTTACTTCCATGCTAGCCAACAATGTTTAACATTAATCTGTTGATATATGCCAAATCTTCATGGAAATGAATTCATCATTAATGTTGTCCTTCAGGTAACAAAAATCAGAGAAATCCACAGCTGATTTTCAATTTGGGAAATGTTAAGTTATTTTTTGGTGGTCTAATATTTGTCCTGAAACAAGCAGAGTTGCAGCAGCAGCGGTTGTTGGGTGGCCTCCGATTAGGTCATTCAGGAAAAACCTTGGAAGTAGCAGCAACTCCAAGCTAGAACCTGATCGTTTACCAGATGAAACTCCAACAAAAGGGTGCCCTGTTAAAAAACCTGACACCTTCAGCAATGATTTATTTGTCAAAGTAAATATGGAAGGAGTCCCCATTGGAAGAAAAATCAACCTCAATGCATATGATAGTTACGAGAAACTATCTGTTGCCATTGATGAGCTCTTCAGGGGCCTGCTTGCAGGTTAATTACTCAATTGAAGTTTATAAAGTTGCACATGCACAGTGCTTAATTTTGCTGTGGTCACTGATTTGAGGGTTATCTTAATTTATTTATTTATTTTAGCTCAAAGGGAAACTTGTGGTGCTATGAATGAAAGCAAGAATGATGAAGCGAAAACAAATGGAGGTGGTTCAAGAAACGGGGAATATACTCTAGTCTACGAGGACAATGAAGGTGACAGGATACTGGTTGGAGATGTCCCTTGGCAGTAAGCTTTCTGCTCCTCCTTTTTTTCCCTCGACTTTATTTTTTAAGAAATAATAAAATAAAAATGTGAGCTCGTCACTTAATTATTACCTGCATCTATCTACTGAGCCTAGAGGACTAAGTCAATTGTCAGAATAAGCATTGGTTATGTGTGAGCTTGACATGGACACTCCAGGTTCACAACTTATAAATTGGTCTCCATTGAGTTAATGAATAAATTCTTAATCTAATATGTTATTCATGTATCGATACAGTTATTATTATTATTCTAGCCTAAATGGGTATAGTTATGGACTTGAATATATATATACATTGGTTTCAGTATGTTCGTGTCTACAGCAAAGAGGCTGCGAGTGTTGAAAAGCTCTCAAATTTCTACTCCACAACGTGAGTGTAGTTTTTGTTGTGAAGTTGATAAGTGTGAAGTGATTTCTGTTTGCATTTTTTAATTTGTTGCTGAATCAAGTTTTGATCAGCTTGAGACTGATAATGGATCTTTGGCCATTTTGATCAGATTCGATTGGGTGCAGTGAGCAAGATAAGACACCACTTAACTCCATAGTGGAAATTGGAAGATGAATTATTATTATAATTTTTTCTTTAGAAAGTGGAGAATGCAGTCCTTGGAGTGCAGATATTTCCATAGCATATATAGAAGGCGTGGGTTGGTGGGTTTCTAATCTTGGTTTTCTTTTGAATCTAAATTTTGCACAACTTAATTATTTTAGTATTTTAATTTGTTGTGTTGTTTCACTGCTTTTTTGTTGGGTATTTTCTTCTAACTTCTGTAAAATTATAATTCTACTCGAGCATTAGTGAAGAGTTTTGATGTATATAATTTTGGATTTCGATTGGAGCACTTTCACAGAAATACCTTCAGCAGGGACCAAAATTATTACATTACGTATTAAAATTATTTTCATTAGTTTATGACAGTTGATTATATATATAATAACAATTATCTGTTTCTATTCTCAAAAATTATTCTAATAACTTAAACATTTTAGTTTGATTTATTGCCATATATCAATAGTTTTATATAAAATTGAAAATTCGAATAAAAAAATTAAATTTCTAGGTCACATGTCTTATTATTATAAATCATTTCAAGATGAGTGAAATTCACAAGCACACGATAATTTTTCATAATGACTAATAGTTGACATTTAATAAGGAGGGAATGAATACTCACATATATTGAATAATTCCCAAAACAAAATTAATCAACCAAACTATCATAATCAAACTTTGCCCTAAAGATAAACAAAGAAAAAAAAAACTATAATAATCAAACTTTATACTGTTCATTGATATTGATGACAAGATTGGGAGGAGCACAAGTACAATGGCCTCAATTATTTTGCCTAATAGTATCCATTTTAAATGTATAGGACAAGTAATTATGTTTTTTTTTTTTTTGGTTATACAACTGAATCTCGAATTCAAAATATTAAGGGATGGGAGGAGACTTATTCCATAAGGTCAAATGACTGACCTTGACATCATGCCTTCTCTTTAAGCCTTTTCTTTCCCCTAACATTTATTTGAGGTGACCAGCACCACTCTTTCCTTGATTATTATTATTATTATTATAGATAATTGAACATGATCAGCCTCTAAATTAGGGAAAATTTGTATATATGAGCTTAAGGTGTCAGTATAAATTATTCAACCCTATTTCTTTTCAGTCATTCTAATTAAATCCAAACTATTTAAGATTTAGGTTGGATTATACTGAAAATTTTGAATCAAATAAAAAAAAACATTATGGCTCCAACCCAAAATTATAAAAATTTTACCCAAATTAAACTTATTAATTTGATACCATTAGGTATTTTGCACATGCGTAGGTGAGCCCCATCATTTTTTTTAATTACTTAATTCATGTTTGGTTCACGGCCGGAATAAAATACACAAAAAAATAAAATAGTTATTTGTAAGGAATATAATAGATAAAGAATAAAATTAATAATTATTTTTATTCCATAATTTATTTCATGATTTAGAATTACTATTCTATTCCTATTTCATTATTTGATTCATAAATTTTGCTATGCGAAATAAGTAGATTTAAGCATAAATTAATGACGTTGATATCTTTAAAATAAATTTTTTTAATTTTATTATTAGTATCAAAATTAAATTGTCATTCAATTTTAGCATGTTTTACTTTAAAAAAATAAATATATAATATATAAAAAATTAGCATGTATATTTTATTCTTCTAAAATAATTTAAATGCATAACAAATTTTTAAAAATTATTTTTTTATAATAGAGTAAAAGTGGAAATTAGGCTGCATCTGCAGATGATAAAGATGTATTCGATTTAATAAAATTAATATCAAGATGTGGACGAATTCAATTTAATTTATTTTTTTATATATTATCTATTTTTTTTAAAAAAAAAAGAAAGAAAATTGAATTTTACAGTAGTTGGTTATGGGCTTTAAATACCGCAAATTAATATACTAGCGGAAGCTGTGTCTATAGTGGAAGACATCTATATATATTACAAAATCCAACTAGAGAATTTCTTGCCAGCGAAGCAATATTTCAAAAAACAATTAAAGAAAAAAAATTGAAAACAAAATCAGTAAAATTTTATGCCTTAAAAGAAGCAAAATACATAATTTTATATATAAGAAAAATATAATTTATATAGTCATAACAAATCAACATAAAAACAACTAATCCTATTTTCATGCTTATATATCCATTTTAATAATTTATTAAAAGTGAAAATATTCAATTCCACACACTAAAAAATTCATATTCTTTAATTTTTAGAAGAATTTGTATTTTTTAAAAATTTATAAAATTATTATTCCATAAATTAAAATTTCATACAACCAAAGAATTTTGAATCTTATGTAATAGTTATTCTATTCTTCACTTATTAGGTGAACCAGATCTGACCTTAAAGTTATTTTTATATTTGTAATTATGCCTGAGTTTTGAAAAAGTCCATGGGCTTAGCCATCCACCAACTGTAAACTTAATTTGGAGGCCTAACTAACCTAACAAGCTGATACAATACATAAATAATACAGATTTAATTATATATAGATTTGAATTAAATAAATATGAGTCATAATCATATCAATATATTTACAAAACAAAAAAAATTATATTATAAATAGATTTTATTTAATTAAATACATTTAAAAATATATAAAATATTTAATAATTTTAATAATATTCAAATTTTAAAATATATAAAATATCCATATATATATAATTATAATAAATATCTATAACATATATTTATACATGATTAAAATTATAGTAAATTTTGATAAAATTAATTATATTAGTAGATTGTATATATAAATAAATATTAATAAATTATTTTTATTAATATATATTTTGATAAAATTTTGTTATATATGATATTATATACATTATGATCATAAACAAAAGTTAGTATAAATATTCTATAATACAAATTATTAATAATAATTTCATATAATTAGAGTTAATTTTAATTAATAATACATAACTCTAAATCGGTACAAAAATATGTCTTTAACTATCATATATTGATCTCTTAGAAAATGTAGACTTTTTACATTTTAATTAATTTCATATTGAGATGAACTTTTTATTTTATTAATATTAATATAACATAAAGCAAATTATTTTGGTTTGCAATCATCAATAATTCAATCTCTTATCGTTTTATGATTTACACTTCACAAATATGTATGACTTTTCTTTTTCTTTATAATAATCAATCTCATATCGATAAAAATAATGAACTGACAGATTAAATAACTTTATAAAAGAACAATTGTAAGTAGTCAAAATTTAACTTATTCAATCATATAGGTTAAAATTGATCAATTAAATTTATTGGTTTGTAAGTAATTGAGTGAATTAATTTTTATGTAAATTAATTATATAATCGATTTAATTATATACAGTTAGTTAATTGCGTTAGATATAATTGTGTATAACACGTTTAATGACACGATACGATACAGTTAAAATTCATATTAATATGAAGCAATATGAATTGTCTACTCTACAAACAACTCCATCATCTATATCACTTTTTCTATTAATTACTTTTATTTTCATATGTAAATAATTTTCTATTTTACTCAGAACTAGATATTATATATATATATTTGTGAACAATAAGTTATTTTTATAATTATGATACTTTAATAAATATTTCAATTATAATAAAATTAGTATATCATGTAATTATATGTTTTATTTGACTATCACACATGATGTAATGCATTAATAAAATTATATTCTAATTATGTGTATATTAATTTAAAAACCAAACTGTAATTATATGTTATATTAATTCTTTCAAAACACCAAAGGTTCAGGAGTTGTATCACTCGCCTGGGCTATGGCACAAATGGGATGGAATATGGATTATTGGGATTTCCACTCTCTTAATTTTCTCGTTGGTCACTCTTTATACTTCTTCCTTTTATCAGACTCCTACCGAACTCCACATCCTGTCACCGGCAACAAGAAATCACACACCTACATGGAAGCTGTCAAAGCCAACCTAGATTAATTACATTTTATTTTATGAGAAAAACATCAATTATATTTGCCTCCATCCTTAAATAAATTTTACTATAGATGGGTCTAGGCAAGTATTTTCATCAGTAATTTGTTCTTCTTGTAAAAAAAAAAGTGCAAAATTATAAATTTTGGAATTTTAGGTGAACATTTTAACTTCTTGCTATGTATATATGTACTACATTAAATGGATCAAGTGGAAATAGGTACAAGCTTTGTGGGTTGGCTGTGGGCTATACAATTGCTGCCGCTATTTGCATGGTGTAAATTATAATTAACTGTTATATATTAAAACATATTTTAATTAATTAGACTGCTTGCTAGGTTTAACGGTGGAGCCAAAAAATTTACTCAGGAAGGGTCCACTTAGAAAAGCAGATATAAAAAAAAAGAATTAAAAGTGTAATAAGATAAAAATAGAAAAATATACAATGTTGTTCAAAATAAAATAAAATATTAGAGTTTTTAAAAAAAAAAATAATGTCAAATTTATTAAACTATATATTCCTAAAAATTTTCAGGGGCCCAATACCCCATTAGCCTCAATGTACTTCCGTCCCTGGCTAGGTCTCATTCAATTCTTTTTATATATGATTATAATACATTATGTGGGTAATTAATTTTTGGGCGACAATGAAAACAAATTATTTCCACAAAGAGAGGTCACGAAGCTGAATGCAAATATTCGAATAATGCGTGCATGATATAGAGATTTTACTGTCTCAGATCCCAAATCTTCAGAAAATGTCATGGCTCTTCTTTGTTGCCGTAGTCATGTCTTTTGGGTATGCATTCATTGGAATAGGACTCGCATTTGCAAATCATTTCAGGTAATTAATTAATTAATTTCATAATTATGAATATAATCATATATAAATAACAAACTAATTAATGAAGCACACAATGCACAAGCTAGATTAATTAATTTTTGGCATTAATTTGAACAGGAAAAGGGGGAAGAACTCCGCTAACAGGTGTGAAAGTAGTTGAGAGCAGTTGATGATATGGCAGTTGCTTGCTCATATGCTTGAATTTTAATTGAAATCCAAGACAGACTTGAAGAATATTTTCATAATGATATTATAAATAATTATAACTTTACATTCTTAATAGACCTGTTGTTGGCCCGGTTGGCCTATTAGTCACGGCTGCACCCTTGACACCTTGCTATTATTTGTTTATTTATTTATTTATTTTGCTGTAATGTAAATGAGGGTAGGAATTAAAATCTGGGCATCCAATTTCTGTCTATAGTATATTTAACCAAAAAAAAGTACATGTAATATACATATTATATACTTCAAACATGGCCATATTTTTTTAATTCAAATTTTCAATGTCAAAAATTTTATTTGATTCAAGTAGAACTATTAACTTGGTACAAGGGTTTTATATTGGTCTCATTAATTCAAGTGGGTGGATTAATTTTTCAGGACACTCTGAAGTCATAACCACCAGGAAACAAAGTGATGAAGAAGGCAAACAAAATAGCCAATTTAACATCACTTGGCTATGCCGCATTGGGTAATCGTGCACCTGGCGACTTGCTTACCGACTTCGGCTTTTATGAACCTTTCTGGTTAATTGATCATGCTAATATTTCCGTCGTGGTTCATCTTCTCGGAGCTTATCATGGAATTGTTTAGTTCAATTTTATGCTAATAATTAACTATTATATATATATATATATATATATAATTTTGACTATTAGATAATGTTTAATAAAATGGAAAATTAATTGGACAGGTAGTATTCCAGCCGATGTTAAATGCAGTGGAGTCATGGCAAGAACAAGGTGGTGTTGGGCACAACGGATAAAATAATACAAATAAATGTGAAATAAAATAATCAGCAAAAAAAATAACACTGACAATTTAACGTGGTTCACCTTTTAATTTGGGCTACGTCCATGGATAACACTCCGAATATTTTTCTTCCACTAATAAAAATTAATGGGTACAAGAAGAGAGTCTTCCCTAGACACAAACTAGAGGTAATACAACAATTTTGAGATAAACCCAAAAATAGTGGCACACAAGTGTTTTAAAAAAAACACCCCAAAATATTTTTCTCACTATTTTTGTCACTCCATAATTTTTGGAAATATTCTAAAAGTCTAACTCTCTCTCAAATTCTCTCAAATGAATTGAGATTGTTGTAATTCAAATGAAAAGATATATGCATATTTATAGAAAAAATATTCAGTGTGAACACATATCAAAAAAGTCAAAAATATTGGCTGGATGAATTCAATTTAAAATTGAATTACCACAATTTTTGACTTATTTTATTTTATATATGGTGGGACCCACACCAAACTTTTTCAAAAAGTTTGGCCGCCTACCAACAAATCTCCCCCTCCTGACAATGTGGGAGCTCCACCATTCCAGCAGCTAATCGACAGTATTCAAAATATGATCTTGGTAGAATCTTCGTTAATATGTCTGATCCATTTTCTTCTTTATGGATCTTCTCAAGCTGTAGTAGTTTCTTCTCCATCACATCTCTGATCCAGTGATATCTCACATCAATATGCTTTGATCTTGAGTGAAATGAGACATTCTTTCCAAGATGGATAGCATTCTGACTATCAAAAAATAATTGATATTTGTCTTGCTGCAATTCAAGTTCTTTCAAGATCTTCTTCATACACAGCAACTTTTTACATGCTTCTATTGCTGCAATAAACTCTGCTTCAGTTGTAGATAGTGCAACGCACTTCTGTAACTTTGATTGCCATGACACAGCTCCCCCTGCAAAAGTGATCAGGTAACCTGACATTGATTTTCTGGAGTCAACATCACCAGCCATATCTGCATTTGTGTATCCAACTAGCACAGGTTTGGTATCTCCAAAACATAAACATATTTTTGAAGTACCTCAAAGATACCTGAAAATCCACTTTACTGCAGTCTAATGTTCTTTTCCAGGATTTGAAAGGAATCTGCTCACTACTCCAACTGCATGAGCGATATCATGTCGTGTGCACACCATGGCATACATCAAACTTCCAACTGTTGAAGCATATGTAATCTTGTCCATCTCATCCTTCTCTTCGTCTGTAGAAGGGCTATGTCTGGAACTCAACTTAAAGTGATTAGCAAGAGGACAACTAATCATTTTAGCTTGGTCCATTTGAAATATCTGAAGTACTTTCTCAATGTACTTCTCTTGTGACAGCCATAATTTTTTGACATTCCTATCTCTGATAATTTTCATGCCAAGAATCTGCTTTGCTAGCCCCAAGTCTTTCATAGCAAAAAACTTACTCAGCTGCTTTTTCAAGTTGTTAATTTTGGAAATATTTCGGCCAACAATCAGCATGTCATCCACATAGAGCAGAAGAATGATGAAATCTTCATCAGAGAATTTCTGTACAAAAACACAATGGTCTGAAGTAGTCTTATGGTATCATTGTTCCCCCATAACAGACTCAAACTTCTTATACCATTGTCTCGATGTCTGCTTCAAGCCATAGAGGCTTTTCTTCAATTTGCAAACATATTTCTCTTTTCCCTTATGTTCGAAACCCTCTGGTTGCTCCATGTATATCTCTTATTCCAAATCACCATGTAGGAAGACAGTTTTGACATCCATTTGCTCAACCTCCAGGTTAAGACTTGCTGCTAACCCCAGCACTGTACGGATGGATGTCATTTTCACAACTGGTGAGAAAATTTCATCAAAGTCAATTCCTTTTCTTTGACTGAATCATTTGACGACCAATCTGGCTTTGAATCTCGGATGGGAACTGTTCTCTTCATGTTTGATTTTGAACACCCATTTATTTTTCAAAGCTCTCTTGCCTTTTGGCAGCTTCACCATTTCAAAAGTATTGTTCTCATGCAAGGATTTCATTTCATCTTGCATGGCTTCAATCCATTTCTGTTTGTGTTCATCAGTCATTGCTTCTTCAAAGCTTTCTGGTTCTCCCCCATCAGTGAGTAACACATACTCATTTTCTGGATATCTCGTAGACGGTTGCCTTGTTCTATTGCTCATTCTCACAGGAATTGGGGAGTGCACAGGTGATGGTTGATGATGAACATCTCATCTTCTGGATTATCAATGGGAGCATTATTTTCTTCAGACAGATCAACATGATCTTCATCCCCAACTTGTATTGGCACCGGTATTAGAGGAATCAATTCTAAATCTGTTGAGTCACCATTGGAATCAGGAACACCTTTCTTGGTCTTGACAATATCTTCAATGGTCTCATTCTCAATGAAAATAGCATCACGGCTTTTGACAAGTTTCTTCTCTACTGGATCATAAAATCTGTAGTCAAACTGATTTTTTCCATAGCCAATAAAAATACACTGTCGTATTTTGACATCAAGCTTGGACCTCTCATCTTTTGGAATATATACAAAGGCTTTGGAACCAAATACCCACAGATGATCATAGGAAACAACCTTTCCTGACTATGTTTTCTCTAGAACATCTAGCTTTAGAGGGATACAAGGTGAAAGATTTAACACGTACACAACCGTGAGTAAAGCTTCACCCCAAAAAGTTTTAGATAACTTTGCATGTGAGAGCAAACATCTGAATCTCTCCATCAAAGTTCTATTCATCCTCTCAGTCAGGCCATTCAACTGCGGTATTTTTGGAGGCGTTGTCTGATGCCGAATACCATGTTCTTTGCAGTAGGCATCAAACGGTCCAATGTATTCTCCACCGTTGTCTGTTCGGAAGCATTTTAACTTCTTTCCAGTCTGTCTCTCAACTGAGGTATGAAATTCTTTAAAGATATTTAGCATCTGATCTTTTGTCTTTAAAGTATACACTCATGTCTTCCTCGAATGGTTATCAATGAAAGTCACAAAATACTGAGCACCACCCAGTGACTTTGGCATTGGCCCACATAAATCTGAATGGATCAGATCTAACACATTCTTCATTCTGGAAGGAGGGGAACTCTTGAAAGCAACTTTGTTTTGCATGCATCACATACAAGGTAGCATGCCTTGTGCCTCGAGCTACCACCATGGAACCTTTGGTAAGCTTCCATTGGTTATTTGAGAAGGTACTGTAGAAACCTGCATCATCGAGTTTTCCTGCAGAGATCAAATTCAGACGAATATCTGTAATATGTCTGACATCTCTCGGGACTAATATGGTATCATTTACAGTTTCCAAACAAACATCTCATCTGCCAACAACTTTTGACAGATTATCATTTTCCATCTTCACAGCGCCAAAATCTCCTGCTGTATAGAATGAGAAAAATTTCTTCTGAGACGTGGTATGAATGGTAGCGCCACTATCAATTACCCAACTGGTCTCATGGGATGTAAAATTGATAGTATCATCACAAACGATATTGAATTCGTTCATGGTATTTGTTATATCATCATCACTGCTGTCATCTCGTTTTACTTCATTGCCTTTCTGATCCTTTTTAAACTTTCGACAGTATTTCTTGATATGACCATTCTTTTTGCAGTAATGACATTCAATACTGTCATATTTGTTTGATTTACCTCTGATCTTTCCTTTAGACATTTGTTGTCTATACTGGCTCCTTCCTCTGTAGTCAGTAACTAGAATATTTGATGGTGATGAAGAATATAAGTTTTGTGATCTCCTTCTCATTTCTTCATTCAGGATACTGCTTTTTACAGACTTCATATTGACTATACCGTTAGGTGCAGTGTTGGTTATTGAAATCTTCAAAGTCTCCCATGACTCTCGCAGAGAGCCCAATACTAGCATAGCAAATACTACATCATCCAACTTTATGCTCATTCTGGATAGCTGGTCCATGATCCATTGCATCTCATTCAGATGATCTACTATGGAAGTTCTTTCCTTGTATTTCGACTGTGTCAACTTTGTCAAATAAAACAATTTATTGTTATCTGTCTTTAACGCGTAAAGTTGTTCAAGCTTGTTCCATAGCGTCCGAGCATGAGTCTCGTTGCAGATGTGGTTGTATACGTTGTCTTCGACAAATTGTCGGATGTAATCGCATACCTGCTCGTGCTCAAACTCTCACTCCTCATCTGTCTTGCCTTCGGGTTTAGTTGTAGTAAACACCGGCAGATGCATTTTCATCACAAATAGAAGATCCTTCATTTTGCTTCTCTATATGTGGTAATTTGTGTCATCTAAGCTGATCATCTTGGTACCATTTGTCTCTATTTTAAAACAAAATGAGACTCCTTCAGCTGACAATAAACTAATAAAATCTTTTCTGATATGGAAGATCAGTCAATACTGCAACCACAGAGCATACTAAGAATTTTATAAAACTGATAGGCTGGCTCTGATACCACTTGTTGGGCATAACGAGTAAAATAACACAAATAAATGTGAAATAAAATAATCAGAAAAAAAATAACACTGACAATTTAACGTGGTTCACCTTTTAATTTGGGCTACGTCCACGAACAACACTCCTAATATTTTTCTTCCACTAATAAAAATTAATTGGTAAAAAAAGAGAGTCTTCCCAAGACGCAGACTAGAGGTAATACAACAATTTTGAAATAAACCCAAAAATAGTGGCACACAAGTGTTTTCAAAAAAACATCTCAAAATATTTTTCTCAGTATTTTTGTCACTCCCTAATTTTTGGAAATATTTTAAAAGTAACTATCTCTCAAATTCTCTCAAATGAATTGAGATTGTTGTAATTCAAATGAAATGATATATGCATATTTATAGAAAAAATATTCAGTGTGAACACATATCAAAAAAGTCAAAAATATTAGCTGGAGGAATTCAATTTAAAATTGAATTACCACAACTTTTGACTTATTTTATTTTATATGTGGTGGGACCCACATGTGAATGAACCCACACCAAACTTTTTCAAAAAGTTTGGCCGCCTTAGAAGGTGGCCTAAATCAAAGTTCATGATCAATGAGTACCCATTAAGCTTAGGCAAGAAAAACGTTCACATGGAGATGCACATTGCTCTGAAGAATATCCGAAAGAAAACAAATTAAAGAAGAGGATCTGTCTCCAGCTGATGAACATGATTCCTTGTTGACTTTTGCTAGAACTGCTAAATTATTAATTGTTGTTTTTATTTTGATATGTTGCTATCACAGGTAAGTTTATACAGATTTAGTTAAGTTTAGTTAAATAACATTAAGCATGTCTATCCATGTGTTTTGTATTACTTGTAATCTTTAATTCGCAATCATTTTGTAACTTTCCGTATAATGAAGTAAAAATATATATTCTACTTTGTTGTTCTCTACCCTATTTTCTACAGCAGCTTTGCTGCAATTTTTTTTTGTTTGAATTTTCTTCTATACATCAAAACCAACAATTTGCTTACTATGTTGCCATAGCTGCAGCTTGTGCTGCAATTCAACGACTTAATCGTTCTCTCCAGGGTTACAAGCCTTGAAGTTTTAATTTTAGGATATAGAATCATCATCACTTGGTATTAATCTATGTTAACTTACTGTTTTAATGTTCTCTATGCAAAGTAAGTGTGTACATTTTACTGTTTAATTGCTAGTTTATTTCCTCATAAATAAAATTTTTTAAGGTTTATTAAAAATACTATTGAAAAAAGACCCCGAAGATGTTCGAAATTTTCAATAATACTAAGAACGCCAACTAGTAATTGGCAAGAAAAAGTTGGAATTTATTTTTTTTAATACAAATATCATATAGTCGGGAATGGAATATATTATAGAAACCGAAACTTCCCACAACTCTCAAAAGAGAGCAACATCATATCAAAGTCCGATTGATATTAATTTATGTAAAATCATCTTGATCAAGATTTGATATAGGGTTTCGATTAGAGTATTCATTCGGTTAGTTTGGTTTTAAACCAAACCGAAATTATATAAACTATATAAATCAAAATTTATGTGGAAAAAAACTGAATAGAAGTTTGTTTAGAACCAAATTAAAATATTAACTACCATAATTATTATAAATTAAAATTAATTATTCATAATATAAATTATCATAAACTAAAGGCTAAATTATTTAAAATATCACCAATTTTGACCATTTTCACAATTGTAGCATCACCTCCATCTTTTAACTAAAAAATACACAGTTTTAATGTTTTCATAATAAAAATGACTTCCAATGAAAAAAAAAAGGTAAATTTGCTTATGTGGACTTTGGTTTTTAGTTAAGTCAGCCAGTAAGAGCTGAGTCAACAATCTCATCTAAGCCTATTTACGATAAATACACAAACTTCATGTTTTCATTACAAAAATAGCATCCATCATCATTTCTTCACTTCTAATTTCTCTTTCTACACTTACATCTTTATTTCTCTATTTTTCTATTTCTCTTTTCCACACTTACCCATTAGTTAACTGTAATATTTGGGCTCGGAGTATAGCATAAAACAATAACTACAACCATTTTTCACATTTGAAGCTTCTCTATTGAAACTAGTTTAATCCAAAACTTTAAAAATCAGAATTTTGAAATTAATTTGACCATCATGGTTAGAAATCGAGGGTAGAGAGATGGTAGATGTTAGCGGGCCATAGTGAGTTGATAAGAGGAAGAGGTAGGTCTTTTAGCGGAAACAAAGATTGAGTGGAGAAATTTCACTTTTAATTGATAAAAAGAAAAGGAAAACTAGAAAGAGAAGGGAGAATGACTCAATATACCTCATGGGCTAATGGATAAAAAAATTATGGAGGAGAAAAGAATTAGTAAAATAGCAAATAAGGAAAAAAGGAAAAAAGAATAATCAATTAATGAACTAATCTATGATTTTAGCCAACCAAAAATTTTGATGAAAGGAAAAAAAATTGAAAAAACAGTTTTTTTCTCTCTTTTTTTTTTTATTTTAATCATCTGGAACGGGAAGTATTAAAGAGAAGAGAGAATAAAAGAGGAGTGATGATACATGTGCTTTTTTTGTAATGAAAATATGAAATTTGTACATACGATACACTCAAAAGTGAAAATATAATTACGTATTTAATTACCATAAAATATATTTCGATTTTGATTGGTACGGTTACTTTTTTGTATGATTATGATCGTATTGTAGAGATAATTTTCTAGAAAGACAAAGCTGCTTCACTGACTCTCCTTTATCAGAACAAACATGCACCATACATATTTTTCCACGAAAGTCTACAAATTCGGCTTCACATTCAAAATGCAATTAATCTTGATGGTCTCATTCCTTAAACCACATAGCTTGGGTCCACTTTCGTAAAGTTGGATTCAGACTAAGACTAGAAGCCAGCCTTTTTAAGTCTTTCTAGATTGTAGTATTCACTTCAATTTCCAAAAGCACCACTGCCCACTTACCCACCAAATTAATTTGATCAAACATGCATTTTTAATTTAATTTTCAGTTAATGGAAGAAAGAAAGTTGGAAGTGAGAAGATCACCAACCATTTTGAAGATAAATAAATAGAGTTTTACCATTCCACTTTCGCAACCCTTAAGTTTATCCTATGTTAATTAGGACCTCAGCTAGGTTGGGGCAACATTCATTATAATTCAAATTCACATTTCCAATTAATTATTTTTATATGTTTCAATCAATCTTCTCGAATTATATGATCAGTTTTAAAAGTTTGATGAAACGAATGATGGATTTCGATTTTGGTTCCGGTTCTTCTTTTTTTTTTTTAAAAAAAAAAAAGATCAATAGTTTTCAATTAACTGACCGGGTTTATATATTTGTAATTATTGCTTATACATGTTTTTCATTTAATTAGGAAATTATATATATTTCTTAAGCATATAAGATCAATTAAAAGAATATTTATTGAAGAAAATCAATGAAGCAATTTGAATTGATCAGAATAGAAAACTATTTTTTGAAAAGAAAAAAAAATTAAGAAATTAACCAAGAACCCAATTGTAACAGTAACTCCGTTCCTTGAGCAAAGGAAATTAAAACCAAATATATATATATATATATATATATATATATATATATATAGGAGAAAAAATTTTTAAAAATTAATTTTATGCAAATTTTTTTTGCTCTGAGCCATTTTTTGTTAATAATAATATATTTTTTTATTTTTGGTAATAACCGATACTTATTATATCATTGATAAAAAAAATTCAAAAAAAATTATCGATAACTTTTTTTTTTTTAATACAAGCGTGGCTTATTAAAAATTTTGACTTATTTTTTTAATGATTAAAAATAAAAGCAAAATGTTATTCTAATATATGTATTATACTTGGCTAATTAATTAACGAGTTATTGGTTTTAATGGTCATGTTTAGGAGGTGATTTTTTTTTTGGAACTGAACATATCATTAAAAAAAAAAAGAAAAAAAAACTCATTGTAGCGATTAAGCAGTTCATTCGATAACCCACAGAAATACAAATAAAGAAGAATAATAGATGACAAAATATCACATAAATATAAAACAGTATGTGTCAGCAATAATTTTAATAATTAGTCAACTAGCTAGCTAGTAAATTATATTGACTTTGTCGACTGAGTATAAGACAGTCTAAAAAATTAAAAACTATATATTTTCCGATACAACACATGTGAATTGATGATTTTTTTTTTTTAGTTGCCGTGCACATTTGAAAATTGAAATAATACATCTTGACTTATAAGCTAAAGTTACTAAACTTTAGGATAAAGAAATTAATGAAGGTAATGAGGAAGAAATAAAAGTGTGTTCATGCACCAAATTAAATCTAGTTGTCTTGTTACTTTAAGAGTAAGATAGAGATATAAATGTTTAATTCACTTTTAACAAAATGTCTCGAATTTGATCCATGAGTATGAAATATTTTTAAAATTTAAAATGAATTTTTTTTACTTTTTAATAGATATATTCAGTACAAATTCAGACTGAATAGTTATAAAAAAAGTGTCAGTTATCTTATTTATTATTTGAATAATATTAAAATATATCTTTATTTTTAATGTTATGAGATTCACATAAAAAAATAAATGTATTGCTCAAAAAATTGAAAAGATAATAAAGAAAGTGATCAAGTGTATTTAGGTATAAAATGCTTTAAAAAAGTAAAAAAAATCTAAATTATAAACTTAATATTAGTAGTATAATATGCAAACTTTTTCATTCTTTTACAATTTTGGCCAATACTTTAGAATTAGGAGCATTTAACAATAATCACCTCCGTCAATTTATTATTCAACTTTCTGCAATGCAAGTATTAAAATTAAACAATACTTATTTTCCTCAAAAAATTATACAGTACTCCTTTATCATAAATAAAAACAAATACAATACTCATCTGTCAACAAAAAGAAATTAAAATTGTGCCAAAAGTCTTGATAAAGCACTAAATAAAAAAGTATATTTATTAACTTTTTCTTGATATGGTTCGGCTTGATGCCTCTATAAAGAAACTAACATTTTTTTATTATTATTATGGAGGAGAACAATAAATAAAATTTCCCTTTAATGGGAAAAAATCAAACATCTTTTTATTTTTTTATTACCTTTTCTAATTCCTTATTAAAAAATAAATTAAAAAATTTTAGTTTATTGACACTGATTTAACAATTAAAGTTATAAAAGTATCAAATTTGAGGAGATTAAATGCTAAAAAATATAAATACGAAGTGATGTAGATTATCTAAGTGAAAGGGACAAAAAATTGAGGGAGAAAAGAAAGGGCAGCCACTGGATTCCAATGTCTACTTGTAAAAGTATTTAATTTAATTTAATTTAATTTTTTTTTCTGGAAGTTTGACCGTAGAATTTTCAATGAAATTAGTCAAAATTCAGCAACTAACAGATAGCGATTGAGTAGAGTAGAATATGAATAATCCACAAATGAAGCTTCCTCCCCAACTTGCTCTTTTGCATCACTTCTGACTTTTTGACTAAAAAATATATATATTTCTTTTATGATACCGCCCATGATTATCTATAAAACTACACAATTGTCCCTCAAAGTTGTATGAATAGCTTTCTGCCAATCAAAACCACAAGATCATAAAAACAATGGATATCAGTTCAAGATAATAAAAGCTAAATCATAGTAAACAAGCCACGATTTCAAACTAAGATTCTTTTTTACTTCTTTATGTAACAAACTAAAATCAATAATCAAACAGAGAATTTCAGTTTCAATCCAGAAAAAATATATGAGGTCACCACCACCAGTCCCCAGGATGAGCCCCACACAGAAGAAACTTTGAAAGAAGAAGGAACGAAAGACTTCAAAAACAGCAATTGAAACCTCTAGTATTGCAGGATTTCACTATTCTTTGATAAAAACGTTTTTAGAAAAAAAAATTTATTTTTAATTTTTTTAATTTTTAAAAATTATTTTTAAAAAAAATAAGTAAATAAATATTTTTTCAAAAATAAATTTTAAAAAACAGTTTATAATAAATTAATTAATTAAATAAAAGCAATCTCAAACACTTATTGTAAAAAAAAAACTCATGGTGATCAGCAATTGGAATTTTGGATATTCACATTAGTCATTGACTGATACACCTATGGTTCTACGGTAGGGGCAATAGCAGCAATTGCCCTACCACTCCATAAAATATTTCTTAAAAATTTTCATATCTATAGTATATTTGTACACGCTTATTTTTTTTTATTTTTTAATTTTATTAAATAATTGTTTAATTGCTTATATTAAGAAAATAATATTTAATAGCATTGATAATAAAAAAAATATGCTGTTTTATATAAGAAATCAAAATTTTATATTTTTATATATAGATTATTTTTAATTTATTATTTATTATATTAATTTTATTCACTCTAAAAAAAATTTTAAATCCGTTCGTGCATAAATCAATCATTAGGTAGATAAAGTTGATCCGTGTTAAAACCAATAACTTTTTTACTAGTTGACTCGCCCAACCCTATCATCAGTTTGTTCAGTGGTAGCCCTGCAATTATTACCATTTTCAGTGTCATTCCGCCAACCTAAGTCTTGTAATATATTAACGTTAGCACCTCCACTCCATCCAAGCAAACCAAATTTCCTTGCCTTCCCGGCAAAATCAACCCAACCGGAATAACTAACTCCTACCATTCCAAATGTCTCTACTGCCCTTTCCATTTCCCAAACTTCCACCTTACCTCTTCTTACTCCTCTTAACCGCCCTGCCCTTCACAGTAATTTCACAAAATGCAGACACGGAACAATCCATCCTCTTGAATGTAAAGCAGCAACTCGGCAATCCACCGTCTCTTCAGTCCTGGAGCTCCTCATCTTCACCTTGCAGCTGGCCGGAGATCAACTGCACCGACGGCTCTGTCACCCGACTTTTGCTTGGTGACAAGAACATCACAGTGCCCATTCCGGCAGCAATCTGTGATCTAACAAACCTTACTTATCTTGACTTGGCATATAACTTAATTCCCGGCGGATTTCCAAGAGTTCTCTATAATTGCTCGAATCTTCAACACCTGGACCTTTCACAAAATTATTTTGTAGGTCCGATTCCAGATGATATTGACCGACTTTCAAATCTCCGGTTCATCGACATCGGGGCTAATAACTTCTCCGGCGATATTCCGCCTACGATAGGTAACCTACCGGAGTTGCAGGAGTTGTATCTTTATCAAAACCAGTTCAATGGAACTTTTCCTAAAGAGATCGGTAACTTGGCCAATCTTGAATATTTAGCCATGCCCTATAATGAGTTTGTGCCTTCACAAATTCCAGCCGAATTTGGTAAGCTAAGCAAGTTGGTATACATGTGGATCAAAAATGCCAAATTGATCGGTTCAATACCAGAGAGTTTTTCGAACCTTTCAAGTCTGGTGCACTTGGATTTGGCATTAAACAATCTGGAAGGTAAAATTCCTGATGGGTTATTATCGTTGAAGAATTTGACCTATTTGTATCTGTTTCACAACAATTTGTCAGGGGAGATACCGCAGAAAGTAGAAGCACTGGATTTGGTTGAGATTGATTTGGGTATGAACAACTTGGCCGGTTCGATTCCTGAGGACTTTGGCAAGTTACAGAAATTGGAAATTCTGCATCTGTATAATAATCAGTTATCTGGTGAGGTGCCTACAAGTATAGGCCTTATTCCTACTCTGGTGAATTTTCGGGTTTTCACCAACAACTTGAGCGGAGTTCTTCCACCTGAAATCGGCCTCCATTCTAAGCTCGTTGCTTTTGAGGTTTCAACCAATCATTTCACTGGCCAATTGCCTGAAAATCTCTGTGCTGGTGGTGTTTTACTAGGTGTTGTTGCATTTTCCAACAATCTTACTGGAGAGGTGCCTCAGTCCCTTGGAAATTGTTCTACTTTGCGCACGGTTCAGCTTTATGACAACAGGTTTTATGGTGAGATACCTTCAGGTATATGGACAGCTATCAATATGACATACTTGATGCTAAGTGACAATTCGTTTTCGGGCACTCTTCCTAGCTCTCTGGCTTGGAATTTGTCCAGATTGGAGCTCAGCAACAACCAGTTTTCTGGTCCAATTCCTACTGGGATCTCTAATTGGGAGAATTTGGTTGTTTTGGAGGCTAGTAATAATATGTTTTCAGGTGAAATTCCTGTAAAAGCAACCAGCCTGAAGCAACTTACTACACTTTTGCTTGATGGAAATCAGCTTTCAGGTCAACTACCAGCAGAAATTTTATCATGGAGGTCATTGACTACTCTAAATCTGTCAAGAAATGCACTTTCCGGCCAAATCCCAGTGGCTATGGGGTCTTTACCTGACCTGCTTTACTTAGACTTATCTCAAAACCAATTTTCCGGTGAAATTCCATCTGAGTGTGGTCGATTAAAGCTTACATCCCTCAATTTGTCCTCCAACCAACTGTCCGGGAAAATCCCAGATCAGTTTGATAACCTTGCTTATGAGAACAGCTTCATGAATAATCCTAAACTCTGCGCAGTTAATCCAGTTTTAGACCTGCCAAGTTGCTACAAGCCTCGAAATTCTGATAAAATGTCCTCTAAAGTTCTCGCCTTGATTCTAATTGTTGCCGTAACCATCATCTTAGCTGCTGCTATGTTCACCTTGTTTGCGCTTAGAGACTACCTAAGGCAGAAGCATAATCGTGAGCTAGCGATGTGGAAGCTGACTTCTTTCCAGAGAGTGGGTTTCACACAAGCAAACATTTTGGGAAGTTTGACAGAAAATAATCTGATTGGCAGTGGAGGTTCCGGGAAGGTATACCGCATTGCTGTAAACCGTGAAGGAGATATTGTTGCTGTCAAAAGGATTTGGAATAACAAAATATTTGATGAGAAGCGAGAAAAAGAATTTCTGGCTGAGGTTGAAATCCTGGGAGCAATTAGGCATGCGAATATAGTGAAGCTGTTATGCTGTATTTCGAGTGATGATTCAAAGCTGCTTGTTTATGAATACATGGAGAATCAGAGCCTGGACAGATGGCTTCACGCGAAGAGAAGATCATTATCGGGCACAAGGACAAACTCAGTTCATCACGTTGTCTTGGAATGGCCTAGAAGGTTGGAGATTGCCATTGGAGCTGCACAAGGTCTACACTACATGCACCATGATTGCTCCCCACCTATTATTCATCGAGACGTGAAGTCTAGTAATATCTTGCTGGATTCTGAATTCAAGGCACGAATAGCAGATTTTGGACTTGCCAAAATCTTGGCAAAGCCAGGAGATGCTCACACCATGTCTACTGTTGCAGGCTCCTTTGGTTACATTGCCCCTGGTAAGAGCACTAGACATTCATTAGATTTTCCTCAATTCAAATAGTTTAGAAATAAAAGCAAAAGAAATGACATGGTTTTGGTTTCTTGCATTGCAGAGTACGCTTATACAACAAAAGTGAATGAGAAAATTGATGTTTATAGCTTTGGAGTGGTTCTCCTGGAACTAGCGACAGGAAGAGAACCCAACAGCGGAGATGAGAATAGCAATCTTGCAGAATGGGCATGGAGGCAAAATGCAGAGAGAAACACTGTTGTTGATTGCCTAGACCAGGAAATTGTAGAACCCCGTTATTTGGAAGAAATGACTACTATCTTCAATTTAGGGCTGGCCTGTACTAGCCAATTACCATCTCATAGGCCTTCTATGAAGGACGTGTTGCAGATTCTACGTCGCAATTCTTCTAAGGATAATAAAGAGAAGAAGATGGGAGGCGAATTTGATGTTGCTCCTCTTCTTGGCTCTGCTACTTATCTATCTAGCTACAAGCATAGCAAGAACGTATCAGCTGAGGAATACGATAGCAATTTTGATTATGGCGTATGATGCATATGATTTGTGTTTCTTTTCTATCTCAAGGGTGTATTTATATGCTATAGTAACGATAATAAATCCCAGTGTGCTAACATTGGACGGCCCCTTTCGTAACCAGTTTTTGACAATTGAATGAGCCTAGGTCACCGTTGTTTTCAATTTTTTTGCCTCTTCCTACGAGGGAGGAGGAAGTTTCTGCTTTATTGGAACAATAGCAGGCAGAATCTATCTGGTCTCTCCCTCGTATATTTTCCCCTTCTCTATGGTGCACGGCAAAAACAGACTTAGTTTACCTCAACATAAAAATACAGACCGTCCAGAATGTGGTGAGAATTAACCAATTAACAATCGATGCCATAAGTTGAAAAGAATATTCACCAAATGCTTCGCACAAATTTGCTTTTGCTTGCTTTAACGTAAGTTTTGACGGAGAGAAGAGAATGCTCAACATCATTATATTACAAGAATGGCAGTGCACAAAGGCTCACATTAAAGCACCACAGGCCGAAATGTGAACGGAAGAAAATCCCCTATGGAACTCAAATCTTTTTTCTGATGTAAATAATATAGGTTCCAAACAAAGATTCGCTCATTTGATGAAGCCCTGCAACTTCTTACACAAGAAAAAACAAAAGAGAGCCCTGTGAAATCCCTCGCTCACAAGAAAAAGGAGCCCTTTGAAATCCGCATACCCACGAGGAAAGACAGCTACATCTTCAAAGCACCAGTAGTTCAGCAGCTCCTTGGGAGCTAAGAGCTCCAGCACCGCACCACACAAGTACATCCTAAAACTATTGACCAAATTGCGCAGCTAGGCACAATCTTATGCACAGTTCACCTTCACTTGCACTCTGCAAGACCATGTGCACACCTAGTGCACTGCAATGAAAGCCAGCAATTAAGCACTTACCAAATTGCTGTGAACCCGCCTGACGGTTGATCCCAAATGTTATGCTGTTGACTTCAAGCTCAACCTGCCAAACAAAAGGCATACAAGCAAACAAACAGGACAGCATAAAGATACCATGATTTGCAAAGGAGAATATAGGGTTCAAAATGCATGCCTTATTACTGGCCTCTGCAAAGATTCTGACCTCACTCCATCTTGAGAATTTACAACCTTTCCCATTGCATTATTGGGCTAAAAAATTATAATATAGAAAAATATACAAGTTAGATTTGGGAGAAGGTACTGGAGGTGAAAAAAATCAAGGAAGGATCATGTATCTGAGCCTTATACATAAAATAATGTCAGGTTCTTTAGCACAGTTACTGGAAACATAGCACGTATGGTGGTGCAGAACCTGCGACCACATATGCACCAGTTAGGATATTATTGATGCAAAGTAATTAGAATGGTAAAACAACCAAATTTAACTTACAAAAATGGACTATCATTGAACAGAGAATGGAAACAGGGCATGCAAAATCAATTTATATATTTAATTTATCTTGATAATTAGATCTTCCACAACAAGATCTTGGCCAATGAACATCTAATATGAAGTTCCATGTTACTTGCAAGTACTGTGGCATGGGAAGTTATCAAAATAAATTTGGGACTAAAAACAAGACTGCTTTCAAGAAAATAATGAATAAAAAGATCATGCAAAATATGAGTTCTGAGACATGAAATTTTCAGACAACAATAAACCAAGATCAGCAATATAGATTTAAAACCTCTAGTTCTTCTGGCAAGCCATTTTGTAATACTCGGCCCACATTTAAACACCTATTCTCCATTATTGAATCTGAATCGCCAGCACATAAATCACCCTGCAAAGATTCCCACTCACTTTCTCCTATAGAATTCCAGTATTGTCACTGCCATCTGCTACAATCTTTAACCCAAAATCTTCAAACAAAATAACTCACCTCACAATTGAGGTTCTGAGCGCTGGAATTTGAACCTATAACACTTTCAGCAAGTTCTACTGCTGCCTGATTACAAGGTTTGACTAATTCTCCATCAACCTCCATAGCACTCCCTCCCCAATTTAAGAGTCTCTTGGAAGATCCATTCTCTGCATTTTCTACAGAAGGTGGCACCAAATCCCTATTTCTGTCTTCACTCCTGAACTTATGAGTTTTCTCCCTATCAGAATTTGATGTTAGGCATGGATCAAGGGGTTCCTGATCAGGAATGGCTTTAGCTGCTAGATCAGCAGGCTCCACGTCATTTCTCCATCCAGGTGAATCTACCACGTCTCGAACGACTGGTGCATTGTACAAATCCATAGAATTTTGTAAACTTAAGGCGGACCCATCATTAACAGTGTTACCCACCTGCATAGCATCCCTCAAGACACCTTTTACATTATCTGACTGTTCTCTGAATGACCTAACCTCAGATTTGTTACCAACATCTCTATCAGTTGAACAGACCAATTTAACACCTTCACAATAACCAATCAGGGATGTTCCACCAGGCCTACCTGTAGTACTTTCTGGAGAAACAGACAGCAGCCTTTGTGGGCTTATAGAGGCCCGTTTCTCTGGTTTATCTGGCCTCATATCTAGCACTTCATGATCACTTTTCCGCTTGAGATGTCCCTCACCAGACCCAGCCTGGGTTATTGCAGCACCTTCACCAGGTTTTCCAGCATGTGGGTATAGATGCCTCGAAATCCGAGGCCGTTTATAACCAGCAGGAGAAACAAAAGCAGGTAGCTGCCTTCTACGAACATGAGAAACATAAATCTCCATTCCTGGTTTCCAAAACATGTACATGTTTATCTCTTGCCTAAACTCATCAACTGTTCCCCTTATATCAAATTGCTGGCCCTCTTGACCACTTGCTCCTTCTCTCCTCTGTAAGCCCATGAAGAAAGCACAATGTGGGCATTGCTTGGACGTGTCTATGTACTCAGTTGGATAAGGATGACACTGCAGCATCGCATTTGTATCTCGTTCTATCTGCATAGTAACCCACAGAGAGCACAATAAAAAATGCTAATAATCTGGACAAAATAGTGCATTAAAATGCACTACTACACATGGAAGATAGCATGTTCATCTGCAACAAAGTTCAAAAAGAAGAGCCCTTGCCTTCAAGGTAAGTTGTCTAAGCCGAGACTCCACCCAGCCTTTCCATGCTAACAAGTCATCAGCATCTGCTGCAATAATGTCAATCTGCAGGTAGTTTCTGTATGCCTCAAAGAAAAGATAAGGCTCAAACAGAGCACTCCACTGAGCCTTGTTCAGCTCAATCTCCTGAATGGAGGATATGAAATAACCAAAGCAAAGACATCAATAGTATAATATGGGCAGCTAAAGTAAAAGGTTAACACTCATGCTCTCACCTCACAGATCCTGTTACCGCATTGAAATTGCTCCATCATTACACGGAGAGTACTTATAGAAACATTATAGCTAGAATTCATACAAGGGTATGCAGGAGTTATTATTGGCATATGATGAAAGCGGTCCCGGGGGTTTTTACAAGGATCCCATACAGGAAAGCCAAGTTCATCTTCTACTATTGAACACAGCATCACAGGATTTGGCCAGCGCCATTGATTATATACTCTAAAGAACCGAGCAACTAGCATACTAGGAATTGCATTGGGATATAGTTGGCACACCCGTGCAACTAAAAGAGCCCAATTCACACCACCAAGGAAACCAATAACCTAAAATGAATCAAAAGCAAATGAACAATCATGGCATTGAGATGAGAGGTCAACAACAAAGAAAAGTACACTCATCTTACATTTGAATAAACACCACGCCTTTTAGCCCATAACTTCAAACACCTTAGAGTTGTTCGAAAATGCTGCAATTTTGTTAAGAATGTCAAATTAGCAAAATAACTCACTAATCAAGGTAAAAGCATGCAGTATATTTACCTCAACATTAGGTACAAGTTTAAGAATTTGATCTGCAACCCTGCACCCATTAAGACTTCGAACAGTTTGCTCATCGACGTCATACAGCGCAGATCCATGGGAAATGTCAAGGTCCTGTCCATAGTAGCACCAGGTCAACTTCGACAAGCAACCACTATTGTAATTTCAATCTCAAATGACATTCTGAGACCAGAAAATCGTATTGCTAGTCAAGCTACACTGATTTAAGGGGGAAAAAAACAAAAAATAAATCTAGAAACTGTTAGGACTAGAGCTGACAATTATTAGCACGACACGAAACACATACTTAACTATATATGGATTAAAAATCATGTTATAAATATACTTTCCATGTCTAACTTGTTAAAACACAATTAAA
This sequence comes from Triadica sebifera, assembly GCA_023653625.1. Taxonomy (NCBI): domain Eukaryota; kingdom Viridiplantae; phylum Streptophyta; class Magnoliopsida; order Malpighiales; family Euphorbiaceae; genus Triadica; species Triadica sebifera. The sequence goes on along the minus strand of CM042910.1, from coordinate 21,974,645 downwards.
AATAGGTTATTTTATCAATTATGAAAAGATGCCTAATTATTTTAGTGTTACTCAAAATTCAAACTTTATAAAGAATTTAAATATATATTATAATATTATAAATATATATAATACATATTTATATATGAATGAATTTATAATACATGATATTATTATGTGCAAATAAATATTAATAAATTAATTATATATATTTTTATATTATATTAATTAATGTTACACTGATATATTTACTAACTTATGTTTAGATGAATTAAAATATATTTATTAACTTATGTTTGGTTTCCTCATGTACTATAAAATAGTTTTAGAGATAGACTAAAAAAATAAAAAGAATAAAATATGAAAACATAATTTATAGTCTATATAACTGTGTATAAATTTCTAAATAATTATATTGTACATAAAATATAACAAATTAAAATCAATTGTTTAAAGTATAATATTTAAACAAAAATTGCTAAAACAAATAATTATTTTACATTGTTTTCAAACCTAAAGACATTACCGAGCTAGGTAAGAATTCTTTCTTGTTTAGCTACTGGCATCAGTGTATATATATAAACAATATAATTAATGGTAGAAAGAAAAAGTTTGTGTAATGAGGTGTAGTAATCACATGGATGGAATATAACTTTAATTTAAATAGAAATATGTATAATTTAATGTGATGGTTATGGTAATTAACAATTTTTTTTTTATAACTGAAAGACCAAAATAAGTATTCCAACCTCTACCAATTAAAAATTCTCTACAACAGTTCTAGCACTAACAACATTAGGAAATGGAAATCAAAAAGGATTTTTCAATATATAAAACTTCAAAACTTGAACACATCCAAGTCCTAAGCTGCAATATTTTGAGACTTGTTAAGGATGACACCTTCATATATCACCTGAAATCATTTAATTGCATCTTCCTTAGTAACCCTGTGTTGAATTCCAACACATGACTTGCATCTCCTGTGATGATGCACACAATAACTTGGGCCCTCAAGAACAACATAGAAACTTCTGCATCTTGATCTCCCTCATTGGATTTGACAGCTTCTTCTCTGAAACCATTATTACGGTTTGGAGGCGAGCTTTGCCAGAGGGAAGTGGGGAGGCAACAGTAATTAATGAATTTAATTTGTAATAAATGATATTGATAAGGGGGTAGGTGGGGTAGGTGATAGGGATGAGCTTTCTGTAGTCATGACAGTTGTTTGAATATCTACAAAATCTATTGTTTAGTTGTTAAATTCCCACATCGTTTAACTTTAGAAAAGGGGAGCAAACTTTCTTCTATAAATAAATGACCAAAAACTCTTCATGTCAAATTAATCAATCGTGACCGGTTGATCGATTTGATAATAAATCGGTTAGACTAATTGATAATTTTTTCAACTAGTTAATTATAAATCGGTTAGACTAGTTGATGAATAAATCGGAAAGACTGATTATATAATTAATCGTGTTGACACGTTTAAAAATCGTGTCGTATTCGTATTTTATATAATTGTGTCATATACGATACGATTAGACACAACACAAATTGTCAGCTCTAGTTAGGACCTAATAAATTATTGAAATTCTAAATTTACAATAACATGCCAAAAATTTATATATATAGGCAGACACAAAAATTTTTTGAACATGTGTTTAAGATGTAATCCTACAAAATTAGATATAAGAACATCATAGGGCCAACCCAAGAAAAGAAAAGAAGAAAGCAACAAATATAATACAATCAAAGCTTATTAAAAATAAATAGAGAAAAACTTTAGGATTTGAAGATCACGACACATGCTTCAGAAAAAGGGCAATGTAACATGTCTCCATTATGAAGGCACAGGAACTTACTTGAGGCACAACCAAAAGAGAAATGCTAGCATAAAGAAGATCAATGGATATTCCCTGGAACTTGAATTTCATAACTGGAACATGAGCATCTGGAACAGGTTGAAGCTCTGTAACCTCATCCATTTCAGCCAGTATGTCATGCAAAATAATGAAGAAATCTTCCTGATAAAAAATGATGTCAAATTGTCAGTCATAACCTTAAACTTAAACATATCCAGATTCTTAGTGCAAGTTTATGAGTCACCTCTCGATTCACATAAGATGGCCCAATGCATAAGGTGTCCATGTCAGCTCCAGGACCATGCACCTGTTAAAATGGCAACTTATTGCTATATTTCCATTTAGATAATGTACTCGATTCAATACTGTATAACTGAACAAAAACACCTAACCCAAAATGGAACAGGTCAGAAATATCAGATAGCCTACTTTTGGCTGCCATAGTCGAGCTTTTCTTATTCAAGAGAATGGTTTAAGAGGGGCCATTAGCACCTAAACCTCAAGCTGCAGTATTAGGGGAAGCTAAAACTGATCCAATTCAGAAGTTTTCTGCAATGGAAATCTCAGAATTTGTGTGATGCACAACGAGGGTTTATTTGCAGCAAATGGTTGCTACCTATCAGGCATATGTCTACTACAAGTTTTAAACTTTAAAAATTTATATATCCGCCAAGTGTTACCATAAATCACTGCACTCCCTAGCAATAGAGCTGTCAATTCCATCATGTCATGTCTAAACGTGTTGTGTCATGAAATATGTATGACGCGATTATGCTTAACACTAATGGTGTCAAAATTCAAAAATTCAAAACACATACACCACACAATTATAATTTCTGTTGACATGACAATACATAATTAGACACGATTAACTAAACATGTCTAAACGTATACCAGTTATACGACATGACATATGTAAACTATTTACACCTATGTAGCACGGACACAGATACGGATACGGACAGGGACACGACACAGAGAAACGATATTTCAAAAAAAAATAGGACACGGAAACGTGGGGGAAACGTGTAAATATTAAAAATATAGGGATAAATTTATAAATAATTAAATTTGAGAATATAATTATTAATTTTTTATTTTTATATAAAATTAAACAAAAATAAGCAAAAGTTAAGAATTTTCATAATAAAAAAAACATTATAATTTATAACTTATAACTAAAAGTCATAACTCATAACAGCATGGTTGATCATCTCCAGCTTTTGCTCTTCCTGCACGACATCGTTTGAGCTGCGTTCCATTTCCAGCATTGGCCATCTCCAATACGACGTCGGTTCCTCAAAACAGATCTCTGCCACGCTGCATCAAGCAGTTAATTATCTCTGGCTGGGTAGTTTCAACATCTCCTTCCCATCCTTAGTCAAACGATACCGTACCAGCAAGTCTCCTCTTCCTCAATCAGCAGCTCAAAGCGCCCCTCTTGACCACGATCTTCTCCTTAATACACTATTTTGGATCTCCTCTGCAGGTCCTCTGGTTACTCTGAATCCAAGGTGATTTTCTTTTTTAAATCTACAGAAACGCGTTTCCAGCTACAGAAACGTGTCTCCAATTTGGGGAAATTTCGGACACTGCCCCGAAACGTCCCGTTCCCGTGTCTGCCGGTGTCGGTGTCGGTGTCGGTGTCGTTTCCGATACGCTGAAACGCTAGCTACCGGACGTTTCCATGCTTCAGAGATTTACACAATAATTATATATTTAAACACGACTTGTGACACAATTATACATGAAAATACAAGAAAATTATATAAAGTAAGCAATAAAAAAATCTCAAACACATAAGTTAGTAAATATATTAGTATAATATCAATACAATATAAGTTAATAAATAATAACCACACATCTAATTTGTTAATATTTATTCACATATATTAATATAATTAATTTTAATATAATGTACAGTAAATTTATTCATATATGAACTTATATATATTTAAAAAAATTACAATATATATTTGAATACTTTAAATAAATAAAATAACACTAAAATTATTAGATATTTTATATATTTTTAAATGTGTCTAATAGTATCATAATAAATTAGACAGGTAAAACATGTTTATAACACGTTTATGACATATATCTGTTAACTCCTCATATATATGTTTAAGTTTGTCTTGTGTTGTGCTCAAAATTGTCAGCTAGCAATTTGTGATTCAAAACAATAATAAAGAATAGGGATCATTACTGATTTGGAGAAAAAAATAACATTCTACAATGCAAGCAACTACAAATAGAGAATAGATCTTGGTCAGACAAATTTAAGATAATTTAATTATTATTATGCTTCTGCTAATTTTAAGATCTGGATATGTTTTCATAGCTTGTAATTTAATTTGAAAATACTTACTAAAATCTTTGCAGTTACTTTTGTTTCATTTAGGTGAGTAATTTTTATATATTCATATTTTGTTTCACTAACCACTCCAAAGAAACCTAGACACGCTATAACATTTCTAGACAAGGACCACAAGGGTATTGGCCCTTCTATTATCAATTCAAGCTCCAAGAAACTTAGTTCTGCCGCTAGGATTGTCAAGTTACAATGAACAATTTCCCAATTTTGACTTACTCTCCACAGTATTCTTAAATACTCCATTAAAAAAGTGGGAAAAAAAAGAATATTAAAATATATTGTTAATTTCACTGTGGTTTGAATAATGAATATGTAGTTCAATACTCCATATGTACTGTCATGATGGCATAAAACATTGGTTTAAATGATGCTAAATAGCTCATAAGGCTCATAACCTTCATCTCAAGGGTTCAAACCCAACAAGTTCATTTGTACAAGTACATAGAAATAAGTACAAAAGCAAGTCCACTTGTACAATTGCACAGAAATAAATACACAAAGGATAAACTTGAGCAAAGGATAATGCTCTTAGAAAAACAGGAAAATATACTAAAACTGGCAACAAAGGCAAATGTGCTTAAAATGTGATAAACAACAATTAAATGCCATACTTACCCCCAAACAGTATGATCCAAAAGTAAATATGACAGCATTTGCTTCTTCCACCATCTGATCCGTGTAGCCCCTTTGTCGTGTCAATTGCTTAACCCAACCTTTTACAATCTACAACAAAAGTTGATTCATCATAGCCTTTAGCACAAACAACAAACCACATCCAATGAGAAACAAAACGGGAGACAGTGCATCAATGCTGAAGAAAAATAAAGATCCAAAAAGGTAAGTAACAACATTGCCAATATGAGCACTAGAATATTAATTTTTTTCCCCAGATTAAGAACTACCAATAAAAATTCCGAGTTTAAGTCACCCAACTAGTGATTTGATACAAACTAAATCATGTTTAGCACAACGGCAAAACCAAAGCATGATAACAAAACATGATCACTCATATTAGCATATATATTAACAAATGAAAAAGGTCAAACATCCAAATGAAACATTCAGCAACCATAAAGAAGCCCTTTTTCTATGGATGAAACTTTCATCCAACACAAAGGTCCGGCATCCATATGAGATATTCATAATTTACTCCCACATAAAGACAGCATCCCCATTATTCAATAATCAACTCACACGTAAAGACAATATCCCCTTTATTCATCCAACACAAAGGTCCAGCATTTGATCACATGTATATTTCAAAACTCAAATAGGTCCAGTCAGAAGTAACATATCTTCTCTACTATTTCAAAACTGACACCCTTATTCACCATATAGCTCGAATAATTCAAAATCTCAAAAATGGTCCAGTCAGAAATTAGTGATTCCTTAATACTGCAAGAGTAGCCAACCCCCAAAAGTCATTTCCATTAACACTATCCTTAAAGCCTACCAAAAAACTCCCTCGAACTTCCCCCATACAGACTAAAATAGTCCAGAGATAACAAAGAAATAATAAGAGATTTAATGTCAACAAATAAATTATCCAATGAATCTTAAGTCAGAGTTTTATAGAAATTTCAAATCTTTAAGTACAAAATAAAATTATAAATTTTTATAATCTATTTGCTTTATTTTTTTAGTGACAATTCATCTACAAATTATTAATATTCCAACGTGTATTCCAGATAGTGTGTATATATATATTGGTTCAAATTGTAAGGCTTAACAGTTACCTGATCAATACGTCCAAGAACCTCTTCTCTCTTCATAGTTTCCTCTTTGCTCTCATATAGCCCCGAAGCAACCAAAAACTTGCAGTAAAATTAATAACAACACAAATATGTAATCAGTAAAATTAGGCAAAATTACTTGCTTGGATCAACATCAACTGACTTCGACTATTATGCAAAAACAAATGTCAATTACCTTCTCCAATTCAACATTTCGATGAAGATCAACCTCGGCAGGCCCAGCAAGGGAGATTGGTTTGGTGATTCCATACCTCTTAGTAGGTTGTGATGGCAGTGGCGAAGCTCCGCTAGAATTCGGAGGAGAACCCACCATTTTAATTCCCCAGGGGAGGGGAAAAAGGAAAAAGAAGAAACAGCCAAGGAAACCCTAAAAAGTGGTACAGAATGAAGTACTGGATCAAGAAAAACAAATCAACAAAGCCAGCCTTAGGCCTTAGCTAATCTAGGATGAAATTGGAGTAGAGAAGAGATCGAAAACTAAACCTGCACACAGCAATTATAGTTTCGAGGTTGAAAAAAAAGGTCGATCGAGGGTGAAGTTTGCCAAAAGTTAATTGTGAAGTTTGCCAAAAGTTTGATTAAATTTTTCTCTAATGAAAAATAAGTTAAATACTTTTCATATGCTATTGAAACATTTTGAGGAAAAACCTCAACAAAATTGTCAAAATAAGAAAATCAAACATAAAACCAGTTTGTCAAATCTGCTAATAATTTATTTGAAAAATAGAAAAATCATAAATGATTATAGTTTCTCAAATAAAAAGTTTTATACCATGTCATTTGATAATTATAATAATTATACGTTTATGGAGTATTTGAAAAACGTTTTCTGTGTGAATCTGCTGATTCCACCTAATATAATAAATTACATCTAAAATTTTCACTTTTAAATAATCTATTTTGGTTGGATCAATTTTATTAAAATTATGCTCAATTTTCACTAATCCAGTATCAATTAAAATATACTAATAAAATTCACGAGTTATTGAAAAATCAGACTCATAAAAATGAAAATTTTTAGGATATAAAAACGAAATAAGCCTAACAAATCCTTCAATGTCAAAGATGCATCTTCATCATTCAGAGTTTTAACAAACAGTTTAGTCTGATGAAGAATATAGTCCGAATATGTTATTGATGAACTTTGACTAGAACTTGGGATTGATAGACTTTGATTATATGGCATTGGACTTTTAGGACTAGGGGGTCTTATTAAAGCTGAGGTGAAAAAAGGTCTGGGCTGAATAGATGGAGATCTAGGTCTTATAGGATATAATGGGTTATGACTTACTAGAGATATTAATCTTGAAGTAGATGGGCTAAAAGTTTGGACTGTACTGGTTGGATTATTCCGCTTATTATATGTAGCTTGAGTAAGAATCTGTTTATTAAAATTCTGATTAGTATTTATTTTCCCTGTAAAAATTCACGTGAGAGAAAATCAAGTAAATAATTGTTTTCTCCTTTAATAAATTCAATTTCAAAATCAAAATTGTTTAACAATGTTTAACATCTTGCAAAAATTTGTTTTGAAATTAAATTTTGAACATTTTTTTTTTCCAAAACATATTTTGCTACCAAACAATCAATTTTTAATATAAATCATCTTCAAAATTTTTAATACATAAAACAATATTTAAATTTTCTTTTTTAATTGTTGAATAATTCAATTGAGTAGGATTCAAACATCCTGAATAATATATAACTAAACTCTCTTTATCATTAAATATTTGTTTAAGAATACCTCCAAAACTTTTATCACTAGCATCAGTTTCTATTATAAAAAATGCATATTGATGAGGTAAACTTAGACATGGTAAATTTTTAACTCTAGATTTTATCTACTTAATAATCTCAGTATGCTCATCTGACCATGGTTTAGAATTTTTCTTAAGTATATCATATAATGGTTTGCATAGAATTCCTGAGTCCTTAAAAAATTCATTAACATAATTCAGACATCCTAAAAAAAATTGTAATTGTTTCTTTTCTTTTATTTAATCTGAAAATTTATTTGAAAATTCTAAACTTCAAATAATAGGTTTGATTGTTCCTTGATATATATCATAACTTAAAAATCTTATTTTTGTTTGAAATTATTTCATTTTAGATTTTGATATTGTTATTCCATTATAATGTATTACATTATAAATTTTTTTAAATGTTGTTTATGTTGACTAATTGAATTTGAAAATATTAATATATCATCTATATATGATATTGAAAATGTATTTATTGGTCTAATTATGTCATTCATTATATTCTGAAATTCAGATGATGCATTTTTTTAATTCAAATGACATTACGTCCCATTCATAATGCCCAAATAGTACATTAAATTTTGTTTTACATTTATCTTCTTCAGTTATTTGAAATTGCCAAAAACCTAATTTCATATCAAATTTAGAAAATATATTTGCTTCATATAATTTATTTAATAAATCTCTCTTATTAGGTATAAGGTATCTTATCCATTGTAATACCTTATTTAAAGGTTTGTAATTTATTACTAATCTAGGAGTACCTCTTTTAATTTATGCTGCATTTATAACATAGAATGTTGAACAAAATCATTGTGATTTATAATCTCTAATTAAATAATTTTTCTTTAAATCTAATATCTCCTGTTGACATGTTTTTCCTAAATCCTGACTCATATGAATTGTTTTTGACTTAGTAGGTATTTTTGATTCATTAAAATTTTTAATATATGGTAAACTTACTATATGCTTCTTTCTATTCCAAAACGCATTCCGTATTGGTGCACATATATCTAACTTAATTTTTTTTCTATTTTTTTAATTTATCATTGTATAATAGGCGTTTTTATTTGTTTATCTATTCTTTTAATATTTATTTCGTTTAATAATTGTTTCATATGTTGCTTTTTATTTTTTATTAAATTTATGTTTTGAATATTATTCGCTTGTAACCAATTAATGTCTTTTGATTTAATTAGAAAGGAAAATTCAGACATAATTTATTTTCCTAGTATATATATATATATATATATATATATATATATATATTAATTATATAATTTTTTTAATAATTTAAGTTATAAAATTAATGAGGAGCATAATTAATTGATTATGTTGAAAAAATTAATTTACATTTTATTTTTTTAAATAATTAAATTATATTTTATTTGATTATATATATATATTATATAAATCATATTATATGTAATTATCAAATATATGACAATTATAAATACTAAAACCATTACAATTCAATTAATAATTTCAGACTTTCTAATTGAAAATTTAAAAATATTAATTAATTAGAGTGCTCTGTTTTTTTTCTGAAAATATATAATGTCTAGTTAGTTTCTATAAACTTATATAATATATTATTTTTATTGCAAAATTTACTTTTTTAAGATAATATTACAAGATCTACTTAACATTGTCAAAGTGTAAAACATAAATTATTAAATAAAAACAATATTAATAATAAGCAAGAATTTGCATCATAATTAATAAGTACAAAAATTACCAATGAAATATTGCTTTTATAGTCCGAATCTTGTAATTTTGACATTTGATGTCTTATAATTTTATTTTATCCACATATTGATACATGTGACTTTTTTTTTTTGCATACATTGTAGGCAGAAAAAATTAAAAAAATAGAATTATCATCTATTTATTAGAAAAAAAATAGTTAAAAATTATATAGAAATAGAGAAGAAAACTGAATTTAAAAGTGTAATTACGAGTAAAGACTAAAGAGTATACAAAATCATCGTAATTTTATAAAAATATTTTCAATTGACCTTCTACCCGTACGTTGTTATTTACTTAATTAGTCATGTTTCCACGCTTTAGAAGAAAAAAATTGTTTTAATAAATTTTTTGTTTGAAATTAAAGTATTAAAAATTAAAAAAAAAATAGTTTCAATATATAAATAAAAATATTTAAATTCAATTAAATAACATACTATTAATAAGTATCAACATTAATTATTAAATAAATAGAATGTAATATCAATTATCAACATTAATATAAGCGATCAAAAATTAAAATGATTTAAAAATCTCAAAATTCTATTATTAAATATATTATTTTCTATTCATAAAAAAGTTCCACATTAGCATTGTGAGAAATTTTTATTGTCAATTTTTTTTAATAACAAACTAATAATATGTATATAATTAAAAATAGAATAATAATTTTTTTATGAAAATGTTACTCTGCTTTGACTGACATTGATTGAGAAAGTTTATTATCTTTAAACTATCTAATTAATTTTTTCATAATTATATCCAACATTATAAAAATCACATAAGAACAAATATACCTTTAATTAGATTATAGATATATAGGGGTGTTTGGTTGCCTTATTTAAGGTAATTGATAGTTTTTTGTCAACTAATTCATAAGTATTTGAATTTTTTTAACCAGCATATAACTGTTTTAAATTTCAAAATAGTTACTAATTGAAAATTTTTATTTTAAAATTCTTTTAAATATAAAATTTAAATTCTCTTTATACTAAATTATTTTTATATACAAGAACTAATGAATTTTGAATTTTTTTAATTAGTCTTATATTATATACATTTTTGAAATTTGTTTATTCATTGATTAATAATAATATTATTAATTTGTTAAAATAAATAATTATATGCAATATATTATAATATATTTATTTATTTATATATTATAATATATATATATATATATATTAAATAAATAATGTAGCTATTATTAATTTATATTATAATAGTAACACCTAAATTATTTTTACCAATAATTAACTATCAGCTATCAACCACTAGCCATAAAATTATTAGCTATATTCAATTATCTACTACATTCAACCGCCAAACCAAATAGAGTAGTAGTCTTTTATTAAAATTCAAGTTCTAAAAATCAATTGAAGCATTGACTCTCCTTCTAAATCATAGTTTTTTTTAGAGACATTAATAAAGTAATGAAAAGTGTTTGATTTAGTTTTTTTGAATAATTAATATTCTAAAATTTGCTCGAAAGGTATTTAGTAAAATATTTTAATCAATAGTTGATAACTGATTCTAACTCCAAATAACCGCAGATTAAAAAATATCTCTCTTAAAGCTTTTTTCCATAAGTTATTAGCTAATTTTATTTTAACTATATTATCTTTATAAATTTTATTAATTACAAAATATTTAGTTTCTTCAAATTAATTTTTTTAATAAATAAACTATTTATAATTATAAATATAAAAAATTATAAATAATAGATAAACTAGTAACATTGTTTATTTTTATATAATAAAAAATAAAAAATATATTTTAATTTCTATATTTATTATTTAATATATTAAGCATAAATTGTATTAATTTTATTTATAAATTATATACATATATTTAAATTTTTTTGTTATAATTGATTATATTTTATTTATTAATTATAATAAATAATTATATAAAATAATTACGTTGTACATCATATAAAAATACATATTTTTAATAAAATAAATTATATCTATTTTGATAATTTTATATTATAATAGTAAAAATTCAATTAATTTTATCAAATATCAATATTAATTAGTTATTAACTATCAACTATTAGCCAACAATTAGCAACTATCGGTTATGAGCTTAAATGAAGCTATAATGTTTTATAAAAATTTAATGACTAATTTGATTTCTTTAACTTTAAATATAAATATAGTGTTTTTTGGTAACTAATTTTTAATATGATAGAAAAGTTTTAAATAGATAAATTTTAATTTTTTATTAATTTTATAAAATTTAATGGGTTGAAATTTTTTTTTTTCTATTAGTTAACTATAAAAATTTCTAAAAATTTGTAAAAAAATAAATAGAAAAGATGTAAAATATTTTCTACATAGCGCAATGCTTTCATTCCCCTTTGTATTATATATTAGATATTAATTTAAAATTTTTTCTTTTAATTAGTAATTAAAAATTAGATTGTATACAAAATAAAAAATAAATATTTTTTTGAAATAAAATAATGAATAAAAAAATCAATTTGCAGAAACAAATATATATATACAAAAAAAAAAAAATGACACCCCTTTAAAAAAAATAATTAAAAAAATGACATTGTTGACTGTAGGAGCACTGTAGGAGAGCGAAACCTAACTGTCGTTCTGTAGTTGTTTCCTTCATTGCTGCACAGCTATATAGTATACAGCGACAACTGGTAATCCTCCTGCTGGCTATATGCTACCTCGCCTTTCTCCTTTCCTTCGTGCTCTCCACCCGCCCTTCCCTTCTTCCATTCCCATGGCGCGTGTTCTCTCACGCGCCACCTCTCTCCTTTTCATCCCTCCTCCCCCGGTCACTGCCATCTCATCAATCCTATCCATCTCTAACCGTTTCCATGTCTCTAGGTTGTCTAGATACTCGCCCCTTCGTAAAGAGTTCCACGATTTGTGCGGTGTAGGCAATGGGAGGTTTCTCCGGCCAACTGGATGGAGGATTTCGTCTTCACAGAGAGGATACCGGAAAGTGCGGAGGCGGGAGGCGCCGAAGACTAAAGAGAAGGATTTGGAGCTCAGTGTCAGCATTTGCATTGAAGATGGGCTGCCCGATGATCCCGAATTCTTGGTATATTTGCTTACTCATCTATTTATAAAACTTGCTTGTGTAGAATATTCTGTTCGATATTGTCAGGATAATTTTTGTGCGAAGTGAAATTATTGTTCTTTTCTGTTGTATGATGTGTCTTGGCCCTCTTTGGCTGCAATTGTGCAGAGTATAGCTGAATTGCTCCGGCTTAATGTTCCAATGGCTATGAAATTAGCGTTTGATGGTTTAAAAGATTCAGCTTATAAAACAAGAGATACAGCTATAAGTGATCTTGGAGGATTTGAAGGTGTTGAGTTGTCTGTACTTCTTTGCAATGATGAATTCATTCGCAAGCTTAATAAGGAATGGAGGGACGAGGACCATGCTACTGATGTTCTCTCCATGTCATCACATGTTCCTGAACTCAAGCTTCCAGTTGTAAGTATTATATCTGTGTACTGAAGGATTTATCTTGGATGGAATCCAGTTGATTCCTTTTTTCTTTTTATGTTTGTAGCTTATGTTGGGTGACATAGTCATTTCTGTTGAAACCGCCGCACAGCAAGCAGAGGAAAGAGGGCACACTCTTCTTGATGAAATACGCATCCTCCTGGTTAGCTGGATTAAATCTTATTCTTCCATTTACAGGCATGCTTTTGCACTGGTGTGGTTTTTTGGTTATGAGATATTTCTGTTGAATATCATGGGAAGAATCAATGACCAACAAATGTTTGACATTGAAGAGAATCACCACTTGATAATTGAGAAGGTGCCTTTATGAGTTGGATTAGATTTTTCAGTGACCAGCATTAAGAAAGGAATGCCAGAAATGGGACTGAGAAAAAGGCATAACGTTTACAAAATTATGTGTTGACTCCATAACAATTACAATTTCAGCCCCAGCCTCACATCCCTTTATCTTATCACACATGCGCAGGTTCATGGGTTGTTGCATCTTTTAGGATTTGATCATGAGATTAGTGAGGAGGCTGAAGCTGAAATGGAGAAGGAGGAGGAAATTGTTTTGAAGAGTCTTGGATGGAAAGGAAAAGGATTAATTCAGAGTGCATATGATGCTGAAAATAATGGGAACCTCCAAACAGAAAATTTAGATGGTAATTACAATATATGATTAATTATTATTGATTATCAATTGAAAGGTGCATTTTTTATTTATTTTGCAGCTATAAAATGCCACAATATAAAATTTGGTAATGAGAATCTTACACATACAGTATTAAAAGACAGGAAGAAGGAAGGAAGTCTTCGATTCTACAAACCGAAATTCAGCTATATCTTTTGTGATATGGATGGTAAAGTCTTCTTGACATTGTCGTCAATATTCCATGGATTTAGCCATTAGCTTCTAATCCTTTTTTCCCTCCTCCGATTTGATCTCCAGGAACATTGTTGAACAGCAGAAGTCAAATTTCATTGACAAATGCAAAAGCTTTGAAAGAGGCGTTGTCAAGGGGTGTGAAGGTGATGATAGCAACTGGAAAAGTAAGAAGCTATTGAAACCTTACCCTTTCATTACCAGTTAATTCATGTGTACGTGTAATTATTTTTTTTATGAGGCTGGCTGCTATTGTTTTCCCATTCATCGTACTTTGGAATTCAATTTTAATTTTGCTTTTAAATAAGCTGGATATCTCTATTGTGTGTGTATATTTATATTGCTCCAAGGGTTGGGCTTCTCTTTGCTATTTTTCTCCTTCATTGAATATATAGCATGTACTTCATGAAGGTTCCATTTGCTAGTTGTTGATTTGAACTCTGGAACAGGCTCGTTCTGCTGCAATAAATATTTTGAAGATGGTAGATTTAGCTGGTAAAGATGGTGTTATCTCAGAGTTCTCTCCTGGAGTTTTCTTACAGGTTTTTCTTTCTTACTTTGTTTCTTGTCATCCATATGCAGTTATTTACTTTTTATTGGCCATTTCGTGTTCCACATTTTTCAGATTTTTGTCTTAAATCTCAAATCTTGTTCCCAAATTTGCTGTAGAACTTTTATTTTTATTTGTCTTTGTAGTTTTTGCAAATACAAGCATACACATAAAAATCTTCTTAATCTCAATTTGTTTGGAACAAATGTATCTGCAATTGGTTTGTATGTCTCTATTGTGAGGTTCTGCTAGAGCTCTAAAATTGCTTCTCCTTCCACTCCATCTCTAGTGTAAGGAAGAAAATAGCTTTGTTTTACTTATCAGGAGGCTAGTCCTTATCCCTCTTATGGAAATTCATTTGAATTTTGATGTGTGGATATAAGTTTGAAACCCTTTCACTTTTCTGGAAGGAATTGATGAATGTCAATATTTTTAGTATGACACATATTAGATAGTTATAATATGCCTTTAATTTAACAAATCTTTTCTTCTTAATCCACATGAAATGCTAACCCCTATTTTGGAACAAATGAATTCCACAAAACTTTGTGGATTCACTTGCAATTCTAAATTTGTGTTTGGAATGAAAGATATAACCCTCGTTTTGTTTTTATGATTTTAAACTGTGGAATGAACATAACTGGAGCAAATTTGATCAAAATAGGTGGAATTTGCAAATGACTTCCACAAATGAAACAAACATTTTTTTGACAACTCCTCAGCATAAATACTTTTATCACATAAAGCGACAACTAAGTAATCCACCATCTCTTCAGTCTTGGAGCTTCTCATATTCACCGTGCAGTTGGCCAAAGATTAAATGCACTGGACTTTTACTTTGGACTAGCACTTTGGTTTTGCATGTCCCACAAAATGGCAGATGCAGCCACATTAACCAGAGTCATCAAGTGCTCATCTGCTACTGAAATTTGCATAGGTAAGTAAGGTTGTGATTCCTGCAGTCATGGGTGCTTCTATTTTTCCACCAATGAACTTGCCAAATCTGATGAACCAAGTACATCTGCTACAGAAAAATGTGTAATGAAAGGATGTTTGATGGATCAAAGATTGTTGTCTCAGGGCTAAAGCTGCCAATACAAGAGTGCTTAAGCCAACGAGAACAGAAGCTGTTTCAGGGCTAATGTGGCAAGGTTTAATTAGTGTGTAAGATCAACTTTGAATTTGTTTTGGCCATTTGTTTGGGCTGTTCCTGTGAATATGCATTCTTGGTTCATTCCTTCTCTACCAGAAAACTATGCAGGAAATTGCGTGTCATCTATTGCTTCCAAATGAAGGATGCTGAAACTGAGATAGAATTGAAAGGCCTAGAGGGTATAAGGGAGTAGATGGAAAAATATGGTGAAAATTATCTGAAGAAGGTTCAAAGGGAGGAAGCTTTATTAGCAGTTTGCGGGTCTGCTATAGAATTTGCAAACTTGGTCATGAGTAATCAGTTAGACTTCTATATATGCTCTAGTTGGTGTAGATTTGATTTATACGGTGCTGATTTTGGATGGGGAAAGCCTATAAGGCTTAGTATTGCTAGTTCAAGTGTAAGAAATGTTGCTATTTTGATGGATAAAAGAGGGAGATGGAACAGAGGCATGAAAATAATCTCGAAAGAAGGGTATTAGAAAATAAAGGCAAATGAATTTTCAATTCTAAATTCACTCCAAACATGATTATATGGAATTTAGTTGAATTATTTGACTTAAGTAGTAGCATCCCAAACATGAAAATTCTTCTGCAAATTAATTCTACGTGGAATCCATTCATAAATGAATTCTACATTTTGAATTCATTTTTCCAAATGGA
Source organism: Triadica sebifera (assembly GCA_023653625.1). Classification (NCBI taxonomy): domain Eukaryota; kingdom Viridiplantae; phylum Streptophyta; class Magnoliopsida; order Malpighiales; family Euphorbiaceae; genus Triadica; species Triadica sebifera. The sequence continues at coordinate 21,958,439 of CM042910.1, read as the reverse complement.
GTGTAAATCTTACATATTTCAGATCTCTTGCTAAGAACAAATTTCAGATCTCTCACTATCATTCTTATTATTATATAAAAAAAGGGGCACTTGAGGTTCACATTTATAACATGAGCAACCATGGAGAAAAAGTTTGTAGTAGAACTACTGGCCATTGACATGTAGGAACAAATTATTAAATCATTGATAATGGATTGCTTTCTTTTGTCAAAAAAAAAAAAAGCCCCAGTGAGGTATATATAATTTCATAAGCTATAAAAGTAATGTGTAAAATCTTCTTATAGTTACATCTATTAGCATACAGACAGATATCATGTTTGGCGCTACTTTTAAAGTCTGGCTCCTATTATTTTGCTATTGTATTTGCCTTTACTTTTCTATCATTCTTTTATCTGAGAAAAATATGATGTATTCCCCTCTACCAAATACTGTAAAGCTTAAAGCCACTTACTAGCAAGTAGCAACATAATTTTTTTTCTTTATGTGATATTCTTTGCATTTAGTATCTAGCTCATGATCTAGTTTCCATTCATGTCTCTTATCAGTGATTTTACTTGATTTCAGGGGTTGCTTGTTTACGGTAGACATGGTCGGGAAATTTTTAGGGGCAATTTAGATCCAAGTGTATGCAGAGAGGTAATTGTTTTGTTTGTGATAAAGTTTCAATATATTTGTTTTTATAAGCATGTTGAAAGATCTGTATATTAATATTTTGTTGAAAATGGACAAAATTGATTTCAAAATTGCAGATTTAGTGTATGTCTTGCTGTTGTGATTTTTTGTACCATAGATGCAAGCATTTGCCACTTGCTGTTGCACTGGACATTATTTGTTTTTGTTGATCATGTTCTAATTCACTATTGCAGGCATGCTTCTATTCATTGGAGCATAAGGTTCCTCTTATTGCATTCGCCAATGATCGTTGCTTAACGCTATATGATCACCCTCTTGTTGATTCATTACATACAATATATCGTGAGCCAAAGGTGCATGTCTTTGAAGAGTTTTCTTGATGTTGCCCGAGCTACTTGTGTGTAATGTGCATGATTGATAAAAAGAATGATGTAATCCTTGCAGGCAGAGATCATGCCTTCAATGGAGCATCTCTTGGCTGCTGCTAACATACAGGTATCATCACAAAGAAATAACATAAATATATATGTTGTGTATGAATTGTTTGTATGACTCATATACACAGTTAGTGGACAAATGCTGAAGCAGAGTGAAGTGACATCTGTCATTAAGGAGTTTCTTGGTTTAATTGTGGGGTTATGGTTTAAGTGGGTTAGGGGTGTGGGGGCAATGCCCTGCTGTATGGTATATGGGTAATTTTATAAAATATTACTGTACAACTTATATATATATATAAAATATGTATTGTAACCTTAAGTTTGACACATCTAATAAGAAAACCTAAACGCTTTACTCCTAATGACATAGACACATTGTTGAATCTCGTGAAATCTCTTTTTTTCTTGCTATTTTTCATTTTTTCTCAACAACTGATATCAAAATAGTGTTGTTTAGATGACTTTAAGCTCTAGTGCAAAATTTGAAATAGGAAAGTTCGATGGAATTGGTAATTTTTGATTGTGGCAAACACGAGTAAGAGATCTATTGGCATAGTAAGTAATCTTGAAGGCGTTGCATGAGAAAAAACCAGAAGAAATGGACGAGATTGATTGAGAAGAATTGCAGAAGCTGGCAATAGGAACCATATGATTATGTCTAGCAGACGAGATTATGTACCAAGACATGGATTTAAAGTCTCCAAGAGAGGTTTGGAAGAAATTGCATGGTCGGTATATGTCCAAATCTCTCACAAACAAATTATATTTAAAGCAAAGACTATACGAGCTGAAGATGCAAGATGGTTCGGATTTGGCACAACATGTCAATATCTTCAATCAGATAGTCATAAATTTGATGAGGGTTGATGTGAAGATTGAGGACGAAGATAAAACAATGATACTGTTGTGTTATTTACATCTTCCTACAAACACATAGTGGCCACCCTTGCATATGGGAAAGAAACAATTAATTTGGAAGAGATTATTGCAGCATTGTTGGCACACAACTATTAGAAACAAAATGCGGGTGATAGCTCTCAAGGTGAAGGTCTGTATGTGAAGGGAAATCAGAAACGTGGTAGGAAACATAGTAAAGAAGTTTTAGAATAGAATAATTCCAAATCAAAATCCAAAGGTAGAAAATCAGTTCAGTGCTATAAGTGCAAGAAGTACAAACATATTAAAATAGACTATCCAAACAAGAAGGCTTAGAATGATGACACGAGGAAGTCTGCGAATGAGAAACGTGGTAGGAAACAGAGTAAAGAAGTTTTAGCATAGAATAAGTCCAAATCAAAATCCAAAGGTAGAAAATCAGTTCAGTGCTATAAGTGCAAGGAGTACAAACATATTAAAATAGACTATCCAAACAAGAAGGCTTACAATGATGACAAGAGGAATGATGGCTTGTCAAAGTCTGCGAATGTGGTATAGAATGAAGATTCAAATTGCAATAACAAAGATGTGCTTTATGTTTCATCAAGTCAATTCACGGATGCATGAATTCTTGATTCAGGGTGCTCCTATCACTTGACACCTAACAAAGAGTGGTTTACTTCATATAGGTAAGGAAATTTTGGTTGTATTTATTTAGGTGATGATAAATTTTGTACTGTTGCTAGTATAGGAGCAATCAAAATTCAAATGTTTGATGGTATTGTTAGAAACTTATATGATGGTAGGTATATACCAGAACTGAAAAAGAATATGATTTCCTTAGACACCTTATAGTCTAATGGTTTTACTTGTAAAATTGATGGTGATAGTTGCATTAGAGTAAGTAATATGAAGTCTTTGCTAAGTTCAAGCAATAGAAAGCAGATGTGGAAAACCAGACGGGTAGAAAGATCAAATATTTTAGATATGTCATTGGTGCAAAGTATACAAATTCACGATTTTAGAAATTTTGTGAGGAGCATGGTATTTAGAGGCGCTTTTCAGTTCATTAAATGTCACAGTAAAATGGTGTTGCAGAAAGGATGAACAAATCAATTACTGAAAGGGTAAGGTGCTTGAGGCTGAATGTAGGGCTTCCCAAGTATTTCTGGGTAGAGGCTGTATGACGTGTTACCTCATCAATAGATCACCATGGGTATCATTGGTAGAAAAATTTGCAGAAGATGTATGGACAGATAATTCAATTGACTTTGAAAAATTGAAAATCTTTGGTTGTCCTACTTGTGTATATATATCTAGTAATGAAAGATCTAAACTTGATCTAAAGTCAAAAAAGTGTATCTTCATAGGCTATGTGAAAGGTGTAAAAGGATACAAGTTTTGGAATCTGGTGATAAGGAAGATGGTGATCAGTAGGGCGATATTTGATGAGCAGTCTATGTTGCAACATAATATTGACAAGGATGTGCCAGTAGTACAGAATAACACATCTAGTTCAAAGGTGGTGCAGGTGCACTTAGAACAACAAGTTCAAGACAATGAAAGGGCTAAAAGTTCTAATTCAAGGCCTAGAAGTCCTAATCTAAGTGAAGAGCAATGTTATAGTATAGCCAGAGACAGAGAGAGACACCATGAAGCCTTTAAAAAGACTTGGATTCTTTTGCTCTTCTCACAAGTAGTGGGGATCTAGCCACCTTTGAGGAGACTATGATTAGTCAGAAGAAAGATAGATGGATGGGTGTTATGATAAAGGAGATGGAGTTTTTGCATAAGAATTAGACTTGGGAGCTTGCTCAACTTCCTGAAGGAAAGAAGGCTATAAAGTGCATATGGGTGTACAAGAGGAAACTAGTAGTATCAGAAAAATAAGGGGAAAAGTTCAAAGCTCGATTAGTAGCAAAAAGGTATTCATTGTAGAAGGAAATTGATTATGATAAAAAAAAATTTTCTTGTGGTTAGACATACTTCCATCAGGGCAGTGTTAGTATTGGTAGCCAGTTGGGATATGTACTTAAAGTAGATGGATTTGAAAATTGCATTTTTTCATGGTGATCTTGAGAAGCAAATTTACATGGAGCAACTAGAAGGGTTCACTCAATTTGGACAGGAACATCTAGTTTGTAAATTGAGAATATCATTGTATGGGTTGAAGCAGTCTCCAAGATAGTGGTACAAACGTTTTGATTCTTATATGTTACACATTGGCTAAAGGTGATGTGAGTATGATTGTTGTGTATATGTTAAAAGCCTTGATGATGGTTAGTTTGTTTTTCTGTTACTGTACGTTAATGATATGCTGATTGCTGCTAAGAGTTTGCATAATGTCAATGAGTTGAAAGCAGCGTTAGGGAAAAAATTTGACATGAAAGATTTAGATGATGCAAATAAAATTCTTGGGATTGAGATTCACAGGGACATAAGCTCTAGAAAACTATGGTTATTTCAACAGAGTTATGTTGAAAAGGTGCTAGACAAATTTGGTATGAGCAATGCTAAGCCAGTGAGTACTCTATTGGCAAATCATTTCAAGTTTTCATTGGATTAGTGCCCAAAGTCAGATAAGGAAATTGAAGATATAATTAACGTTTCATATGCAAGTGAAGTTGGTTGTTTAATATACAAAATTGTTAGTACCAGGCCTGGGCTCACGTAGTTAATCAAGTCAGCAAGTTTATGTTGAAACCAAGTAGACAGTATTGAGAATCAGTCAAATGGATTTTTAGATATCTAAAGGGCACAATAGGTTATGACATTATATTTGGCATCTAGTAGAGTGATCCTTTAGTTGTGGGATATGTGGATTTAGACTATGCTATTGATTTGAATGATAGAAGGTCTACAACGAGTTGTGTTTACTCTTGTATGAGGACCTATATGTTGGAAATCAACAGTTTAGTCTATAGTGACATTATCCACAACTGAAGTTGAATATATGGTAGTGGTTGAAGCTGCTAAAGAAGCTTTGTGGTTTACATGACTAGTAAAAGAACTGGGTATTGAGCAAAGTGAAGTTCAGTTATATTGAGATAGTCAGAGTGTCATGTATTTGGCAAAAAACCAGGTGTATCATGTTAGGACTAAACATATTGATGGGAGATTTCACAATATCAGAGAGTTGATTGCATTTGGTTAGATATTATTACTCAAGATGTATACTTCTGAGAATGTAACTGATATGTTGACCAAGTTAGGTACTACTAGCAAGTTTAAATAATGCTTGAACTTGTTAAATGTTTCTAGATGTTAGAAAAGCATGTTTAACCCCAACCCATTTGACATGTGAGAAACTTCAGGTTTTTATCTCCAAAGGGGCTTAATATTCACCAAGTTGGAGATTGTTGTGTAAGACTTATATACACAATTAGTGAACAAATGTTGGAGAGGAGTGACAACGTTTGTTCTTGGGGGGTTTTTCAGTTTAATTATAGGGTTACAGTTTAAGTGGGTTGGGGGGCAACGCCCCGTAGTACGGTATAAGGGTAATTTTGTAAAATATTACTATACAATATATATATATATATATATATATATATATATATATATATATATATATATCTAAGTTCGACACATGTAAAAAGAAAATCTAGACGCTTTGCTCCCGAAGACGTAGACACATTGCCGAACCTTATTAAATGTCAGTTTTTCTTCTATTTTTCTTGTTGTTTTTCGTTATTTCTTGTTGTATTGATAGGTGCACAGATCAACTACTTACTTTCTTAACACAACACTGTAAAAGAAAAGGAAGAAACACAAAAAAATTAGTGGCAAGTATGTTTGATGGTCTGAGGCTCTGAGCCATGATTTTATCTACCAGGATTAGTTTTTTGCTCGTGTGTTGTGCGAGGATTTCATTTTTTACTATTCTCATCATTTATGTATGACATGCATATTAATTTTTTGTGTGTCTATTATAAAATTTAATAATTTCTTAATCATCATATAATTTAAATGAATATAATTATTTATTTAGTTTAATAGCTATTTATATTATTTATAAAACTACTAATTTCTAAAATTCAAACTCTAATAATATATCATGTTATTGGATTTGAAATAATTGAACATTAAATATAACATACCTAGATATGTAGACAAAATGTTCTGATTAGCATGTTGTAATTGTAGGTTGAAGAGTTGTAAACCATAGATTAATAGTTTTTATATTGTTAGAAGTTATTATTTAATAGGTTTAATATTTATATAATATTAACAGAATTGAAATAGAACAGAAATAAGATAAATTAAAAATTTGTTTTATTGAATTAGAATTATAAAATGTAATTAGTGTTAGGATATGATTAAAAAATAATTGTATGGTTATATTTAGCTTATAAATCAAATAACAATATTGTTAAAATTGAAAATTACATTTTTAGAATATCATAAAAAATTAAGAGCATTTTGCCCGTATGTATGTTCACACATTTATATTGAATATAGATTAACCGAATTATTACATTTTAGTTTGAATTGGGTTAATTTGTCAATCACTAATCTGGTTGTAATCCTTGGAACATCATTGGCAACGATTGTTCGCACTTGTGTTTCCTATAAAAATGAAAAAAATTTATATAGTGCGTTCTGCTTTGTATTTCTTTCTGATTTATTTTAATCAGATTTCAGGACAAGTGGGTAGTGGGGGTTCTGCCTTTCGATATGTGCTTGCATTTACATATATATTTACATAAGCATGTACATAACAGAAAATCAATATACTTAAAAGAGTGTTTTTTCCACATGCTTTTCTCTTTGCATCTTTTGGATTTGCAGAAGCTCATCTTTTTTGATACTGCTGAGGGAGTGGCTACTTCATTACGACCGTACTGGGCAGAAGCTGCAGGGGATCGAGCCAGTATTGTCCAAGCTGTACCAGACATGCTTGAAATTGTCCCATCTGGAACCTCAAAAGGGAGTGGAGTGAAGATGCTGCTTGATCATTTGGGTGTCACTGCTAAGGAGGTAGGGGTGAATGTTATCTGTTCTTCCATAATCTTTTTATTCAATTCTTTTTCTCTTTAAAGAACATAGAATTATTCCACAAGTGTTGCAGATGTTATCTGACTGTTATTTACTGCCATGCGGTCCATGCTATTGAATTAAAATTTTTCATAGCTTCTTTCTTGGATTCAGGAGTAAAATCTATCAACAGGAAAAATAACACTTTGTGAGAAGTGAAAACTGTTACTGGGAGACAGTTTTCATGTTGACATCAAAACTAAACATAAAAATGGACAATATGATGAAATTAACTGGCTAAATATGTAACTAATCTATCTGTTGAGTTCCAGTCTTAAAAGATATGTCTGTCTAGAACTTGCTCCTGATTGATTCTAATTACATAATTTCAGATAATGGCAATTGGTGATGGAGAAAATGATATTGAGATGCTTGAGTTGGCCTCTCTAGGAATTGCTCTTAGCAATGGATCAGAGAAGACGAAAGCTGTTTCTGATATAGTTGGTGTCAGTAATGATGAAGATGGTGTGGCTGATGCCATCTACCGGTATGCATTCTGAGCTTTTGGTTCAAGTTTGAACTATTTAAATAAAGATCGCACAGCATGATACCTATGGATGCAGCCTGTCAATTTTGATTGTATTTTGCTCTTCTTTCTGAAGAGTGATTTGGTCAGCCTACCAAATTTGAGTAGATAACTTTCTGTCTTCCTGATTGGTTAATGAATAAATAAGGCATTTCCTAGTGTTGATCCTGTAGCAGTTGGCTCCCTCGGCCTCAAATGGGTCATCTAAATACAGTCAGTTATTTAATCCATTTGATTTAGTTATTATTTCAAACTCATATAGATTCTTGGGAAGCTTTTGTATACAAAACCAACGCCATTCTTTATTTATTCAAGAGAACAATTTTACCTTCAATGGAGACTAATTATGTGGACTCAAATAGTGAAGCAATTCCAAGGCCTCCTCTTGTTTCTTCTTTTTATTTAGATGGTACAGATTGCTAGGTAGTGTGGGCAGTGCAGAATATATTATAATACTGGGCCACATGATAAATAGTGCTCATTTGAAAGGCTGCAGCTTATCAGGTTGTTTTTCACTGATATCAAACGTGCAGAGGAGGAGCTAGTAGCCTTCTTGGGTATTGAAAATCTTTCTGTTCAAGCATATATTCTGCTGCTTATCTATTTATTTATTTGTTTATTATTATTATTATTTGAATGGAGGCCAAAATATGGACCTTATTTTGAAGAAGGATGTCAAGGATTTGGACTTACCTTGATAGAACCCAGAAAGTCCTCTCCTGCAGGTAACAATGAAAGATATATAATAATTAGGAACTCTCTCATCAGCAGGACATCCAATTAATGCGCTTTACTGTGTTCAGCCATTACCTCAGGTAACAGGTAGAAAGGCACTTTCACAGGACATCCAATTAATGTACTTTACGGTGTTCAGTCATTACCTCAGGTAACAGGTAGAAAGGCACTTTCAATTTTGATGATGACGTTGATGAGAAGGGTGATGATGCACAATCAACTGGCTTTTATAATGGAACAGATGAAAAGAAACTAATTGTGACTTAGATTCACATAACAGCATGCCACAAAACTAAGACTGTTAAAGCACCTTTAAATTCCATGTCTCAATTATATATCAATTTTGCAAAGAAGGGCATACTCTATTCTAAAACACTTCAAATTGATGTGTGCAATTATAGAGGCTGAGATTTTGCCTGAATGACAGTTATCTTTTATTCCAAAGACACAAGGACATCAAATAAGCCAATCAACAGAATTTAACTGTCATGTCCTTGGGAGCTAAAACTCAGTTCTATAATCAGAAAAAATCTGCATTTCTGAAATTTTCCTAATTTTCCTTATATAATCGCTGCCGTCTTAGCCTGGCAAGGAATCCTTGTTTACACCAAAGAAGGATTGACTACTATTCAGTGCATATGGTCAACTCTGTGGCAGTAGTGCTAGAATCCTTGTTTATAATACTGGACAAACAAAATCGACAAACCAGAAAAGCCTCTTCTCTTCAGGACCCATCCAACTTAAATAAAAAGGAAAAATTTTATCCATCTTATGTATGTTGAAGTCCAGACTGTTTACAAGAAGCAATTTCCTGACAATTTTTATTGCACCAAACATGCATAGGCTTCATCTCCCCATGAATCAAATCACACTACTGCTCCTCGTAGTTGTGTACCTTTCTTTTCCTGCCAAATCCCAACACATATACAGTTCTGAATCCACTATACTTAAGCCTCTCCATCCGAGCCTTGCACTAGTTGTCGGCTTTATAGCAATCATGCTTTCTATAACCTTTCTGATTCTTGCCTATGCAAAATTCTGTCACTGGAACCGAATTGATCTCTTTGATCATCATACCCATGATCAGAATTTCCAAGGAATTAATAGGCCGAGGTCAAGATTTTCAGGTATTGATAGAACTGTGATCGATTCACTTCCTTTCTTCAGGTTTTCTTCACTTCAGGGCTCAAAAGAAGGATTGGAATGCGCAGTTTGTTTATCAAGATTCCAAGAAACTGAAATTCTTCGATTGTTGCCCAAGTGTAAGCATGCGTTCCACATCGACTGTATCGATCAGTGGCTAGAAAGTCACTCCAGCTGTCCTCTTTGCAGGGACAGATTCGACCTTAAAGACCTTAAGAGCTTCAGTTACTCTAACAGTTTTCGATACTTGCGCAACTTTTCAAATCTATCCGAGGATTCCAATCTTGAAATATTTGTCCAGAGAGAGCAAGATAATCAAACTTCATCAAGATTTATACTTGCAAGCAGCTTTCGAGGCAACAAAGAAGAATTGCTCATTCAAGATGGTAATTTAAGCCATAAATTTTTGCATAAATTCAAGCACAAGATCATTGTTTCAGAGGTTATAATCAAGAACCGATGGAGTGATATCAATTCCTCGGATTTCTTCTCCTTGAAATCGGAGATGCTCGGTGCCATGGCAAGCAACAGATTCTCCCCTCGCAATTCAAGGAGTGCAAGATTCTATCCCGATCTTTCGACGAATGAAAATATAGAAAAAATAAAGGAGGATATAGAGAGAAAAAGATTGTATGAGTCCAAGATTAGCAGAGGTGAAACGAGTGATTCGGATTTGGTTCCATCAACTTCTTCAATAATGATTATAGATCCTGCAGAGAAGAGATCAGTGTCTGAGATTACAGTCTGCTCAAGGTTCAAAGATTTGAGTTTGAAGAACAAAACAAAAGAATCTGCAAGTGAAAAGGAAGACAGGATAAGGAGGATTTGGTTACCGATAGCAAGGAGAACAGTTCAATGGTTTGCAGATTCAGAAAGAAACTTACTAAAAGATGTAAACTACAAAAGGCAAACATTGAATGTGTGATAATTAAATCTAGCTGCAATTTCACAACATCATATGGAGGTTGCAGATTAGAAATCTAGTTGATGATCCTGTTATATGCATTCAAGAAACTTGTGGAAATTCATGATGCATCATCTTCTTCAAATCTTGAAATTAGATTAATAGTTTAGATACTTTCTTTCTCATTTGCATATGGTGAATTAAATTTTGAGCTTAGCCTCACCAAACGTCGCATTTAGTTTTTGTTATTTTGGATGGATTTGTTGTCTTTGCAGGCATAACTAATATTATATATAAAGGAATAATAATTTGTTTCAAAATCATGACCACGATATCTCAGCCTGCTTCTTTTTGTTCGTTTCATCAAAAGATTCCTTTAGTGGTCATTTGTCCCCACCCTAATGACAATGTCAGTCTACTAAAGTCGGCGAAGGCTAGCTCCTTTTCAACCACAATTTAAACCCTGGCTGACGCATGTTCCGTAGCTGCTTGTGCCAGGTAGGATCATAATGAGTCAATCGAAATCTAAATTTTTGACTAGATAAGTTAAAAAAATATATTATAAAATATGAATAAAATGTTTGGTATAAAAATCAAATATACTGTAACATAGAAATTATTAGTTTGAGCCTAACATATAAATTTTGGGTAGAGTTTCTAAGGTTTCGGATACAATTCGGAGTGGTTTTATAGTTCAATTGACCATTAAGTGGATGAAGACATTCGATTCCAATCACGATCATACTGATGCAATCGTAATCAAATTCCTTACTCAATTAAAGTGTCAATTTGGAAAATTGACAACTAATGCGCACATATGTGTGGGATGGAAAATTGGACTAAATTGCAAAAACACAATTTTTAATTTGGTTGGAGATTGGATAAATCAGGAACATCAATTGGTAGTGAAAATTTCTATGAACCTAATTATATATTTAATCTAAAAAGTTAATTTATTTAGGACTTGAAATTCAAAAGGATAAATTTATTCAAGGGTGAAATTTAAAAATGAGAAAGTTTTATGAAAAAAATAATAAGTCAAATGGTGGAATGACTTTAAATAAATAAAAGCCAAACATATCTTCTTAATTAACTTAATCAACCAATTAGAAGAAGGATTTAACTTAACTGCGATTAATTAGCACTAATTAGGATTTTAAAAGTTAAATTTTACAACTAATTAAACTTATCCAAAATAAAAATCTACAAAATAATAAAATAATAAAACATTATCATCTTCCTCATCTTTACTTCATGCTTGGCCACCATGTTCCCCATTCTTATAATTAAACACTTTTCTAGTTAAGTTTTCAAGTGGGAGTACGAAGAAAATAACTTGGGAGCAAATAAACTTTGGACAGAAACCCTAAGTGGAAAAAGGTGAATTTTTTTTCGATATTCTCTCTTTTAATTATTTGGTTATGAATTTTCATGGAATTATTAGTTAATTTTCCTTTAAGTTTTGCGAATAAATTTTGTGAATTTGTTGAGATTTTAGTTGACGGTATGAATTAGGGTAGAAATTAGGATTTTGATGGAATTAAGTTGATGGATAGTTTGAGAAAAGGTGTTGGGTGCTGGATTTAAAGTAAAAGTGGAAGAAAGAAATTTTTGTGAATTTTCTTAAGCTTGGCCGAAATTCATGGGTGGTTATTTTGAAGGTTTAAATTTAATTTAGTTGTGGAAAAATGATTTGAGGTGGAAAATAAATTTTAGACAAAGTAAATTCAATAATTAAAGAAGAAAAAATAGGAAATTAATAATAATAATAATAATAATAATAATAATAATAATAATAATAATAATAATAATAATAATAATAATAATAATAATAATAATAATAATAATAATATGAAAAATATTTTTTTAGGGACGTTAGTGATAAAAAAATAATGAGTGATTAAATAAAAAATTTGGAGCGAAAAAAAAGATAAAAGCTGGTGCCAGAAGAAAATTGATCGAACTGAAAAATTAAAATGAAACACGTGAAATAGTGATTAGATGTTATGAATTATTGAATAAAAATGAAAATTTGGACTTTGGGGTGAATAGTAAAATTTAGGTAGTGATACCGTAAAATATGTCATAGTTAAGTAAGACGATAGATGTGTGAAATAGTAACTATAAAATATTGTGAAAATAACGATATTAGTGTGAGCCGTAAGACATGAGAAAATATGATAATTTTATTTAGTCACTAAAATTAAAAGATATTTCTAAAGTAATTAATTAATATATGAGGATAATTTTTATTAAATGCGATATTGGGACCGTGACTGCGATGGATAAGAACAAAGAGCTAGTGGATACTAGTCGAGCAAGAATTAAAATTTGTGTAAAATTCTTATCCTAATGGTCATAAAAAATAAAATATCAGTATTAAATATATTTTTTGTAGTGAACATATATATATATATATATATATATATATATTTCATTCGTAATATGAATTACATATTGTGTTTTTTATATTAAAATATTTTTTTGGTATTTTTATGGAATAAATATATGTGTTTAAAGTGGATTTATAGAATTAAATAAATATATTAAAATTGTGATGATTTTAATAAAATTTTAGCTCATATATTAGTCTAGCCATTAACTACAATTTTATTGGCAAAACAATAGGATTATTACTATGACTTTGTAGTTATTTATGAGTCATGGGAATTTAATATGACATTGTGGTTTTTCTGTGGATCATACGGATTTATTATTAGTTCTGTGATTTTCTATTGACCATGTGATATTGTCTATGAATCGGGTAAAACTGACTTTCCATCCGGATCCAGTAGTTATTTTTGGACCAAATGAGGGCACATTTATAATATGATACTTTTTAGATTCTCTGGGAGTATTTTTATGATGTTTTAATTTCTGAGTTTAGAAAGTATTGTAAAATAGATTGATATAATTTTTATGAGAATTAATACAGATGATAATTGTAAATTGTGAAATGTGTTTCTATAATAAAAAAATATCTATATCTACATATTTTATCATGATATTTTGAAAAAGAATAATTGTATGATATGTCCACTGAAATAATATTTTGTGAAAATAACTATCGTTTTTACGATATTAACGGACATAATTAATATATAGATTTAATGAGTTTATAAAATTTATGATTTAATGATGATTTATAATACATGTATATATATATACACTCTTTCTTTTATTGAGTAAAAAATTTTAGTATTAAATGATTTTAAATACTATATTTTTTATAAAGATTTTTATGCAAATATTAACCATCCGATGTAAATTTTAGAGTATTTCAAATATGAAAAAATTAGTTAAAAGTGTTTCAAATATATATATATATATATATATATATATATATATATATATATATATATATTACGATAAAATTGTGCACAAGTGGATAAAAAATGAATGCGAGAGTTGTGTTTTTCTCATGTAGGTTTAAAGCTAAAGTTAAATGAATGTAAATTTAAATTCAACAATTTCACTAGAAGAGTGTTGTAACAAAAGTGAAGATCATATTATACTGTAGTAATAGATTTTTTTAAAAAAAATTTGCATATTTTTTATTGAAATATTTAGAAAGATATGTATATAAATAATATAACATTTGTTTACAGATTTATTTATGAAAATAAATTTCTTTTTATAAGTATTTGTTGATTTCATTATAAATTGTGCATTATTCATGTATAGTACTGTTAAGTCCTGCATAAGCATAGTGGTTAATCGATCGTAGCACTATTTTACTTGACTGAAATACAATGGAATGAAAAGAGCATTGCACACTCTCTTTTTGTTTGTATTTGGGTAAGTTTTAGGTTCCTATTTTAGGCTGGTTGACTTAATTATGTTCATATCCTTTGTTTCATTCTTAGTCTTTCTATTGTTTGTCCCTCTAATATATGTTTGTCTAATTTGTAAACAATGCTTCTTGTATAAAGAAAACATACAATATTAAATTTACCGATTTATATTTATTTATATCATTTGAGTAGTGAGTGAGAAATTATTGCAGAGTTTAAGCAAGAGTGAGAAAGAAAGAATCAATCTCTATCATGTCAAAAACCCTCTGCCACTCTTAAATAAATTCTCTACCTGCCAATGATTTTTATTCCTGCCATCTTTCTCTTTAAGGTGCATATATATCACTTATATGTGAACTTTTTTTTTTCCCTCTCTATGAGACCAGCTATCTAGAACTCTTAGAGTTTCAATTAATCCGGTTCGAACTGGATTGAACCATAAATATGTAAAATTCTCTCAGTATAGATTTTCTCTATTTCTAGGACTCGAACTCCTAGATTTTACTTAAAAGGGAACAAGTCCGAACCACTTGAACCAACCTATGTTGGTACTTATACGTGAACTTTTAGCTATGCAATAAATCACTTGGTAAGATGGGTGTAAAAATAGTTTCTTTTCCTCTTCTTTTTTTTTTTTCCCTTTCAAACAAGTGTGCAATTGTATATTAACTCAATCTGTTTCACTTAGAATTTTATCAATTCATCCTAAGTTATAAACAATTTAATTTGTTAGAAACAATTTATTATGTCAATTAAGGTGCAATGTAATTGATTTTCTCATATTAAGTGTGTTGGCCATCGGGTATCTAGTTTATATTTCTCCATTGGGTATCTAGTTGATTTTCTCATATTGAGAGTTGTAAGAGGAAGAGCCGATGTGGCTTATGAGTTCATTAACTCTCCGAATAAAATAAGGACTAAATAATTTTAAAGAGTGAGATGAAATAATAATTTTTTTTTTAATTAGAGTTGTCGAATTACAGCCCAAAAAATAGAAAATCTAGCACAAAAGATAAATTGTAGGTATACTAAATTATTTAGATAAATAAATAAATAAAAAAAAATACCATAAATTTCTCTTACAATTAAATAAACTAAATAACAACATTTTTAAAAAGGGGGAAAAATTCTAAAATCTAGATGAATTAGGTCACGCACATGGAGAACCCATTATAGGACTGAGAAGTAAAGTCATAATAGATAGGCCAGAATCTGGTAATATATATATACACTACCTTGCAAAAAGAAAGGAATAATAATGAGGAAAAATAATAGATATTATAACTTATTCCTCTCAAATTTATATAAAATAATTTTGTAACTAAAAAATATAAAGATTACAATAATAAATCAGAATGTATAATAATTGAGGAAGTGGCTGAAATCACTTTTTTTTTTTGTCATAAATTAAATCAGGGAATTTCAAAATTTTGGGAAATAATTAATATTTTCGCACATGGTTTTGAATTATATAACTTATTCCTCTCATTTCCACCACTTATTTTTCTTTCACTTTATTTTTGTTTAATTGAAAGATTTTTACGAGGCACGTTTTTATTTCTTGCTAAAGATATTTTTTTCTTATTTTTTTCGGTCTTTTTATTTTAATCTATTTAATTTTAGCTAAGAAATTTTGTTTTATATAATATGATAAGTAGAAAAATTCTTAAGTAGATTCAATCTATCACTTTATCCATAAACTAATTTAATTATATAGCAACATATATATATATATATATATATATATATATATATATATATATATATATATATATATATATATATATATATATATATATATCAATCAATGAAAATAAAATAATTAAATACATACCACTATCTAATTAGTTTAGTCCACATAAGACGAATTTCTCAGATAAGGAATTGTGGAGCCTTGGCAATTATTACTGTTCATCTTCCTTTTTCAGTTTATGCTATGGAGGATATTGAAGGCATTGAAAACTAGGAATGCCAACCTACCTCCTGGCCCCTAAAGTTGTTGAGAAATAATGTCAATTTTTCTATAATCAGATTTGTGAAAGAAAAAAAAAAGTGAAATAACAAGGAACACAAATTGATAACGGAGTTCGGCCAATTATGCCTACGTCTCCGGACAGCTGCAAATCTTTTACTGAAAGGAAAAAAATTTATAAAGTGTTTACAAATATTCACAACTCACAATTTTTCACTAAAACTTTTTTAAGCTTTTACTTTTCTCCCTCACTTTTGGATGAGATGCCTTACAAATGAATTACTAAGATTATATATATGTCTCTACATCCTTAATGAACGACCAAGATTAATTCTCAAATACTTTAATGAATGGTTGAGATCATCTACCGTTTTATCTACCAAATGGATGGTCAAGATTAATTATCACCCAACAAATGGATGGTTAAGATTAATCCACACCTATCATCTTACCTAATTATTAATTGGTTCAACAAAAGATGCATTGTCCATCTTTATTATTATTTATTTCACTTTTTGGTACATGTGTAGTTTGACCAACAATCTCCCACTTGAAGACTGATTTTAATCTATCTTCACACCTTAATCAATACAACAATATTTCTGTTCTTGTTACTCTAACAGACTAACTGAAATTGAACACAACTTCAATTTGTCGATAGTCACTGTCTTTGCCAACATATCCGCTGGATTCTTATTTCATTGGATCTTCTCCAATACTAACACATCATATTCTAATAAAGATATAATAAAGTGGTAATGAAGCCCAATATGCTTGGATCTAGAATGAAATGCTGAATTTTTCGCTAAGTGTATCGTACTCTGACTATCACTATGCAAAATATTCTTCTCTTGTTTGAATCCTAATTCAGTTAACAAACCTTGAAGTTATATAATCTTTTTACTAGCTTTAGTCACTGCTACATACTCAGCCTTTATAGTGGATAAAGTGACAATCTTCTGTATTTGTGATATCCAACTAACAGTTGTAGTTTCAATAGTGAATATATAACTGATGATGCTTATTCGGTGATCAAATTTACCTCCAAAGTCTGCATCTACGTAGCCTTGTACTTTTAACTCTCATTTACCAAAATACAAATACTTCTCTGTGGTGCCTCGTAGATACCTTAAAATCCATTTGACCACTTCTCAATGAGCTTTCTATGGATTTGACATAAATCTGCTAACAACTCCCACTGCATGACCAATATATGGTCTCGTACAAACTATAACGTACATCAAACTCTAAATAATTGAGGCATAAGGAACCTTAACTATAAATTCTCTTTCTTCCTTCGTTTGAGGGAACTGGTTCTTGGATAAATGAAAGTGGTTGACCAAGGGTGTGCCAACTGGCTTGGCATTGCCTATGTTGAATCTTTGCAAAACACGGTTGATGTACTTTGTCTGAGATAAGCAGAAAAGATAACTGCAAGAGCCCTCTCTGTTTATCTCTTGTGATTTGCATTCCAAGAATCTTTTTTGCTGCACCCAAGTCTTTCATGTTAAACTCTTTTGACAATTGTTGCTTCAACTTTCTGATATCATCCATATTTGAACCTGCTACTAACATATCATCCACATAAAGTATTAAAATGATATAATTGGATCTATATCTCTTGAAGTAGCAACAGTGGTCAATATTGCACTTGTGGAAACCTTCATTGTGCATGAAGTTGTTAAACTTTATGTATCACTGTCTTGGAGCTTGTTTCAGGCCATACAAACTTTTCTTAAGTCTGCACACCATGTTCTCCTTTCCTTTTTCTGAGAAACTTTTTGGTTGGTGCATATATATCTTATCATCTAAGTCTTCGTGAAGAAATACATTTTTCACGTCCAACTGTTCAAGATAGAGATCTTCAATAGCCCTAATGCTCAATATTGTTCTAATAGTATTGAGCTTCACAACGAGAGCAAAAATATCGGTGTAGTCAACTTATTCCTTTTGCTATAATCATTTGACAACTAGTTGGACTTTGCATCTCTTACAACCATCATGCTCCTCTTTTACCTGGTACACCCATTTGTTATGAAGTGTCTTCTTCCCCATGGGTAACTCATTTAGTTCTCATGTCTGGTTGGAGATCAGAGACTTCATCTCGTCTTTCATGGCAAACTCCCACTTACTAGCATCTCTAGTCTGACAGGTTTCATCATAACATTTAAGCTCCCTTCCATCAATCAATAAGAGATAGTTCATATATCTCTTATTAGGCACATGAGGCCGAGAAGACCTTCTTAATATAGGAGATGAAGTAGGAGGTTGTGGTGTGTCGGATTGATGCACATTGTTTGGTCCAACAAGTTTGGCTGAAGACTTGCTACAATTGGTTCCATCACTGAACTATCTGGGACATCATTTGCATTTACAAATATTGACTTATTCTATTCTGAATTGCTGATGATTGTTTTATGCATGTCCTTGTACATCACCATTTGGTCAAAATTCACATCTTTGTTACAGATGACCTTTTTGTTTTCATCATCCCAAATACGGTAGCCAAACTCATCCTCCCCATAGCTAATGAGAGTGCATTTATTGGATTTGAAATCAAGTTTATTCCTTCATTGATCAGTGATATTCACATATGCTATACAACTAAAAACTTTTAAATGTGATAGTTTTATCTTTTTTTGACTCCATACCTCATCTAGTATTCTGTGCTACAATGGAACTGATGGTCATTGATTAATTAAATAAGTTGCTGTGTTGACTGCTTCTATCCATAATTGCTTCAGTAGACCTGACTGTATATGAATACTTCTGGCTCTTTCTATCAACGTTCGTTTCATTCGCTCAGCTATGCCATTGTGTTGAGATGTGTCTGACACGGTTCTCTCCATTCTGATACAGTGTTCATAGCAAAATTTCTTAAATCTGGTGTCTTCATATTCACCACTATTGTCAGTTCTGACCTTTTTAATCTTCAAACCTGTCTCATTTTCAACCATAGCTTTCTATCTCCTAAAAGCCTCTAATACTTCATACTTATGCTTTAGGAAGTAAACTCATACATTCTGAAAGTGATCATCAATGAAAGTCACGAAGTAGTGTTTCTCACCAATGGATGAGAAGGTCGTTGGTCCCCAAACATTAGAATGAACGAGCTCTAGCCTTTCTTTCTTTGGAGTTCTGCCACTTGTCTGAAAACTAACTCTTTTCTGCTTTCCAAATATGCAATCTTCAAATGTGTCTATCTCCATTGACTGTAGATATGGAAGTTTCCCTTTTGAATGCATAATCTTCATCTCCTTTTCACTCATATGAACTAGTCTCTGGGGCCATAGATTGAGATTTTTATTGCCAGCTACAACTATGATTGAACAACGTGCTCCTGCTATCATGTAAAGAGTGACACTCTTTTTGCCTCGATCAACAGTCATTGCGCCCTTTGAAATCTTCCAATCATCACCATGGAATATTGTAGTGTAGCCTTCACTAACCAATTGCCCTACTGAGATTAAGTTCTTTCTTAGATCGGAAATATGTCTAACATTCTTCAACTCCCAAATAGACCCGTTCAACTTAATCTTCACTACACCTTTACCAATAATAGCGCAAGGTTGATCATCACCAAGGTCTACCTTTCTAAGGTTTCTAGGGACATACCTCTTGAATAATTCTTTCTGTAAAATAGCATGAAACGATGCTCCAGAGTCTAACACCTAAGACTTCTCCTTACTCTCTAAAGAGCATATCAATGCGTCATTGCCTCTTGAAGTGAAAGTAACATTTGTCTCTATTTTTGCTTCCTAGTCTTTCGGTGCACTCTTGTACTGATTTTTGTAGTGCCCAGTCTTTCTACAATTCCAACATTTGACAATCTTGGAGTTATGAAAATTACTGGAATTTCTGGATTTGGACCTTTTGTTCTTTGATCTATCTCGGTAGTTCAATCTGCCACGTCCATTCTCTTTGGTTGAATTTCTTCCTCTTGATTCTGTATGCAAAACTGAAGAGGTTGATGATTTATTTGACTCTTTCCATCATATCTCTTCACTAAAAATTAGATCATGAACATCATCAAATTTTAACGTAGTGCTTCCCGAAGAGCTACTCACAACTGCGATAGTAGATTCTAGCTTTCTGGTAGAAAAGATAAAAGTATCAATGTTCGTACTTCTTCATCGAATTCAATTCCAACTGAACTCAATTGGGTTATGACTATGTTGAGTTCATTGAGATGTTGAGCTACTGATGCACATTCCGTCATTCGCAAATTGAATAAACCCCTCATCAGATGCACTTTGTTTGAGATTGATGACTTCTCATACATACTAGAGAGAACTGTCATAAGACCCGTCGTGGTCTTTTCCTTTGCTATATTGAAAGCAATATTGCGGGATAACGTCAGTCGAATAACTCCGAGGGTTTGTCTGTCTAGAAGAATCCAATCTTCTTCCTTCATAGCCTATAGCTTCTTCCCTGAGAGAGATTGATATAGACCTCTTTGATATAAATAATTATCTATTTGCATTTTTCAAAAGCCAAAGTTTGCGTCATCGAACTTCTCAATTTTTTTTTTTTTTTTTCATCTGCGACCATCACTTCCACTCGAATCTGACTTCATCTGGATTGTTTCTCACAATTTTTGTGAACCACCGTGTATTAGAATACTTTTGTGGATAAATTGGTACCACCAACCAAAATTCACTATTCATAAATTCACTATTCATATGAATAGTAATCACTCGAAAAAGATAAAAGAAATGCAACCAAAGCTTTGATACCAGTTGTTGGGAAATAATGTCAATTTTCTTATAATCATATTTGTGAAAACGAATAAAATACAGAATAATAAGGTACACAAATTAATAACGGAGTTCGACCAATTATATTTATGTTTTTGCACTGCTGCAGATCTTTTACTGAAAGGAGAAAAATTTACAAAGTATTTACAAATACTCACAACTCACAATTTTTCATTAAAATTTTTCTAAGCTTTTATTTTTTTTTCTCACTTTTGAATGAGATGTCTTACAAATGAATTCCTAAGGCTATATATAGGTCTTCAACTTTTTAATGAACGACCAAGATTAATTCTCACATACTTTAATGAATTGTTGATATTATTTTCTACTGTCTTATCTACCAAATGAATGGTCAAGATTAATCATCACCCACCAAATGGATGATTAAGATTAATCTCCACCTACCATCTTATCTAATTATTAATTGGTTCAACAAAAGATATATTGTCCATCTTTATTGTCATTTATTATGGTCCAGTGTACTTTGACCAATAAAAGCTACCCATCATAGGAAACATGCACCAATTTTTTGGCGTTGATCTTCTTCATCACAAATTAACTGACATGGCTAAGCAATATGGTCCTGTTTTGCACATTAAATTCGGAGAAATTCCAATGGTTGAAGTTTCTTCTGCAGAAGCTGTTAAAGACGTGACCAGGACACATGACCTCGTCTTCGCTCATAGGCTTACCATCCTTGTTTAAGAAATCGTCTTCTATAAGCGTTCGGATATCATTTTCTCTTCCATCTTGGACAACTGGAGACAGCTTCGAAGAATATCTTTGGCAGAGTTTCTCAGTTTGAAACAAGTGGAGTCGTTTCGATATGTCAGGGAAGAAGAGGTATTAAATCTCATAAACTCCGTTTCTTCCTCTGCGGGCTTTCCTCTGAACCTTAGCAAGATGTTCTTTTCTGTATCGCGTGCTGTGATTGCTAGAGCGCCACTTGGCAAGAAAACCAAAGAGCAGGACGCATTCATATCAATTCTTGAGGAGGTTTTAGATATGATGAGCGGAACTTGTGTTTCTGATTTGTTTCCTTCTATTAAATTCCTCCCCTCAGTAAATGGGTATCGGTCTAGGCTCAACAAGTTTCATCAACAAATAGATAAGGTGCTGGGTAACATCATCAGTGAACACAGACTTCGCAGGGCTGCCACAAATTATGATGCTAATGATCAGGGCGGAGCAGGGAATCTTGTTAATGCTCTCCTGCATCTTCAAGAGAAGGGAACCCTTGAATTTCCCTTAACGGATGACCACATCAAAGCACTTATCCTGGTTAGTATTATTTCCTAATTTAATTGTTCATTGTTTAATTATTATTTGGATTTTTACTAAATTCGAATCATTTCATTTCAGGACATGTTCCTTGGTGGGATTGAAACGTCAGCAACAGTTATGGAATGGGCAATGTCGGAAATGATTAAAAACCCAGAAGTGATGAACAAGGCACAAGCAGAAGCTCGAGAGGTTCTCAATGGAAAAGGAAATGTTGATGAAACCAGCATTAATGGACTAAAGTACTTGAAGTTAGTAACAAAAGAAACTCTAAGATTACATCCTCCAGGTCCGTTAATAGCTCCTAGAGAGAGTAGAGAGCAAGGAAAAATCAATGGATACGACATACCTACCAAGACGAGTGCTTATTATAAATGCATATGCACTTGGCAGAGATCCTAATTATTGGACAGAACCTGAGAAGTTCAACCCAGAGATTCATAGACAGTAGAATAGATTACAAGGGAGGTAATTACGAGTTTGTGCCATTTGGGTCAGGAAGAAGGATATGTCCTGGTACGTATGTCATTTGGTACGAGTAATGTGGAGCTTGCAATTGCATGGTTATTGTACTGTGTTGACTGGCAAATTTGCAGTGGCATGAAGAAAGATCTGGACATGATGGAGAAATTTGGCAGTGTGGTTACCAGAAAAAAAATGATCTCTTTCTAATTCCTATTCCACGCCTTTAGTTGCCTGCCAACTAATTGAAATTTCAAAAATTAATGATGGAATTCAGTAATCTGTCGCTAAAATAATTTTGCTAGGTTAAGCCGTCCAAATTACCTACGAATCTATAATTTCAACTAATTGACAGATTTCTCTTGTATACTTGGCTTTCTTTATTATATTGTGAAATAGTTAAGTTGTCCATTGTTTGCATCGAGTGTATCTTATTAGCCTCTAATAAAATATCATTGTCCATTGAGTATATTATACACATGTGTATGTATCTAGATATTGGCTCATGGTAGAACACACTAATAATTTAGTTTTAAATTGATAATCTAATTGATTCAATTAAAAGTGTTTGGTAAAACTAGCTGAAAAATATAAAATGATATAAAAATATATATTTATACTATTCAAAAAATTATATAAAACATATTTAAATATATAATACAAATGAATTATATAATATATATGCATATTAAATAACATTTTATTATTATTATTATTGTTATTATTATATATATATATTAAATAATTATATAATATATAATTTAATAAATTAATAATTATATTATTATTATAAAATGATAAAAAATAAGGGTAAAAAAAAAGAAAAATTATAATCTACTAGTTTATATAAAAAAATTAGTTGTATTAACATTTTATTTTGGAGATTATAATATAGTTTTTTTTTTCAAATAAGTTAATTCTGAAAATTAAGAGGGTTGCCTTGGACAATTATAGGTTGGCAATAATATATATATATATATATATATATATATATATATATATGTATACATTTCGTATATAAAAACAATAATAATCTGATATTTGGACTTGAGATCTGGTGAATCCAATTGGCTGTATATATAATTTGCCCCATGGGAAAATAAATTTTGCCATCTTGTATGGCTAATTGAGCTGCTGTCTCCTCCAATTTCTATTTTCTTTTTTGTCAGAATTTTATCAAGTTTTTTCAATTTCACAGTCTCGATATTCAACTATTCATTAGTTTCTTGTGTCTGCTGCAGTTGATAGAAAATAAATTGGGGATAGTGTATATAATTGATACAAACAAATGAAATTACCTTGTTAATTTTGGTTTCGATCATTAACATTTTCAGCTTCATGAAAGACCAAATCAAGGGTTAATTTTGAAAATTCCTTTACCCCCTATTTGGTTTAGTTCTATGATGATATAATTAGTTTATAAGTTAGAATTCCCTCCTTTCATATGATTCATACAGAATTCCCTCATTTGATATGATTTATACAAAATATGAAATTCATTTGCAGCACCAAAAAAAAATTAAAATGCGATAGATAAAATTTTTGAAGAAAATATAATTATTGAAAACATATATACTTTTCTTTTTTTGAAATCCATTAAAAATAAATAGTAAACTAGCATTTTTTGTTTCTCATATCAAAGGGAGAGAAAGAGAGAGAGGAGAGAGAAAGAAAAATAGTGAGAATGAGGGTAAAAGTTGAGAAAAATTTTGTCATTGAAAAAATAATAACTCTTAAATTTAAACTTCATTTGCATATTCTTTCTATTTTGATAAAATTTGGTTTAATTATAACCAATTCTATGAAATTGATTCATTTGAATTAAACATGAAAATTTTGATTTTGTTAATGAATTCGACAAAATTTTATAAAATTATATATATATATATATATATATATATATATATATATATATATATATATATATATATATATATATATATATATATATATATATATATATATATATATATATATATATATATATTGGAAGGGCAATGATTGAGGGATATGTTTGAACATTTTGATTTTGGATAAGGTTAAATTTGCCTTTTCCCTTTCTTTTCTTCTGTCAAACAAAGATAAGCAAACGGTAATTAGGTTAATTATCTTTGTAAACAAAAATTGGTTACTTTTGAAATAATTGTATTCCCATTTTCCATTATTTATTGTTTTTTGGTTTAATTATATTTCTAGAAAGAGATGTAATTGCAAAGAAAATGGCTTTGTCCCCAGTTTCAAACGGTGTTGTCAGCATTGTGACAGCCAAACTTCTGTCACAGTCCTATTTAGATAAGTCCCCTAATTGATCTTCACCTCTCACTAGTCGATTGTCCATGATTTAGATTCCAATGGAGCAATCATCGATCTAGTTTAGTGTGATGCAAAATTATATATATATATATATATATATATATATATATATATATATATATATATATATATATATATATATATATATATATATATTTGGTTGCCCACAAAACCTTTCCTTTGCATGTGAGGCTAACAAACATGGCTACCTGTATGGGCTCTTTCATAATTTTGATATTCATCTGGAGTTTGGGGTTCCTATATTATTAGGAGGAAATTTCATTGATTATCAATTTTTAATTTTTAATTTAAAAAATACATACAAATTTTTTCTTTATTATCTTTACTAAAATTGAATTTCATTTTTACCCTTTTTGTGATATTTGTATTTCAAAAATGTCATTTATCTTATATATTTGATATTGTAACATGACATTTAGAGATGCAACTTCTTATTTAATTTTTGTGCTTTTTAATTTTTAATTTTTTTGGTTTTCTTCCAATTTTCTTTATTCCATCATTTCGTTTTGAGATTAATTTCATCTTTTACTGTCTTTCTCTGCATTATTGCATTTTTGTGTTTCTTTTTTTTTGTTATATATTTTTCATTGTTGAGACTTTGTTCTCATATAGAAGAAAATCTTCTAGTGAAATTATTGAAAAAAATGAAAAATCCAAGCACTAAATATTTGTCTAAATTTTACATGATGTTTATTACTTTTTATCATTTAATGTTGAATAAATATTGTATAAATATATCATTTATAAAAAAAAATAAACGTACATCATATATAAAAAACAACAGATAAATGTTGGGTAAATATTGGATGAATATTGGATAAACTTTAGATAAAATTTGGATAAATATTGGATAAATGTTTGATATTTGTAAGTGCATATCATTATTAAATAAATATTGGGTAAATATTTGGTAAATAATTAATAAATGTTTAGTATTTATAAGTACCGATTAACATTAGATAGATGTTGGTAAATATTGGATAAATTTTTTTAATTATTATTTACCTGAAATATGCCATATAAGAATTGTTTTATATTATTTCTATCAATATTTGGCAAACATATTTCAAACTTTATTAAAAATTTACTCATCTCTCGTACAAATTTTTTCAAATGATTTTAAAAAAAAATATATAAAAAGGTGAATACTGAATATAAATGCAGAAATTGATTTTAGTAGATTAAAAAAATGATTTTCTAAAGAAAAATGTAAATGATTTGAAAATAACGATGGCAAAATGTTATATTTTTGAATATGTATGAAAGAGATTACACTAAATTTATTTGAGAAAAAATTATTAAGTGAGATTTCAATTTTTTGGTAAATTTAAAATTTTTAAAAATTGATTGGAACATTTAAATCCCGGTAATTTTGAAAGATTGTTAGCGTGTTTTTACATTTTTGTTAATATTGACAAATTAAACACAAATTACAAAAAACAAATGCGGGGAGTTATTGCACTTGCACAAGGCTCCAATTTGACCAAGTAGAACGATCTATACAAGTCGCTCTATTCTTAAGCTCATAATTTAGAGACCCCTTTTCACAGTGAGCCTTTCTTTCTTTCTTTCTTTCTTTTTTAGAGGGATCTAGTGATCAATATGATATCATGACTATCAATTTTTTTTAATTGAAAGGCAAATTGGACCCAATTGATATATAAAACTTTAGGGATGCAATTAGATGGAACTTTAAAGCAGATGTAGATTATATTTATATATATGTACACACACAGCATAGTGGCTAAGTTTAAATAATTATTATTGGATTGAGATTCGAGGTGGTGTATTATTATTGCTGACTGTTTGTAAAACTACAAGCAGATGTGGCTAAGATTTTGTTTCTCTTGAAAAATTGAGGTTATTAAACAGAGTAATGATGAGGTCAGTTGGGTCGTCAGCATGAAATGGTTATAAAAATAAGATTAAAAGTTAATTTGAAATTTGGATCAAATGGTTATTCAAGTGATTTTGAAAGATAACTCTTCTGCTTAGAGTTTAGAATTTAGAGTTTAAGAGTTTAAGATTTGAAATTACTCCAATAATTTATAAGGATTAGTCTAAGTGATTTTGAAAGATAACTCTTCTGTTTCAAGCCTACCAATATTTAATACCAAACCCTTATTGTTATGACCCACTTAGGATAATGTTTATGGAGCTGCGTTTGATGGGCATAGAGGGTGGGTGGCTGCTTGTTTGAAGTTGGAAAATTTTTCATGGGAATTTTGCTGTTTAGTGCAAGTTTGAACCACTATTTTAAATTTGCCCGAAAATGAAACGTGCTTAGACTATAAAGATTAAAGCTATTCAAAGACCATGGTATGAGAGATGAATCCTGCCCTATCTCTTGGTATGGGTACAGAGGAAACTTGTCCCCATGAGGACATACGAGATAATAAAAGGTTTTAAGTTCCTTGTGAGCAGGCATGGGCACATATCCCAGCTACGATATATGAATCGTTGGTTAAGATTCAAATTGAATCTAAGCCTAACCGTTAGGATAGTTTATGTTCTCATTCATAAACTGTCAGTTTCAGTTTTCACTTTGATTTGAAGACGATTTTAAGTCAGAATTTAAGTTCTAATTTTTGAGTCCGTTAGATTAGTTGTTAAATAAAAAATATACAAGAAAAGTTTGAAATTATATTTTTTAAGACTTAAATTAAAAAAATTATATTAAAATATTTGGAAAAAAATAAGGTTCTAAATTTTTTTTAATCATAGGTTTAAATTAAAATTAAGTAGAAAATGTAACTATGCAATTGGTAGGGTAATTACAAGTTTTTACATTAATGAATCACTTCAAAGTATTTTATATTAAACAGAAAAAACATCATGCAATACAGTTTCTTGTTTATACTGCATTCTTTCATTAATCAGATCTGAGTAAATATTATTATGTCTTAGGGGAATATGTGAAATTAAATCCTAAATATATTTCTTGCATATTCCACTGTCAGCTGCATGTGTCCAAAATTCACTACTACTGTACCATTGTGTCTATGTGCATCCGTATCTTTTTTTTTTTTTGGAGTGAAAAAATTTTCAAGACCCCAAAAGTGATGGTTGAGGACTAATGTTATTCTATTAGGTTTTTTTTGAATTGGAACTTTTTAATTAGTAAAATATTTTGACTATTTTACTATTACCGTGTGAATACTTTGATGGTATATTTGGTATAATAAAAGAATAAAATTCTATAAAAAATGAAATATGAAATATGAAATTTTATTCCTAAATTGGTGTTATATTTCTTTTTGGTATATTAATGTAATAAGAATTAAAATCAAATTTTTATGTTCACTTTAATTTTATTGAAATTATTTTTTGGAATATAAAATATTTTAGTTAAAAAACACAAAAAAAAAATTAACAAATTTGAGATATTAGGAATCTTCATACGTGAATTAGAATCTAATTATCAAATGTTTTAGCTACCAAATTTAAATTTAGAATTAAAATCTCATTTCTATTCAAAAATTTAGGATACCAAACGTATCCCGATAGTTATTGGCTAAACTACAAACAAGCAGCAAAGTTTAAATTTGAAGAAAGAAATAAAAATCAGTGACAAGATAGAAAAATGCATGAAATTTTTAAGTACATTGAAAACTTATTGATTAATTAGCATAATGGACAAAGCTACATAGATGAAAGAAAATGCACACAGGAATTTCGGTACATTGAAAATGGATATATAAAAGGCATAGCCAGATAAGTCTAGTAGCTTTCTTCTTCATTAGGAATAGGGCGATGAGATCTAACGATGAAGAAATTTTCATAGATGAAGCCAGCAAGGCCACCCCCGATAAGAGGTCCAACCCAGTAAACCCAGTGATCTGTCCAATCCCAGCTAACCAAAGCGGGGCCAAAAGATCGTGCTGGGTTCATAGAGGCCCCAGAGAATGCCCCACCGGCTAAGATGTTAGCCCCAACTACAAACCCAGTAAGTGTTGGGCCCAACCCATCAATGGAACCCTTCTTGGGGTCCACAATTGTGCCATAGACAGTGAACAGCAAGGAGAATGTCAGTATAATCTCCCATATTACTCCTTGAAGGTAGCCCACCCCACTTGCCAAACTATGTATTGGAGTTGTCTGTACATTTATAAATAATTATGATTCAAGCTTCCGAAAAAGATATTAAACAAATAAATAAATAAATAATGCAGGGACAGACAGCAAGCAAGCATACCCATCTGCTAAAGGGATTTACAGCTTTCTTTTCTTTTTTTTTTTTTAAAAAAAGATCAATAAATAAATACACTATGCTTAAATCTGATTTATGAATTTTTTTTAATTAATCAAACTAGTCACAATCTGTTATGTTACATACATGATAAATTATTATTAACTTAATTCATGAATCTATTCATAAAATTGATGTAGGCAAAGTGTTTTCTGGAAATATTAAGTATATTACTTGCTAAGCTTGGTGGAAAGAAATATGTAACTTGAGATATGTTTTTGAAAAAAAGATAAAAAAAAAAAAAACTTTGGAAGTTCTAACAACGTTGTAGCCTTTTTCATCCCTCAAATGATTGTTGTGGGATTTACATGATTAAAAAAAAAACTTTGGAAATTGCTGTGTTAGTATTTTGATTGTGTAAAACCGAAATTGATGCAAATTCAAAGGAAAAATATACATTAATTGTGCCATGAGAGTTTTGTATGCTTTTTGTTCTGCTGTGTGAAGAACAGCCCACGTTCATGCCCAAGATTTTATTTTTAATTAAAAAAAGATATAATTTAAGCAAAGGGTTGATTCTTCTTGACTAACAAAATTATATTCTTTAAGTTTGATTTTTAATTTTTATTTAACTAAAGTATTTATATTTATTATTTTATTATTATAATTAACCGCGTTAAATAGTGTCATTTAAAATTTTTCTTTTTTTCTAAAATATTTAATGTTTTACCATTATTTATAAATATTAATTATTTTTTACCTATTTTATCTTTATTCAAAACTCTTATCTTCTATATACAACATCCTTTCGTATATAAATAATTAATTATCTAAGAATAATATAATATAATATTATATCTATATCTTATCTATATTTTAAATATATTATTTAATTATCGTGTTAAAATTTTAAATGATATTTATTTTGGAACAAAGTGAGTAGGGCTTAATTTGATGAAAATAAAAGGTGAAATTGAAAAAAATAAAACGTGGGGAGCTTAAATCAAAAAAGCTAAAAACGTGAGAGGGTTAAGGGTGGAATTTGCCTATAAAAGTTGAATTAAAAAAAAGTTTCATCTTGTAGCTTACCAATCCTCCGGTGAGATAGCTGAGGAGGAAACTAGCAGCAGCAGATGCAAGTAACTGAATAATCCAATAAAATATGGATCGGAAAAGGGTGATATGACCGCCGACGAGGAGGCCGAGAGTGACTGCAGGGTTGAGATGACCACCGGAGATATGGCCGGCCGATATCATAACAGAGACAACAAGTGCATGTGCTATAGCCACGAGAAACAAGCCGAGGAGAGAACTTCCCACCAGTTTTTCTGTTCACATAACAACTGCAATAACATCAAATCTTGTACAACTAAATGCGTGCTGAAGCTTGGAGAAGAAAATAGAGGGATACGTACCGGCTGCCATGGCCGATCCAACTCCGGCGAAGACAAAGAGGAAGGTGGTGATGAACTCGACGACGAGGGCATTGATGAAGTCAGGCTGGGTAGCCTCCCTGCTCGACCCCAAGGCGATTTTCCCCATTATCGATTCGTTGCCAAGAAATCGGCAATCGAGTACTTGGAGATTGGTGTTTGATTTAATGAGCAAAAAGACAGTGATATTTATAAGGAGTAAGGAGTCTGTTGAGGGATTTTTTATTTTTTTATTTTTTCGTATAATGCTGACAGGCCAATGGCCATAACCACCCTATTATGCAATCATATTGCCGCCCAAATTACGTGGATGCCCATTACCCGTTGACTCCTTTGTTTTCTTTACATGAAAGGAATTTTTTTTCTCTCTATAATTTAGTAACTTTTCATATTTTTATTATATAAATGTTTTCGAAAATGTTACTCGTACCCATTTGCATTAGCATTGATTTCTAGAGTTATAAATGAATCAAATTATTTACGAGTTATTTAGATTTCGGTTTAAAAAAATTCATTCGAAATTGTTTATTACTATTAATGAACCGAACTTGAAATCAAATCCGAGATTAAGTTTAATAGTATTTTGTTTGTTAGTTTACGAATATATTTATTTAAAAATTAACAAACGAATTCGTTTAAAAGCTTACAAATACGTTTGTTTAAAAATTTGTAAATGTATTTATTTAAAACTCGTTTATATCATATTTTGTTATTGAGTTCGAGTTTGAATTTAAATTTTTAATATTATTAGTTAACGAGTCAAATTCGAGTTAAGTTTGTTAAGTATAATAAATGAGTTATTTACTAATCGAGCTCGAATTTGTGATATTTTTAATCGAACTGAATTCGAACTCATCAATATTCGTCTTGACTCAATTAATTTACTACTCTACTGATCTTCTTCATGTGACCGGGGATTGGAGATTGATAGGACGGAGACTATAAGACCGGATACGGAGTGAAGGAGATGGAAATTGGAGACGGAGAAACCAGAGACCTAACAGTTTCATCCATTTATCCATCCACGATGAGATGGGTAATGCCAAATAGCTAGCCATGGTAATATTTTCTAACAAGAGAATTAATAGTATTTGGTGCTTTAGGTAAAACTTATTTTACATAAATATTATGATTCGAATCTCTCTAATACATATATACATTTTCTTCTTAATTAAAAACATTTTAATTGAATATGACTTCTTTCATGATTAAATCAATTAAAGCAAAACAAGTCAAAGTTAACTTAATTGTAAGCAAAATTAAATTGCCTTCATTAGTCAACTATATATTAAGACAAACAAATCTTAATACATCTTATGCTAATTGCATTTCTAAGTATTCCCTTTTAATTTGATTGGTGTGTATGTTTCCATGTACAATTATTTTACCATAATTACTTCTTTAAATTACTTCCAAATATGTTTTCAATTCACATTAAATCGATTTAATTAAAATTTCTGTTTTTGTCCGATTCAAGTTGAAAATCGAATTTGAACATATTTAATAAAACTTAATCAAACTCCATCAATCTGTAATTGAATCACTTACATGAACGGCCTGATCCGACTTAACTGGATCGATCAGTTTTTATTTACTTCATTTCAAAATTATTTTTTCAATTTCAAATAATTATTTACATTTTGTATTCATTTTATTTTTTATTTGATATGAGTTTGGGTTTATTTTAAAACTTTTTATAGTAAGATCATTATTGATTTACATTAATAAATGCAAATGCTTAAAATTATCAAGTTATTATTATAAACATCTGTATTTGTTATATTAAATGCTAATGCAAAATTCATATTAAATAAATTTAAAATGCAGAATCATTAATTAAAATGTGAATAAATTTTACCGACATGATATGTCCGAAGGACTTTTGCACCCCTATTGCGCATAGCAGCATGTTATGCAATTTTATATCTATGATCTAACCAACAAAATTTCTCTTTTTTTTTTTAAAAAAAAAAAATTTTTCTCTCTCTCTCAATGAACGTGTATTTCAAAAAAAAAATTATTTAGCTATGGAATTTTCCATTGCTAAAGGAAGAAATTCCGTCTGTAAATGAAGTTACCAGCGGATTGGCTACGGAACATATTTGTTGCTAAAAAGTATGCCATCAACAATTTAGCGAGTCAGTCATTAAATTTAACGACGGAAATTCC
This sequence comes from Triadica sebifera, assembly GCA_023653625.1. Classification (NCBI taxonomy): domain Eukaryota; kingdom Viridiplantae; phylum Streptophyta; class Magnoliopsida; order Malpighiales; family Euphorbiaceae; genus Triadica; species Triadica sebifera. The sequence continues at coordinate 21,925,757 of CM042910.1, read as the reverse complement.
GTCGTTATTTTATGATTGTCTGTAGCTAAAAATTGTCATAATTGGGCGACTGAATTTTTTATATAGATACCAATTAGCGACGGAAATTATCTGTAGTTAAATTAACGGCAGATAATAGTCGTCACTATTCTTCAATTGTTTATTTACTTTAGTGACGAAATTAGTTGTCTTAAAATTATCCGTCATTAAATTGTGTAATGTAGCAGCTTACTAAATTTATAAAATAGCAATGGAATATTTTCTTGCTATTTTTTGATTTTTTTATATATAAATATATGTATAAAATTTTGCTACAATTGCACATGTGAAAAAAATCAAAAAAGACATACAACACAAATCAAGGCCAACATAAATTACCAATCAATAGAAATACTTATACGATAGTGTCAATATTAAAAATCCAGTACATCAAATTCTAATTACAAAAAAAAAAAATACAACAAAGTCTAAATGTATCTTTAATCATTGGATAAAAAGTATTCATCATCATCAACATGTATATCTGCAGTAGCTTGTCCGAAAGGTGGCTGCTGAACTGGAGCCAGCTATTAGGAAAGTATCAATTGCATTATGTTCTGCAATTGCATCCTTATATCAACGATCTCTTGATCTTTCTTTTGCGGACGTGTCTCCATTACTGCATACGTCCCTTATATATGTTGCATTATTTGCTCCACTGCCTCCTCTATCTACCTTGTCTCTATGTTTACAGATGTAGAGGAACTAGATCCTACACTGTAAGAACATAATGTTGATGACTTGCAACAAAGACCATACAATTGCTGTTTTTTCTCACTTCCAATGGAATCCATGTATAACTTAGTACAATCAATCAGTTGAGGATCCGTAAAACCTCTAACTAGTTGATAAGTAGTAGCCACACGTTCCTCCACATGGTCCTAAAATAAATCATAAAGAAAAATAGTGTACTAGACATAAAGGACATTTATTTTTAGATAATGTTCATGCCACAATACTTTTGATGGTCATAGTATATTAGATACTTACAACAATACCTAATATCAATTAACTAACCATCAAATTTCTTCATATATATCTTCCTGAATATCTCATAAGCATTGGGCTTTCGACCAAATTCTCTAACCTAAAGAAGAAATTTATTTATTTCAAATTAATGTATACTAAAATACACAATTATTTTGAAAACTTAAAAGTTTAAATTTCTAAATGATTTAGAGTTATAAAGTTAAATGTATTACCAAATTCTGTGTATGCTTGATGATCAATTTCGATCCTGCAGTGTGACAGGATGAGCTTGTACTGAGTCTACTAATCTCACTCCTTCAGTTCCTATTGGCTACCTTTGATTTTGCTCTCATTTCCGTCTTTACCCAGTACTCAAGCAAATGTGGTCAATCCTCCTCAAATATACAATTAGGTCTCACTCATTTTCTCTTCCAAGTGTAGACTATGTCTGAGTATCATTCGATAGCCTAACTCTCCCATGCTAGCTTGATACAACCATCAAATCGGGCATCTCACGAACACTATTTTTTCTAAAAAGAAAAAAATAGAATACAACACAAACACGATGGAACTAAATAGATATTCAATTTGAATTTTTATTTTGTTTATATAACTAAAACTCTTCAAAATAAGTCTTCTCAATCAATTCAATCACTTTCTTCCATGCAAATGCTTGATACTCTATCATTTTCTTAAAAGATTTTGTAATAATAGAAAAACACTCATGGGAGCAATTTGTAAATAACACACAATATTGAAAAAAACTATTTATGTTGCATGAAATGAAATTATAATTTTATATATTAGTTATACCTCTCACTCTCAATCCCTTCCAAAGTCTTATCACTTAATGTAGACAAAGCAATAGCAGATGACAATGTTGATGATGCCGTAAATGGAGGAACACTAGGTGATGATGTAGAATCTGGTGTAGCTGATCATGATATATTTTTGTGTGCATGTTATATGCATACTTAAAAATTTTGGCAGCATATCTCTCTAGTTCTTCAAGTGCACGATATGGATAGTTTTTTGTGCACTCGAAGAACGAAGGGATATAATATCAAATTTGATATATATGACATATAACGTGTAATCAGTCATGTACATTTATATAAACACATATTTTCAAACTATCCACATTGGACAATTCAATGAATTATTATCATCTAATGAGAAATACACCGAACAAATTTCTATAGCTAAAATGTACAAAATGTACATTTATTGTTTTTTATTTATTTTAGTCATGTTTTTATCTATAAATGTAACTAAATTTCAATAAAGTTTCCCCTAAAAAAGTCAAATTCCTATAAATCAATTTACACATGTTTGAGATCCTAATATATTTAGTAAATCAATCTACATAATAATCAGAGAACTAGCTAAACAACAATCATTCAAAAACGCAGATAAATTATAAAAATAATATATGGTTACAAAATGTATTATTTAGTACGTAAGGTATTTTTTAGCATTAAAGACTGTATATCATTCATGATTCAGCATAACTTAAGTCAATGTCATTCTTGCAAATTTCTAGCTATTCTTTCCGTAATAAAACTTGTATTCAAGCTACCATTAAGCACAAGCATTTTTATTAGTCATGCGCATAGTTTTACCTTCATTTTTTCCTAAAATTTCCCTTGTTTTTTGGTCCTATCCTACTCCAAAAGCTGCTGCCTCCCTTAACCGTAGAATATGTATTAATTAATTCTAGTTAATGTGTAGAAAAAATTGAACATATTGTGTATTAATTCTACATGACAGAAGTCCATCATACATATCAATGTTATATTGTAATAGATAAATATTCAAGCTACCAACAAATATTTAAGTACTAATCGGTTAGGACAAGTATTTTATATGTTCGTATTATGTTATCTAGAATATCTATCATATTTTCAAAAATAATTACATTCAAGTATATTATATGAGGTATTAATTAATTAAGTACGACTTGAAATTATGTGAACAATGAATGTTGCCTAATAAGTGTATACACATTTCGCATAGCAATTTGAACAAAATAGTTGTCTATCCATAACTTAGTTCTTGGATGTTCTTCATAGCTCATACCTCTAATTAACTTTCTCTTTCTCCAAGTCACAAGACATACAACTTAAGATATTCGCGACTTACAAGCATTGGCCTTATACATGAGACAAATATCAAATTTGATTTGTACTTTGTGACTAAAGAAATGGAGAAACAGGTGCTAGCCAATCTTGCATTAATACTCCTTGTAAAATACATATATTTAAGATATTTGTTAGTTAGAGTATTACTAGTTGATCTATAAACATATTAATTATCTAGGTAAGAAAAATTCATGCCATATAGTATGATTATTAATATATTTGAGCAACAAGCTGTTTTTTTATTTTATTAGAAATGAGTTGATATTATTGTAGCAAATAGCCATCTTTTCTTCTATTTTATTACGAATTGAATAATATAATTAATCAATTGGCTTTACCCAATTCATGAATGTCTGTTGAAATTCGTTATGATATACAAGTGCATATTAATTGGAGTCAAGTTATATATATATATATATCTTCAATTAAAAAAAAAAAAAAGAAAATGCGGCTCAAGTTTAAAATTATTTTTTTAGACTAACTATGAGCTAACTATGCTCTTTAAAATTTGATATATAATTTGCAGTTAGATAATCCATCTAGTTTAACTTCATCATCCGGGTGTATAATCTAACATCAGCCTATCATGCATCTACTAAAAAATGCCATTGGGTGGTAACTAATGTCAATGGCTTATATAATTTGCGAGTTTAGCTCAAGTCGTGTATAACAAGGTAAAACCTTGGAATCTAATTGGATTATTTAGTTCTCTTGTACACCAGCCCCTTCAGAGCTGCAATTCTTAATTTCATATCCATCTTGACCATCATATAAAGATACTTCAACCTTAAGTTGAAGAATGATTCAACCAACCGATTACAAAGAAAAGCTGGGGTTCAAATTGGGGATCCAACAACCAAGTAAGGTTCTGATTGAAACATAAAATCAATTACTTGACAGTCATCTAACCATTTTAAGTCAACACAAAATACAGGTAAATATAGTATTTATAGTCTCTACACCCAGCAAAGACTATAATCAAACCTAGGCAAACATTTTAAGTCCAACATTTCAAAATTATCAACAAATCAATGGTTCTCCAGCCTCACTCCAATTTGAACAAATCACCAAAACCCATTTTCGTGAAGTTAAAAAAAAAATTGAGAACATTAAACTTACTAAATCTGCAACTTAGGGTTCGTTTGAGATGTTCGACCAAAAGAAACCCGGTGGCTACTCTCATATTGTTGGTGGCTAGTCTCCAATCCATTTGATTCTTCAATCAAGATTCTGGAACTCCGGCGGTGAGGGTGGCTTCTCTGCGAACTATTCTGAGAACGGCGAGTGGAGCGTGTGCATCGCTAGATGAGGGTCAGGCCATGAAGGTGAGGGTAAGGTCGTGAGTGTGAGGGTTGAGACGGGGGAGGTTGAGGTTCTGCGTGAGACTTGTTGGGTTGGGTAGAAATAGATTTTTGTTATTGCAGAAAGACAAAGCGGCGTCATTTTATGTTTCTTATTTAGCGCCGGATAAAATATCCGTCGCTAAATAAATATTTTAAATTAATGAATTTTTATTTAAAAAGTTAAATTTTAAATTATAATTAAATTAATAAATATTTATTTTTTTCTATATTACATAATATTTTTATTTATCTATTACTTAATATCTGTGATTTTATTATTCAATATATTTTTTTCTATTTTTTCTTTATTCTATTTATTTTTATTTAAGTTTGATTATAAATCTGAATCATTAATTATAATTATATCATTTCATTTTATTATAAATATATATATATATATATATTTAATTATTATATCTTCAATTATTTAATTAGTGTAATAATATAATTAACATAATATATAAATTTTATATATAACATTTGACAAAGTGGTGTCGTCAACCTTTGCGACGGATTATTCCGTCGCTATATAGCGACGGTTAGACTTCCGTCTCTATTTTAGAGACAGCTTGTCGCCGTTTAAAATTGTACCAAACTAAATGCTGTTAGAGACGGAAATATTCGTCGTTAAATCATTTAATAGCGATTGCTATAATCGTTACTACAGTTTCAGTAGCTAAACCATCTGGAATAGTATCAATTGGCGTCAGATATTGCGACGGATTTATAGACAAAATTTTTCTGTCGCTAAATGCGTCCCAAATCTATTTGTGCTCTGTCGCTATTTTTTTAACTTTTTTTTGATGTATAAGTCTCGCTTTTCGGTTGTTTTTTTTTAATTTTTCTGTCGCTATTTAGAGACGGATTGTTTCCGTCGCCATTTTCAATTTTTCTTGTAGTATATAATTATTATATACTAGATAGAACCTTAATGGGCTAAAAACACGACATATTACCCTTCATTTTCCAATGATCTCAATCCCATTATTCTATAATTAATAATGCCAATGAGACCCACAATCATGTATTCAAAAGATTATGATGCGTAATGCGCCACTAAACACAAAAAGTCAAGATCTTGACCCCTTATTAATAATTCAATATGTTCATAGTTATTGGTCAATAGCAATATAAACCCAAATAAATTAAAAAGGCCTATTCGATCTATATTTTCTTTTTTTTTTCTTTTATCTGAAATGCTTTTGCTTCTTCTTAAGTATGGCACATCTCTTGACAATAAAATTGACTTTTGATATCTAATATTTCGTATCAAGTAAAGGGAAGAATGGTGAGATTTAAATATGAATTACTTTGATAGATATTTAAAGTTTTCAATCAATTAGGCTAGGTGATTTCTTTTTATCTATTTAAATAATTATTTAATTTTTTTAAGAGAAAGCCAAACTAAAGAAAGCAATATGTTACACAACAAGAAATAAAATTTGCTCACAATTTTGATTATAAAATAATAATTTATGCCAATATATATGTGTGTGGGTGTTATGTTTTTTTTTTTAATTTAGTTCTTGAAATTTTTATTTATGCTTTTTATTTATTTTTTTCATTCATATATAGTTTTAAGTATTCAAATTTTATAAGTATTTCAACAAATTCAGATAATAAAATCGAATGTGAACCTTCATAAAAAAATTACCTCCGTGTCAATGGGTTTGTCTATTTTTTTTGTGTTTGCTCAAAAATTAAGGAATAACTAGTAATCTAAATAATTGTTTATAATAATTTTTTAAATTAATAGAGTTTGAAAATTATATAAGTATTTATTTAAGTAAAAAAATAACATTTAAGAAAATTAAAATGTTGTATTATTTTCATATAATGGACGAACTAATCATTGGAATAAAAATTTCTCTAAAACACGGAGAAAACAAAAGATGGCAGGGATAGGATTTAATGATGGACTAACCCTATAATTAACGCACTACTGAAAAAGCTCAGCTGCTGGGTAATAGAAAAATAAAAAATGTCAAGCGGAAATGAGTATGTTAGATCCAAATGTAGAGTTCATGTCATGTGTCGTCTTCTTCATTTCCTCCCCACCATCTTCATAATGTATTATTTGACATTAAAATAGTTTTCAAAGTCTTTTAAATCCCACCAAGATTCCATACCTTTTCCATCCATCAATTCATGTTACTGCTCTTTTTGCTCCATTTACTTCGCCTACACAATAATGCTATATACCCCACCTTTTATTTAACTTATTCTCTGTATAATGCAAGTTTAATTGAAAAAAAAAAAGGAATAAGGAGGTCCTATAAAATTGTGGTCGAAAATTCAAGATAAAGTTGAAAATTTACCGCGAATCAATCCCAGAGGTATAGTCTTACGTTAGATTTATTCATCAACTTGAGGTAGATTCAAATTAGATTCTCCCTTCCGCATATATAAACCAAAAATCATGTGCAGAAAAGACAGCTAATTAAGAGAAGTTTTAACTGCATATTAAGCTATTTATATAATTGTAATTCCTTCAGTGCATCCAATAGTACATTCATGAATTCAATCTCCAATGATTAAAAAATGAATGATTGAAATTTAAAAAAAAAACAATAAAAATTTAATGAGAAAACAATAACGAATAAAATTAAATTAGATGTCTAGAAATATTAAAAAAATACTGACCCATATAAAGCAGGCTGAAATTCCTTTAAAAACCCTATGTTGATGAAATTTTTTGAGTTCTTTCTTCTTTAAATATTTAACTTCCTTCACTTATCTCTCAACCACTTATTAATATTGGTAATAAATTTTTTATGCGTTATTTTTACAAAAATTAACTATTGAATTTATTTCATTTTTTATTATGACTATTTTATGATAGATGCATGAATTGGATCTTATCCATTTGGTTAATGGCAGCAGCTTTTTTTCTTGCTTCACCACAAAATCCTGATGTCAACAATGGGCTATTTGTTATTGCTATTGTAGAATTTCTCGAAGAGTTATTTTAATAATATATAGAATTCATTGAAAAATGCAGAATTTTCAATATCTAATAATTATATGATTTCAATATATAAAATAAATTTATTGAATATAAATGTACATAGTGAATCTTTAAATCTATATTTTTCATGTCTAAACTTATTTTTTTATTTATTAAAATAAAATTTGATATAGGTGGAGTTTTTGTTATGGAAGACTCCTCGTATGAGAGTTCTTTTCTTGTAGAAGGTTGTTCAATTTTTGCTTACTACAAACAGATGATGTGGATATCTTGCTGGATAAATTTTTACTGAAAAACTTTTATATTTTAATAATTTTATTATTTTGCATGTTGTGTGTAATTTAAAATTATATAATTTTATTGCAGATAATGGATGCACTCTTTCTTTTTTATTATTAACGAGAATGAGTTTCCGGCGTGGGACGGCTGGAGGGAGGAGAGCAGCATCTTTAATTTATTTTATTGTCGCTTTTATTGCAACGACTAATTCATCAATTTTTGTCGTTCACTTTATTCATCTCTCTCAGGTTATGGGTAATCTGGTCTAATCGAGTCAAATCAATACATTGCTAAATTCTAAATTGATCGAAATATAATAAACAGTATACTCGATTCGAAATCAAATCAAATTAAAATAAATTATTCGATATATTCAAATTTGAATTTAACTCAATTAATTCTCAATCGAATTTAAATATTTTACATGTTACACCTCTATCTCAAGGTCCCATTTCTCTATCTTAATTACTCGTACAGCTACGCTACTGACCGCACACTACTAAAATACTACTGTTGGTTGATTTTCTTTTTATATTTAAAAATGATGCACTCACATACGCATATATAATCTTAATCATGGTTTCCATGTCGAGGTTAACACATTCACGAAATTATCATGCCATCATTTATCTTCAGAAATACAAAATTCAGATTGTACCCTCCAACCTTTATTTTGCCAAAATTAAATTCTTTATTAATTGAAAGTAAATTGAAAAAATAAAAAAATTGAGGGTCTAATTTGCGTAAAACCAAAAGTTGGATGGCTTAATTTAGATAAAATTTTAGTTGGAAGGTTTAGTTTTGATGAAATAAAAGTTGAAGGGTTATCTTTTGAATAAATAAAAGTTTAAAGACTCAATGCGCAAAACGTGTAGAATTGAGGGGGCGGAATATATATATATATATGGCGCTTCATATTAAGAATATTTTGATTTTAGTCAACTATTTAAAGAAACAAAATTTATGTTAATTACATTTCTAAATATACTTGGCATGAAATATAATGTCATACCATTAGATTTATGATTCCATCTTAAAATTATTTTGAATTTAAGTCATTACTTTAAAATAGTATTACTCTACTAATTACCCTATTAGTCAAGTAAATCAGTAAATAAATACCAAGAAAAGAAAGAAGTCAAAAAGAATAAATTGTAATTAATTATAATTATTACAAGTTTTGTTTATATTATATTATCTTTTATTTTATTGCTTTGTTAATTCTTTTATATGTTAATTCTTTTATATAATTAAGAACAAATTCCGTTTTATATTTGTTCAAGATGCAGGAAAGACATTATTTTGCTCATATACAACTTTATATTCAGAAGCAACTTACTAATATCAATTAAACAATGCAGTTTCTTGCTCTTAGTATGCTTCATTCCTACCCCATCCTCTAAAAATCAGCATCAAACCACCCAAAATTAGACAGCCAATGGAGCTTAATTACCCTCAAACTCAGTTGCCCAATTCTTCTGCTAACTGTGGCACCAGCTAGCAATAATCTTTTCATTCTAATAAGAGTTGCTAATTGCCTTAATTCATCATCAAAACTCTCTATTGGATGTCCACTAAAATACTGTCGACAGAGAGTTGTTCCCAACACATTCTTGAACCCAGGCATTGCGAGTACTGCAATATATAGGCAATATTTAGAACAAAAAGAGTCGTTAACATAATTATTATACATTCTTGTTAGTGTTAAGAAAGAACCATATACTTAGATACGAAGTGCATTCATGAAGAAAATACAAATTATTGCAAATAAAATACTGTAATATGAATAAAAACGATCACATATTTAAATTATAATCTGAGATACCATATCGAATGACAGAAAAAAAAAACATACCTTATGCAGTTTTTTGATGATAGAGGCTTTCCTCAAAGAGAATCACTCCACTTAGGTATATATGGAAGGCACTAGGCTTGTGCTTGTAGGCTCATCAGCAACAAGGGTAGTGTTGAAGATTAAACTCTTGTTTATTTATTTGATATTAAAAAATTGGAAATTAAGATGGAGTGTTGAAATAAGTAATTTGCAATTAATTATAATATAGGTTTGTGTGTTTATGGGATAAATATGAGTTATTAGGAATGAGATAAGAATATCATTATACATATGATAAGTGTGCTTTGGTGTTTGTGTAAGCATAGATTATACATGGATTTGAAGAGTCATTTAGGTATTGTTATATATGTGTTTCGTGAATAGGCCTTGAAGAGTGGGTGGTTCATATGATAATATAAGTGTGGTTGTTATAATTCTTTGTCTTCCATCATTCTTATACTTAATTATTTTTATTTGCTTCCTCGTAATTTTGCTATCAAAGTGATATAAAAGTTCACCATAAACTCAACAGGGAGTTCCTTAATTTTACAAGGTTGCCAATGTAGGCAGCATTGGTGATGAGCTCATCTACAAAGAGTGAGATAATTTAATGAGATATCATTGTAAATAACCCTTTAATCAGAAACTCGAATCAACAAAATCATATAAATTTGTAGAATTAAGAAGCTAAATGAGTTTTAGACTTAACTCAATTTTAAAAGCTAGTTAATTTAAGTAAATATGATATTGAAATTACAGCTAACCGATATGAGATGATCAAACCCCATCCTGACCCTACACTTGTTGTGAGGGGTAGATCACAACGGGGGATCACTTGGAGCATGGGCATAATAAAGACCACAATGGGAGCCCAACATGGCCTAGCTTTGATGCCAAAATTTAACTTTTTCCAAGAGCTAGTTCAAGAAAAAATAATAATCCAAACCTTAAAAATGCATGGGATATTTAAGTTATAGCTAACCGATATGATAATCAATAAAATCTCATGGATATTCCAATGCATAACACCAAATCCCAAACAATGCAATGAAAAAAATCAACAACGACAAACAATGGAAAGAATAGCAATACTAATAATGTATCCACTTACAGTCACTCTCCTCGAAGACTCGCTCTCTCTGAACTTGGTGCTGGTAAGTACCTTTAGGGCCTTCCTTTTATCTCTTTCTAAGATACTATAGCTGTAGATAAATGACCCATATAGTCCTTATGTTTTTTTGTGTGTAATGTGTGTGTTAAAGTTTGCTGCTTTCTTGCTGACAAAATCAGAGAACGGAAATTTAAAGCGATATCTTGATTTTGTATGCCGGGTTGTTTCGATTTTATACGAGAAACGTAGTTCAACTGAGCAGATAAATGAGAATTATGACCCGGATTTTATAAAGGTCGGTGACTCCTGTTATGCTTATGATAGAACTAGGAGAGAAAAATATTTGTCAGGGGAAGGAATTTAGGAATCTTAAACCGTTATGTTGCAGTTTTTCTATTAGTTTTTTGCTTACTTGAACTGAGTCTATGGACTGTAATTTAGTCCCGGTTTAGATACTCTATGAAGTGAGTGCAGATTGAATTTGATTTTTTTTTAATATGCTAATGAACTGATTGATTATTCAGCTATCCCTGAGTCCTATTTGCTAGGTGCTAGAGCATCTAAATCGATGGAGGGTAGCACATTTCCTAAAATGACACCAGCGAGCACTGCAGTTGCTGAGAAAAATGCGTTAGAGTGGGTTACCAATGACAAAAGAGGAATGCTTCATGTTGTTTATTGTGTTGGCGACTTGGAGAAGACTATAAAGTACAAATATTTTCCTCTTCAGGTACCCACACTTCTTAATTTGGTGTGATACATGTTGTTAATGTACTTGTACAAATGTGCAGATTTAAGGCTGAATGTTTGGGGATGAAGTTGTTAAGAAAATGTGACATACCAGAAGAGAGATATACGAATGCTTTTCTAGGCTATGGACCTGAAGAATCTAACTTTACTGTTGAACTTACGTATAGTGAGTTGTTACCCTTTACCCATTTGCATATATGTTCAATATGTTTGTAATAGTTTATGCACTCCCTATATTGTGTGGCTGTCATTCATATGATTCAGTCTTTTCATTGTCACTTTTATTTTTTAATTATGTGATACATGGATATTATGGAGTTGACAAGTATAACATTGGAGATGGATTTGGCCATTTTGGTGTTGTAGTGGAAGATGTAAGTTCCTCTTTCTTGAAGTTTTTAAGCACTGATCATGATGTTAGATGTGATGTTTAATTTGAAAATCTTCATTAAGGGATAAAATAGAATTACTGACTGCAAATGATTGCTTCCATAATGTAATTGCTTTAGAGCTGGAATTTTTATTTTCTCTTACATTTGATCTTGCGTTGTCTAGATGAGAGTCTAAACTTGTCATGAATGTGATTTTTGGAGATAGTTATGCATTCAAGTTTACGCTATTTAGCTACAACAATCAGCAATTCACCTCATTTGAACCTCATCCAGTTAAGTTTGTGAATCATATGCTGTAATTCTTTTCAATTTAGGTTGACAAGACAATAAACCTTGTAAAGGAAAAGGGGGGAACAGTTGCTAGAGAACCTGGTCCTGTTAAAGGTGGAAGTACAATAAATGCTTTTGTTGAAGATCCAGATGGCTATAAGTTAGAGCTTTTGGATAGAGGGCCAACACCTGAGCCTCTATGCCAAGAGATGCTGAGTAGGTGATCTTGATCGGTCCATTAATATCTACAAGAATGTGAGCTGTAATACATGTGGTCAGAAGCTGCTATATTGGTCAAAATTAGAGCAAAGATACTTTCTCCTTCAGCTATCATCAGCATAAACTATGTTGGGTTCTGATATTTGCCTTTACTGAATTTGAAGGCCTTCGGAATGCAGCTTTTCTGCAAAAAGGATAGCCCAGAATCTGAGGTAATTTTTCATCTTCTGCCTAGACAAATTTCATGATTCTTTTTCAAGTTCTTTTTATTATTTGTTTAGGCCTGTGGAGTAAATTTTCCAAGTTCCAAGTTATTAAGCTAAATGGTCTTTCTTTTGATTCATCAATGTAACTAATTGTTCTCTGCGGAAGGTCTTTTGGTAACTATACATTAAGCAACCCTAATTGAATTTATGTTGTTTTGACCCTTTCAGTACACAGTAGCTGTAATGGGATCAAATAATATGACAAAGGAAATGGTTACACACTGGTGAAGTCTTTTCCTTTTCCTGCAGCATGATTCAACTATTTAGTTTGTGTAGCATCGTCGTCATTCTTTCCTGTTATGCATGTTAATGAAATACTTTGTTTTTTTCATCAGGATTTTCTATGTTAGATATGCTGAATGTTTATATTTTTAACAGATAGCAATTGGCACAAATGATGTCTATAAGAGTGCAGAAGCAGTTACACAATGTGGAAGAAAAATTATCCCTAAACCCGGTCCCTGGCCCTCCACCACGGATCAGTACCAAGATTACCGCATGCTTGGATCCTGATGGTTGGAAATCAGTATGCCTTTAATCTTCAACTTCAAATGATCGTCTTCAGGTGGGTTGTTTATAAGTATTGATGAAATGGGATAGCCATTTTTTCTCTTTTTATATCTAAAATTTCTTCCAGAATAAATTCAATTGACATAATCAATAATCTACTACTTTCTTGCATATGTGATTTCTAGATAACAGAAATTTAAGTAATTAGATAATCAGTACATGCAGGAGGAAAGTTAATCTACTGGGTTAACATCATTTAATGTGGCCTATGAAGTAAGAAATTTCCATGTCAGCTAATGGTACTAGATTTTAACTAGGAATAAGAGAACAAACTTATATTGATTTCAACGTATGTTGTTCACTGCAGGCTTAATGGGAAGAAGCCATCTTGACAAATATAATTTCTTTCCTTTTTCTTCTTTTTTTTTTTGTTTACTGGCCAGCTTTTTTTCGTTGGGATCTTTGTTAATCACATAAATCTGATTTTTGTTCTCTCCTTGCAGGTCTTCGTTGACAATGCTGATTTTCTCAGGGAACTAGAGTGATCAAAGTTTCATGGTAGCTGTTTGACTGAACCCATGGAGATTCTTTAACAATTGTCTCTTGAAATGTTAAAATATCCATTTTCTCATCAGAAATAGCCCATGCTAGAATATGGTCCTGCCCAATATCATTTAGTAGATTCCTTCCTGCAGTCTTGTGTATGATTGTAACAATTCTTAGTGCATTTACATTTTGTTTAATACACGGCAACTACGTCCAAGATAAAGGCTAGTTTTGCTGCAATCAGAATTCAGAAGTCATCTCAGATTTTATGTTGGCACGGCAGTTGAACAAATGCTGAATCCCCTCAGTCCATAACTGCTTGTCACCTTTACTGCTGCATTCAAACTCTATTACTCTTTCTGCTGTTTTTATCCCAAAGTAAGCTCGTTGTTCTTTGCACTCTTCTTTCTCCCTTCCAGGCCATGCTGGGATGTTACTGTATACTCCAGAGACTACACCTGCGAATCACATACCACTTGATCTCATTCGACAAAGCAGAGAGGAAGGTATCTACTTGTGCTGGGTTTGAGACACTGCTTACATTTCTTCTTTCTTGTGAATGTTCCTGCCATGCACTTGCTTTTCATTTTAGCTACCACCTGTTTTTATTCAAATTTTAGCAGGTACTCTGATTTTTCTGAGAGACAAAAGATTAATAGGGAAAGAAGTAGGTCCCTTTATTATGTAGCTGAATTGCCTGAAAGTCTTATTCCTTAAAAGTAATTTTTACTTGCTCTTGAACTTGAAAACTGCTCAAAGTTGTTGCTTTTAATTATATAATATAATTGCTTGGTTTAATTGTTTCCTGCTTTACCTGCCAATTTGAATTGATGTTAAAAGAAACCTGCTTCCAGTGAAGAGCTCCTGCCGTCAACATTTACACAGTGGTAAGCGTCAGTAACATCTGTTTTATGGAGTTTGTCAATGACTTTACCATTGTATTATGAATCCTTATGGCATCGATGTGAAATTACGTACCTTTCCTTGTGCGCTTGAGAAGTTCTCCCCCTCTACTCACGAAGTTCAATGCTGCCAAGATGTTTGATTCGTTGCCTTCTTCACTCTTTTCTTCTACCAGAGCGAAGGCTGTAGTTCCATGCCCCTTTTGCAGCCTTGCTCTCAGAGTGTTAGCTCCTCTTAATGCTGCTCATACAAGTGTCTAATAAATTTAGAGAGCACTCTTATCATCTGGAATAGAGAAAATCTCGAGAATATAATTGATTCATAATGTTCATTCATTCTGCTATTTCTAAATTTAGCAGTCAAATTGCCTACTCCAAGTCTGACTCTATTTCAGAGTGAGTGACTGGTCCATCTAGAAGTGATTGATATTTTTATCCACCATTTCTATCAGCAGCATTTTGTGGAGTTGTTGAGCCAACTAAATTTGGTTGAGTTTGAATTGATCAAGCATTCAAATCATAACTGAAGAGCTTTTCTGATACCTGTAGCTGCTCCAGCTGTTAGGGTCATGATATCTCCACTGGTCCTTGCATTAACTGCAGAGTTGACAACGGTTAAGATTTGATCATGTTCGGCTCCCATTTCCTCTGCTATCTCAATGCAGTGAGATGCAACCAAAGCTGCTGCTGATGCCATTGCAGCCGATGTTTTGGAAGCTGGCTTCTGGCAGGTTGCTGCCATTTCTACTGATGTCGCACTTGAGGCAGCTACTGCTGCGACTGCAGCAGCAACCCCTGCTACAGATACGGCTGCATGCAGTTGAGCATTATGAGTTCTGATCTCCTGCTTCTTCCTCTCCTTTTGATCCTTCAACCATCTTCCCATCGTTCTCCCTTTCATTATGCTCTTGTACAGCTGCACATCAGTAAGGTCAGTGGCAATGACTAATACCATAAACTGTTTTGACAAAGTAGAATAGTGAGATACCCCGTTTTTGAGCAATTGTTGAGTGGAGAGGAATTCTGGATTGAGTACTTGATGAAGCAAAAATAATTCCTGCATAAATTATATCATTATTAGCAGCAATGTTATGTTCAGTTTATCTGAAACAGTCAAATTTCGATTTACTCTAGTTCATTCATGCTGTTTTCTTATTTTTGTATATCAATAAGTTGATTCATTTTGTAGTTTCTTTTATTACAGAAGTAATGGAAACATTCACAGCCTGATATTGACTATTGGGGAACATAAGATGCTCAAAATCAGCAGATTGGACTAGATATTTAAAATAATTAAAAAAATTGAAAAGGAAAAACCTTAATTTCTTCACTATCTCTTGGAGATATTGGGGGGCTGCCGCTATCGCCTCTGGGCAACTGCTGAGCAGGCAACACATGAAAACAACATGACAAAAGATTTTTCAAAATGCAGAAGTGTAAAAGGCACTGTTTAACTGCTGGGATTAGCGCTAAGGGAATTTACAGATTCTTTTGAAGCTGCAGAACTTCCATGTTGGCCTTCAGCTTCAGTAGAAAACAGAGACAGCTTTTCGACACGAGTGTTGGAAATAGCCTTAGAGAGCTCCATGGCGGATAGGCTCCACGATCGAGCTAGAAACTCCATGGATTCAGTAGGTGTTTCAGGAGCATCACAAGAGACCGGTTGCCAAAGAGCGGGACCATTTTCATCTATGTTTTCAAGCTTATGTGATAAGCTCTTCGTGCCGCCGCCACCACCACCACTACTACTAGTAGTAGAGCTCACTGAAACACAGGAACACAAACCCATGAAGAAGAACATAGCTAGTGCCTCATTTTTAAACTAAAAAGGCTATAGCATTATAATAAACATGAAAAAGAAGCTTACTTCTGAGCATAATATTATGACTTAGTTCAGACCCTTGTGCACTTTCGCCCTGGTTGCAAGTTTTCATGCTAGGAAAGAAGGGAAAAAAAAAAAAGATAAAATGTAGGGAGTAACAGTTGGATATTTAACATGGGACATGAAAGTAAAATTGCCCTTTTTTTTAATTTTTTTATTCTTTTGATATATATATATAAATTGAAATTGAAGAAAAGTGGAGATGCATAGGGCCCCTATTAAAGGGTACTTAAGATTTGTCCTCAACATCATATGCTTTTGATAGCCACTAATTAGTGTTTTAAGCATGAGGAGTAAAGAGAATATTTTTTTCCGGAGCGGGGGGATCCATGATCATCATTGCTAGGGTTTTTCTTTCTTCTTTGTCATCTCTATCACTACAAGCAAAGAAATGGGATTTCTCTTGCTCTTCAAATATTTTCTGAATGTGACTGATATGACCAAAAGTCTCCATCTACAGAATCATTTCTTTTTCTCCTCTACTGCATATAAAAAGGATATGGCAAGACAAAAAGAGGCAACCTTCTTCCCTCCCTCCTTTACATCTTTTGATATATAATTTAGGAAAAAATTGTATAATTTGGTGCTTGAATTTTTTGAAAAAAAAGAAGAAGAAGGAATTTGTTCACCTGAGCTCCATAAATATCAATTTTGAATTAATTTAATCATTAATTAGATGGTAGATATTCCATAAAAAAGTACTAATTGAGACTTTAATTAATTGACTCCCTTATCTCTCATTAATTAGATATTAACAACTTGTTTGGTTCACAGATTGCTTAAGTTATAGGATTAGTGTTAATACTAGGTTTAATTAATTTAACTTTTGTTTGGTAAAAATATTTTAGTCCTAATATTAATTAATCCAAATTTGTAATCTCATATTTGTTATGACATTTTAAGTAATAGAATAAATTAATGAAACAAGTAATTTATTTAAATATCCTTTATCTATTGAGTTCCTATTTTCTTTTTTTATTATTCTTAATAAGTATTCTCAATCTTTTTACATTGATTTTAGATTTGAGTTAAATCACCATTTTTTCTGCAAGTTTTTTTTTTGTAATGTTAATTTTTATGTTACATATTATCATTTTTTTTTCAATTTGGGTTTATTGATTTCAACATTTTAGTTTGTGATTTTCTGCAAATATCTTAGCTTACATAGACATGAAGACAAAAAAGTATAAACTTATACTTTCATAATTATTTACCATATTAAAAAAATTTTGATATTTTGTTGAGTCTTTTTAGTCTAATTAAGTCAAAATAAAAATGACGAATACGTAATAGTAAATAAAGAGTCAACATTAAATCTTATATATAAAAGTTTTATTTTTTCTCACAAATTTTTTTTTGTCAAAATAAATATATTGAAAAATTAAAAAAAAAAGTTGAATTATATAAACTGAAGTAAGTTAGCTACGAAATTTTTTTTACAAAGCTAAGAAATTTCTTTTTACAAATGCTATTTTTGAAAAAAAAATAAAAAACTAAGGCTAATTTTGGATTTATAATTTTATAAATGTAGGAATTAGTAATCCCATTAAAAAATGATTAATAAAGACATGAGGGGAGGGAGGTATGTATTAGTTAAAACTCATTTTATTAATTTAGTAAACTTTTTGAATTATTAAGTTATACATAATTTTTTAAACCAAACATGTGATTAGTAATTAATCATATGACTTAACTATATCAAACGAATATAACTGTTTACTTTGCCCCTAATCTCTAACCTAGCCACCCATCCTTTCTTTCATTCTCTTTATCTTTATCTTTTTTTTCTTTTAATTTTAATTTTTGTAGGGCTATAGTCAATATTTAGAGTGTGTTTGGGATTACTATGAGGTGTCCAAAAAGCAAGTTTTATAATTTTTATAATTTAATTAACTGATTTTTTTAATATTTTATAAACTACTTTTCTCAAACCTGCTTTTAGAAAAATCATTTATTTGTCTGCTTCTTTTCAAAAATAGTTTTCAAAACTTAAAAAATTTTAAAATGAATTTTTTCTGCAAAAAGGCTTTTGTCAAACGTAATATCAAATATGTCCTTAGTGTTGAAGACAACCCTCAAATATTTTATTTTTTAATTTTTTTCTCAACAATATTAGATATGTTATTGTTTCTTTAGATCTGCAATTTATTTTAATTTTTTATATTATTTTTCTTAGTTAACTTTTAGATCTGTATTTTCATATCTAATTTAATTATATTTTTGTTTGTTAAAATAGAATGGGATGCAAGTAAATTTATTATTATGGAATATTGTTCTTCTCGTATCAGAGTTTTGTGGTTCATTGTGTGAGAATTGTCTTTTTCTTGTTTTTTCTCAACAGATGGAGTGGATATCCCGCTAAAAGCCAGATTGCTCGCAACATATTACTATTTTCCCCTGTTTGCATTGAATAAGTTTTATTTGTAGTAATTTCATCATTTTTGTATATTTTGTGTATTTTAAAATTGTATGATTTATTATGTATTGTCAATGTACTTTTCGTAATTATTAATGAGAATTTTATTTGCATTCAAAAAAGATACTAAGTATTTTATAAATAGGAACTAGATTAATGCATGAATAATAATTAAAAGAATCAATTGAATAAATTCGATAATTGAAAAACTAAATTAGTTGAGATTTGATAGTAAAAAAAGTCAACAAAATAAAATTTTTAATTGAGAAACTTTATTTTAGAAAAAATAAAATTTTTTAATTGAAACACTTAATTGCACAATTTTATAAAATTCAAAAATCAAAATAAATTTTTTTTTCTTCCTATAACTTACCCTCAAATTTGATACACAAGAAATTCCCGGTTAGTGTTTGTTTGGTTCTCAATAATTGCATATCCGAGAAGATGGAGGAAGAGAAAAAGGCATTTCAAAAAATGGCTTTAAAGGTAATTAAGGCAGACACTTTTATGCTTTTCTGTTTCTACCCTCCCATATTTTTCCCACTTTTCATCTTGACTCGTACAGAACGAACCCTTTTTGACTAGAAAAGAAGCAAAATTTGATTGCAATCAGAAAAAAAAAAATCAATAAAGTAAATTTCTGAATTTGATGCTCAGGCTAAGTCTCAGAAACGGGAAATAATGTCAGGAATCCATGTCCATTTCGAATTTGTAAATCTCCTTCAGAGTTTGCCTTTTTCTTTTCTCTTCTTCTTTTTTGAAAAAAAAAAATCAAGAATGTTCAAAAGAGACACTAATAACATCCCAACCTAAGAAATTCTAGTTTTAAATAAAATTAATCATTTTATTTATTTCTAAGTAATTAAACTTATTACCTAGGTGAAATGTTTTTATTTTTTGAATATACAATTGATAGTGAAATTGTTGCATAGACCGAGTTTATATAATTAAATCGGAGATGACTTTACTGTTGAAATGTAGAAGAAAATTAGTAACCAATAGGCATCTTATTGAAGAGTGGCATTAAGATTGACTTAACCTCGGAAATTAAGGCTAAAGCTCCAGAAGCAATAATTAGCTTCGTTTGTACGGTGGTTTTCTGAAAGCTATATATATAAATCTTAAATTGGAAAAGATTGAAGCCAAATATGCAAGGAGTGCTGCCTTGTAGTAAAAGAGCCTTGGGACTTTAAAAGAAGAAGAGAATCTCTCTTTGTAAAAATGCTTTTATTCATCATTACTGCAACTCTAATCATGTCTAAGGCCCCCACCCTCCATTTCCACATCTAAAATCCTCCCCACCTTTTTTTTTCCCATTAAATTATTTCCTCAAATTTTCTGAATAAATTTAGATTGTATTTAGTTATAGAAAATAATATCTAGAAATTTATTCTAAAAAAACTATGAAATAGATTTTATTATTTAGTTATATTATTTTCTAATTTGAAAAATTAGAAATATATTTTTGAAACTTTTTAACTTATAAACAACAAACAGAAAACTTAATAAAGATGATTTTTTATTTATTTATAAAAGTAAAATATTTTCCAATTTGAAAAATATAGAATTTTCTTCAACAATTTTAAAACATTTTCTAGTTTTCTATTTGTAAAAAAAAGTAATAAAAATAAAATAAAAAAATAAAAATAGAAAACAAAATTTAACATCTCAACCCCAACTTGTAAAATATTCGAATTTGATTCAAAATTAATCAAATTGAACTCAAATTTGAATAACTCTAATAGTTTGTTGAGTCGAACTCAAATATCACAATACTCGACTCGTAAAATTCACAAGCTGAATCGAGCAATTTTTTATTATTTAATAAATTACTTTCAAATGCTTAATATTTAAATATATTATAATTTAATCAAGTCAATTTCAAGTATACTATGTATTAACTTTTTTTAGTTAATTTGATATTTATTGAGTTGAACTTAAATAACTCAAATATTTTTTGAGTCAAATTTCGAATAATTAAAATGAAACTCAATCGAGTTCGAGTTTCAAATTTTTTAATCAAATCAAGCTCGAATTTGACATTGTATTGACTTAACTCGATTATTCTTCTAGCCTCTACTAAGCCTACTACATTCCGGGTAGGTTATGATGACAATCAATCTTAAACAATGCATAATGCTCTTTCATTTTCTGAAAAATCATATAAATATGATCTAATTTAAATATTCAAATCATATGATTAAAATGAGAATCATGGATAATCCCCTGGGACTTGCACTCATGGGCAAAACCTTTTTTATCTGCGATCTCGGATTAACCGGGCACAACTGGATTTACTTACAAGTTTATTCACTTTGCAGTTAAACTTCTTAGTTTTTTACATATCCCCTAAATACAAGTAGCGGCCTACTCTGCAAGCAGAAACACAAGCTTTAAGCTTTCACGAATCCCATGGTTTTCTTTGACCCTGCAGCAGTATCAAAGAGCAATAAATTTCTGTAGGTGCAAACTCAGGAACAAAAAACACTGAAGAAAATGGTATCTGATGAAGAAAACATTCAAGAATCAAATAACCATGGCAAGAACCCACAAAAGAAGACCAAACTTTTTTTTCAATTGGCTACTCCCGAGTAACAGTCCACGGCAAATCATCCTTTAAGAATTTTCCAAGAATTAATCTAAGAATGCGAGTTCAAGAAGTTCCAAGATTTATTTTACCCCTTGAATAACATACAGCCGAACTGGACTAAGCAGTACGATTGTCTTTAAATTTAAAAGTGCAACTTTAGGAAACAACTGGGCATGGCAAGACGAAGAATTTCAATATAGCTCAGTACACAATCAAAATTCTAAAAAAATAAAAGCTTTGAGGTGCACTAGTAACCTGACTAGGGACTCGAGGCTCCAGAATCCGCACATCAATTGGAAGATGGGTACTAATTACCCAACTAACTTCATTTTGCATCACTAAGTCCAAACATAACTCTTAGCACTCACCAACCAAACCCATCTCACATGAAAAACACGAGTACAGAAAATCTTGCAGAGGAAAAAATACATGGTCAAGCATGAGAAGTTCCAAAAGCTTTGATATGTGGGGACTCTGATTAAAAAGCTCCACAAGTATAAAAGAGATCACTAGTTACCTGAAGACTAGATTACTGTGCTTTTTTTCAGATTTCAAGGGCGCAGGTGCCTGGGTTCAAATTGATCAAGGTAAACATCCAAGATCCAAAAATTTCAAGCAACAAAAACAGAAAGATTTTTAATTGAATTAGATGAGATATGCGATCAAATGTCCATACAACTTCCAAGTAAATTGTGATCTATTAATAGAGGAACGAAAGAAAACACTTTACATATCATCCACCATACAATTAAACATAACATGCCTAATCATTTTCCATTCATGCACGTGAAACTGAACCGAGTTTTGATAAGCTAGGACCCAGCACCATCCTATGTTCCTGTATTTTGTGGTCACCATGTGAATGATACATTGAACAACCATGATTCTTGGGTCGAAGAGATTAAGCCATCCAAACTTCATGATATTAAACACTCATATATGGATTCTGTCCCTCAAATATGTAGTTGGAAACAGGAAAAGGAAAAAAAAAAAGGAGAAAAGATAAACCCAGTACTTCATGGTACAGCAACTATGGCCATACACACATCCCTAAACATATATATAGCAAAGAAGACGAATAGGAGGAGAAGAGCTATCACACAAATTACTTGGCTGAAGAAATTCTCATCAGCTGCTTGCGC
Source organism: Triadica sebifera (assembly GCA_023653625.1). Classification (NCBI taxonomy): domain Eukaryota; kingdom Viridiplantae; phylum Streptophyta; class Magnoliopsida; order Malpighiales; family Euphorbiaceae; genus Triadica; species Triadica sebifera. The sequence goes on along the minus strand of CM042910.1, from coordinate 21,903,209 downwards.
CATTTTTACTTCCAAACCCTTGACCAATATTTGAAGCTTCTGTAGAACACCTAGGTTTCTTAACATTTCTTTCTAAGGCACTGGGCAGAGCAAATAAAGTGGATGATGTGGGTCCATTAGTCACAATCTGCAAAATAAAATTTTGCGTAGATGTCACTCAGCCTAATATAATTCCAATTTCCAACTTCCAATGATGTATTGCAAACCATTAGGAACCAAGCTGCGCAACAGTGGATACACAATCTAGACAAAAGAGGCCATAAAGAAGACAATGGTGTCCATCTCAAAAGATGAATCGCCTCTCTGTCAATTGGATTATCAGTGCCCAAATTCGAGGACAGTCTTGACTGTTTCTGACCATCAGGATGAATGGCATCATTATATCCTTTGTGCTTATTTGCTTCAGCTAAATAAAAATTGCCCTTGTCCCCTGAAATTGCAAGATAGGAGCCCAAACATGAGGCAACAAGTATAAGAACATCAACACTAGGCTTCTACAAAACTACAAAGCAAAACCTTAGTGTCACAAAAGATTCAGTTTCATTCCATCTAATCACTAGGTGTTCAGTTTCATCCCATCCTTCTCCATTAAAGAAGAAGTAGATCTCTACTTTGCTGGGCTGGTTGCATCAAGCTCCATAGTAAAAAACCCATAGTAATTCCAGCACCCCCAGAAAAGGGATTGTAGAAACATGACTGATTTATTGACTCTCAGTTGAGCAATAATATTAATGTGGAAAAAAAAGAATGGTCTGGTTCAGGAAACTTACTAGCATAGCTCACTATTTTTCATAAAAACCTAAATGAGACCATCGGATCATCACAGTTTAATACCTATCTATATGACAAAAATAGATTTTAGTGTGGAATGCAAGTAACCATATAAGATAATGATCTTATAAAATCTAGCATGACAGATCAAATATCTCTTGAAGCAGTACAGACAACAAGATCTCTCTAAAATGTCAAACCTTCATTTCTATTTTGCTATTGCTCTGCTGGAACTAAAGGTTAACATAAACTCCAGTGAACTAGCTTAAGCATTAATATGCTAAGTAGAAAAATGGTAAGCGATTGCATTTTATGGGGATGTCCAATGTTGGGTTCAACAAATGTGCACTCCCAGCAATCTAACCAAATCAAACATGTAGAAAACACCATATCATGGCATTTCCAATCGACTTCCCGCAGCACATATGAAATATGCATGGCCACGCAAATAGAATAGCAATACAGGAGCTTACCTTTATGCTTATCAGGATCTGCAGCCATAGCTTGCCTGCTTGTTACTCTAGAAACTGGGTGAAAACTCTGAAGAATCTCACATGAAAAAGGGAAAAAAATTGCATACGATCAGTCCTGGATGCAATGCAAACTATATTTTAAGCACAAGCTGAATATATTATATGCAATTAGTAATTAAATAATGCATGCAATCAAAATAAATACATATAACTATTTTAAAGAAAACCAAAAACTGATAGCTACTTAATGCAAATTAATACCCTGATGGGGGGGGGGGGGTGACTCAGTGAATATAACCAAAAGAAAAAAGAATGAAGAAAGAGAATATAAAGAGAGACAGAAGGGCAGGGAGGAACTAACTGATGATTGAGCTTGTGTCTTCGTCTTTTGAGTCTGCTGGTACTTTAGAATGGTCCAGTCAAAAATGTAATCAAAAGCATAACCTGCAATATGTGGAAAGAGAAAAGATAAGAAAGCAATTGGAAAGGCAGTTAATTTGGCAAACATATCTGAAAGGCCTAGCAAAACTATTGGCAAATTGCTGTTCAATTATCAGGCTCCGAGTTTTATTCACTCAATACATGTATGGAAAAGAAAGGAACGAGATAAGCACAACGTAAACCACACACATCAAACTAAACTTAATTGAAGAGGTATTTCACGCATTTATTATCAAACTTTTATTTTTCCCCAGAAAAATTAAGTTCCTTAGTGCAGAATGTTTCTCAGTTCTCTAATTAAGACTAGAGAAAATAAGTATCAAGTCCACAAGTATGAAGCCTTTCCCTTGCACTGCAAGGAGGTTATTTCTGAGATTGGAATGTGTGACCTAGATAAAAATCGAGAAAGCTTAAGCTAGCGCTAAACATCACGCTGATGCCATAACAACAACACAGAAACCCAAGTCAACTCAGGCTATGATCTTGATGAAATGCTCATCTGGAAGGCAACTTAAATTCAAGACAAAAAGAATCAAGGTTGTGGACTGCACCGCATTCAGAAGACATCCTAAAATTTGTAGTATATTCCAAACTTCAACATCATTTAAGATAACCATAAAATTTAGAGTAGTACGTAATATTCAAGAATTGAAGCAATATAGGTGAACTTCACATCTTAAATAAAACCATTTTGACAGTAATCATACATCTGTAGCAGAAATAATAATAAACATTGTGCCAAAATTAAACTTATGCAGAAAAGACTAGTTTTTTTCTTTAAAAAAAGGAAATTAACTAATGTATAAAACATTAAAACTCATCAAGTCACATGGGTGTCACAATCCTCTACATCCAATGAAGGGAATTTTCCCTTCTTTCTTTGCTCAACAGAAACAAAATTAAACAAATCTCAAAAATTATTTGACAGATTACCTTTGTGAGCAAACAAATCACAAAATAGGCACTACAAAAATCCATAATCAGGCCGTTGATTAAATGCTAAGGAGCAGCAATAATGGAAGTACGACACAAACTCCACAGGGTGTGACTTGCATAAAACCTATAAAAAAAATGTTGACTAAACTTAAAATGAGGAAGGTGCAATTTAAACGAAATGAAGTAACAAAACCATAGAATTTCATTTTGCCAAAAACAGATATTTTAGCATTTCATTTAACCCTTGTTTCCACCACAAACTCATACAGTTCACTGTTATTGTCTCCTTCAACAACTTCCAGCTACACCTTATCTAATAGTATGTTTGAAAATAAGCATGCTAGCCACTTTTCATGGAAGAGTGACGCAAGATCAGAGCTTCTACTGCATTTCTTAAAACTACCAGTCTTTGTAAAATTTTAATATTAAAAAGAAAGTGTGTATACAATATAATGATTTAGGTAACATGAAAAGAGTTTGGGAAAGGGTCGTTTTTGAAAACTGAATATGGGAGCCACCTTTACAAGAAAAATAAATGAAAAATAAGGTCTACTCCAATGCAGAACATAACTTCCAAGTCAAATACAGTTGAAAACGCACCTCAATTGATGTTTATAATTTCTTTTCACATATCTTGTCATATTTTTGCTTCTTCATTGCTGCTTTCAGACCCTGCCATGGAAGGCTAGATGAAAAAACCAATTTTCAGATAATGATGACCAACTACCATATGATCTGCTTGAAACATAAACATTGCCCATTAGAAACGTCATAATACTAAAGTAAACCAACACAAAAGTTCCGTACTAAACATCCTTAATTGATGAACAAGATTTCCACACATCAACAGAAGCAATATTCGAAGAGCATACCTTCCTCTCAAAAAGTACAAAAGAACATAGCCAAGAGACTCCAAATCATCCCGACGGCTTTGCTCTGAATAGATTAGCAAAAAAATAAGTAATGCTCCAAGGTTCCATCTAGAACTAAACATGTTAACATAAATCCCCAACTTACCAATTCCAAGATGAGTGTTGCAACTTGCATAGCGTGCAGTTCCAGTTAAGTTCTTATTCTCTCTGTTTGGATTTATCAAAGTAGGAAAAAAAATACTTTTAGATAATCTAGATAATGTAATGAAGGTTCAACGGTATATATATGTGTGTGTGTGCAGAAGCCAAGGAGTCAGGAAAAGGAATGCATGCATGCATGTACAAGTACAATCAGAAAGGAAAAATGTTTATTTCTTAACAGAGCTTAGCACACTGAAGATTTTCTAACTGGAATATATCAGAATGTTATGATTGGTAGAAATTCATTATCCAATATCCATATTTCATAGTGCTAAGCAAAACCCAAGAAACTTTAGGCGCACAGAATTTTTATGTCAATCATCATAAACAGAGCACAAATTTTTTTACAGGAGAAAAAGAAATCTCAATATGTCCCTCATAGGGCAGAAGATATTTTGTTGGGGTGGGGGAAGGGATGGCTAGAGGCAACAATGATTAAGGTCAATAACATAAAATGCTGATTTTAACTCCACAAAAGTAAGCCAGAGTCCCAACAAAATCAGATAAAATTGGAATGAACTCTGTGACTCATAACAGTAATGACCTCAATTTCAAGTTTGCATATCACCAGCTCCTCTGTTTTTCGCATCAATCAAACTCATATAAATGCTATATACAACAGTGTACAACTTGGCTTCATAGAGCCACTGCGGATGCTTAAAATGAATTAACCCAAGGTTGGCACCTTGCTGCTAAAGAAAATAGCAAAACAGGCCAAGCATAACAGCTGAAATCGATTGAGCTACGAATTTACTTACTATCTTCACGGCTGTTGATATGACCTAGCTGAAACCAATTTCCCACATAGCAATAACAATGAACTATTACATGCTAAGAGATAGAGAATTTAGAAATACCAAGATAGATTTCACCAAATGATCCGGTTCCAATTTTGCGACCCAGCTTGAATTGTTTCCTATGATGCCCTCCATTAAGATATTATGTGTATAACTTCCGCGTCTAAATTTCCCTCTCTGGATGGGAAATGAGGGTTTGCAGAGAGGGAGAGGATGATCCTTTTGCTAAGGGAAGTTGGGGGACTTATAAGAGGCAGACACGAGAATTTCTTCGATGGAGTCGAGAAGCAGAGACACTGCAGTGTGGTTACTGTAGGGGTGAGCAAAACCGAACCGAACCGAATCAAATTCGGTGTATTAGATTCGGTTTGTTCAGTTTTCGATTTATTCGGTTCGGTTTTTTCTAATATTTCGGTTTATTATATTTGATTCGGTTCATATTTTGAACATAAAAAACCGATTAAACAGAATCGACTGAAATTTTATTTATATATATTAAATATATTTTTATAGTTATTTATTCTAATTTGTAGTTAAAAAAATTATAGTTTATGATAATTTATTTTAATTTATGGTAGAAAATTGTAATTAATTATGAAATTTTATTCTAATTAATGTTAACTAATTTAAATTTAGAGTAAAATAAAATTTTAATAATTAATTTTAATTCATACTAATTTATAAAATTGTAATAATTGAATTTAATTGATAATAATTTATAAAATTATATTAATTAATTATAACTTATATACTATAATTGTTAAAGTTATGATAATTTTAATTTATTATAATTGATAAAATATATTAATAATTATTATAATTTATATTAATTAATTAAACTGATTAAACCAAATTAAACTGAAATATTTCGATTCAGTTAGATTCAGTTTTTATTATTATTCGGTTTGAATCAGTTTTTTAATATAATAATAGATTCAATTTTTTAAATTTTAGTTTGGTTCAATTTTGAACCGAACCGACCAATGGTGATTAGCAGTGCAAAATACTAACATTTTTCAATAAAAATCACTTTAAACAAACCGAAAAATAGAATTTAGTTATATTATTTTCTTAATTTGAAAAATTAAAAATATATTTTCAAAATTTACTAATTTATAAGGCGATGGTAAAACATTAAAAAAATACTTTTTATTTTCTATTCTAAAAAATTCTACGACTATTTATTTTTATAATTAGTAATTATTTAAAAATAAAAATTGAAAAAGAAAACACGCAGGATTTTCTTAAACTAAACAGGCCCGGGCACGATTATTATTGAGATTATTAAGAAAAATAGGGGAGGAATTTTAAATTATGTAAGAGTTGGAGGCAGTTTCTCTAAAAATGAAAAATCCTTTTTATGAAAAGATATGCCTTAAGAATTTTATGCAGAGGCCAAAAGAAAGACTTGAAAAACTGAGTGGCTAATAATAATAATAAGGGCATGAAATCCTGATAATGTTTTTCCTAAAAAGCCCTCTTATTGTATTAAAGATTTATTATTAATTTTTCAGGTGAGGGGATTTGTTTCTCAAAGTTGCAATGCGGTAAGGATTTGAGTTGCTATTTTTAATGCATGAATTATACACAATTATTTTTATTTGCTTAACACTTAAAATATTTATTGATCATTCTAATTAATTGACTTGGTTAATTGATTTTATATTTTATACTTTAATTTTCTAAAGCTAAATATATCCATTTAATTTATAGAAAAAAAAAACTCAATGAAATAGTTGATTGATTCACGAGCATTTTTATACGATAGAGAAAAAAAGACATATAAATAAATTTTTTAATTTCATATGGATCTCATTTCCATGCATATTAGTGAAGTTGAATCTCCCAAAATTAAGTTATATAATTTTTTTTCTTAAAAAAAAACAAATATTATTAGTAAAAGTGAAATTACTTAATAAGGTTGAACTAAATCTAAATTAGCATGTCACTCTATACGAGAAAAGCCATAAATATTTTTTTAACATTTTATCCTATAATTGATCCATATTTTGAAACTTAATTTATTAAATTAAAATTAGTTTTGATTTTTGATAATGTAGACTAATTATAAAATAAATTTTCAGTAAAATATTAAAAAAAATATTAATAGCGTTTTTTTTACATTTTATTTAAAATCGGAACGAAGAAAAAAAAAACTAAACACTTTACTTCATGATTATGAGAGGGAGAATCATTTGAAACAAGAATCATTATTGAGGCATGCTTCTCTTCAATCCAAACAAAAGTTCACTAAAATCAGAAGCAAATGCACAACTTTATTAAGTGGGTGATTTTTTTTAATCTAAAAAGTATATTTAAAATTTTTTAAATTTAATTGACTGATTTTTTTTAATTTTTTATAAATTATTTTTCTTAAACATATTTCTAAAAAAATATCTATTTATTATTTTTTTTTCTCTAAAAACAATTTTTAAAATTTAAAAATAAAATTTTTTTTCTCTAAAAGTGTTTTTAGCAAACGCAATATGAAACAGACTCTAAAATCTGTGGCACAAACTTTCGAAGAGCATCTATAGAATTTCATCTGAAAATTCAAACAGTCAATTTCATTAAAGTAAATCCTTTAATTTTTAGATTTTTATTTAATTAAGTCCCTCAATTTTTAGATTTTATATATATATGAATTTTTTTTTCAATAATTACAGTTTTATTGCTAATCATAATAATTTTTAGTATTAAATAACATTTAATTTAATATCATAATTATTATTGAACTAATACCCAGTAAAATTGTAATCATATATGACCCAGTAAAAACTAAAAACTTGCATCATAATTACCAAACGGAAGTAACTAAACAGAGGACACCAAATTATTTAAATTTATTGACACATGCGAAACAAACTACATACATTTTCATAAGTTCATCCGCCTCATCATGCACTCACTCTTCCATCTGTCCACTAAGACTAAGTAACTTCCACTCTCTTCTCCCTATAAGACTACACTTTCAACTCTTCCCAATTTTTTTTTTGAACACAGAAATTAAGAACAAAATCAAATGGAAACTCCCTCAGAACCCAACCACATGATTAAACAACCTCTGATCCTCAGCAACAGCAACCCAAGGGGTGGATTCAGAGCCTTACCTTTCATCATAGGTATATATGTATCTCCACATGTTTATGCACATGATCAATGATCGATATCCTTAATTCATTTTTTTCTAAATGTTTAATTGATTTGGTTTATTTAATTGATAATGACAGCAACATCGGCATTTGAAAAGGTAGCAAGTGTTGGGCTGACACCAAACATGATTCTGTATTTGACAAGAGAATACAGAATGGAAGCAGCTAAAGCAGCCAACATACTCTTCTTCTGGTCGGCTGCCACCAACTTCATGCCGGTTCTCGGGGCTTTTCTCGCCGATTCTTATGTGGGTCGGTATCGGATGATTGGCTTTGGATCTCTGCTTAGCCTTCTGGTAATTAATTAATTATTTATTTTTCACATTTATTAATAAAATGAATGAATGAATTAAATATTTAATATAATTTGTTCCCACGATTCACACATTCTAATTGCAGAATTTTGCAGTTTAATATCCACTGTTTTGTCTTCATAGTTTCTTCAGCGGTTGTTTTTGTCATCTTTTGCATTAGGTTCCAACTTTTGCAGTGCCCTTTCCACCTAGATGATGTTTTTTCTGAGAGCAGTTTCCACTATAATTATTTTATTTATTAACAATATTTAACTAATATACTTAATTATTCATATATAAACATTAAATTAACTTGTGAATCCCGTCCTTATTTTTTTTGTGAACTATATAAATTAAAATAATATAAACTTCAGATCAAATCAATGATAATGTTAATTATAGTAGCTATATATATCGAATAATGGGCGAGCCAGCGGTAAAGTAATTATTGTTATCTCATAAGGGGATTTGAAGTTAAATTAAAGAGTTAAATATGGTAGAACTTCTCTCTTGAAGTATCTGAATAAAATAAAATAAAAAGAACAATACTCTATAAATTTTCATTATGATATTACATTTTTATTTAAAGTTTTCAATAAAAATTAATTTTTGTACTCTTGCTAAGTTTTATGTTTTGCCCCTTTTTTTTTTTTGAGAGAATATTTTATGTTTTGTCGTACATATTTAGTTGGATTAATTATTATGTGATCTTGAAGCTTGACCATAATTACTCTATGAATATATATTTAAAATGAAAGTACCATAATTTTAATTTTTTTATTATATTAATATATATATATATATATAAAGAGATTCATTTTGTTTTGGGTGTCATGAGTCATGAGTCATCGTTTTCACATCAATTGTTAATTTGTTATTGTCTACCAGCATTATTTTCACAAGGAAATTAGAAATGTTACCCTACATTATAATATATATAATCTCGAATCATTTATATTTTCCCTTTTATAGAGAGACTCTTGTTGAACGAATATTTCGATTTCTTCCTTCAGATAGCAACAATCCTCTTATTACGTTCAACATCTTGGTGAAATTTGATTTTGGCTAATATAAAAATTACTCTAGAATGGAAGGAAGGATTAAAAAGTGAATAAAAATAAATTTTAAAAATGCTATAACTTTATTAATATATATATATATATATATATATATATATATATATATATATATATATATATATATCATTAATTAATCATGGTTTATCTTTCAAGAAGCTTTTAGATTTCAAGTCACAATCTGTGTGGCGTACAAGAAATTCTATCATTTTTTATTTCAAGGCCAAATGAAAACTTTCGTAGGAATTGCCAAGCAAATCACACCTTGTTTCAAATTATGACATAATTCTTTTGTTGAATCTTTTTTGTGGTGGAGTCAGAGTTGGAATCTTTTTTATTCCTAAGGAATTATAGACTTCTGATCTGACTACGTACAAGATAATGTGAAGGCTTCAGCTACATTTTATGGGTTAATTTGATTAGTCATAATTAAACCCTAAACTTAATTATTAGCTGTACATATCGAATGATTTTATGCAAAGTATAGTTTATACTTTAAATAAATTGTTGTTTGTTATTGATTTGGAATTAATACGAATAAATAGAATCCCATAGATATTTAAAAGAACAAAGAAGAATTAATTAACACTTCCAGCTAGTTGTAGTTTTTATAAAAATATATTTATTAATTAATAAGTTTTAACTTAATAGTACTAGTTTGCTAATTAAAATGTGAAATTTTACATTCGAATCTCCAATTGACCATTGCGCAAAATATATATATATATATATATATATATATATATATATATATATATAAATCATTTATATTTGTTACATATAATTATTTCCTTCGTCTGATCCAATATAAAAGCAAGAAATAAAGTGTTTGATTTCTTTGAATTTTCATGGTGTATATAGGGGATGATTCTATTATGGTTAACAACTATGATTCCACAAGCGAAGCCACCCCCTTGTGGTGAAACTTGCCAGTCTGCAACGACATTACAACTTGTGCTTTTATATTCATCTTTTGGTCTCATGTCCATTGGAGCTGGCGGCGTAAGGTCATCTTCTTTAGCCTTTGGTGCTGATCAGCTGGGCAAGGGAGACAACCTTAAAAATTCAGGGATTCTAGAGAGATTTTTCAGCTGGTACTATGTTATAATTTCTGTTGCATTAGTAATTGCAATGACTTGTGTTGTGTATATTCAAGATGTGATGGGTTGGAGTGTGGGTTTTGGGGTTCCTGTGCTGCTCATGTTCATTTCGTCTCTTTCCTTCTTCTTGGCTTCTCCATTTTATGTTAATTCACAAGTTAAAGCAAGCTTGCTTACTGGGTTCGCTCAAGTTTTTGTTGCGGCCTATAAAAAGAGAAATATCAAACTTTCATCACAAGCTACAACTGAAGTATATTATAGTAGAAAGGGTTCATCAATTGGTGCTCTAAGTGATAAATTAAGGTACGATCATCAGCATCATCAAATCACCATTTTATGCTTATTAACTAGGGATGTGTGTTCTAAATCAATCCCGTTGAACCGATAGGTTGGGTTTGCTTGGGTAGTTTGGGTCCGATCTGTGTGGGTTTTTTAAGGGTTAGATTTATATGTTCGGATCGGGTCAGACGAGACAATTTCTTTATTATTTGATTTAAAATATATTTTACTCGAGCGAACCAAAATTAATGTTAGCTTGAAAGTGTATGTTGGGGTTGAATTTTTAGGGGATGGAGTGCTTGATTCGAGTTTGAATTGTTCAGGTCGGGGTACCCATAGTCATCCCTATTAACTTAGTGTTTTGCATTTGATTAGATGAAACCTAAAAGGATTATCTTACCTTGTCTTGATAGGTTTCTAAACAAAGCATGCACTATCATAAATCCTAAAGAAGAGCTGAGCCCAGATGGCAGAGCTTCAGATCCATGGAGTCTTTGTACAGTAGAACAAGTAGAAGAGCTAAAGGCACTAATAAAGATAATCCCAATCTGGTCAACAGGAATGTTCACCTCTGTGACAATATCCCAAAGCTCTTTTCCGGTGCTGCAGGCATCTACCATGGACAGACACATTACATCAAACTTTGAAATTCCCGCAGGCTCCTTCAACGTTTTCTTGGTTATCGCTGTGATAATATGGATAAGTCTCTACGATCGCATTATCATCCCTCTAGCATCAAAACTGAGAGCAAAACCAGTTCGTCTCAGCTTGAAGCAAAGAATGGGAATTGGGATTCTGTTCTCATCGTCATCGATGGCAGCATTGGCAATGGCGGAGAAAATCCGAAGAGAAACCGCCATTAGGGAAGGATTTTATGATAACCCAGATGCAGTGCTGCACATTTCTGCACTATGGTTATTGCCATATCTTTTTCTAGGTGGAATTGCAGAGGCATTCAATGCCATTGGGCAGAATGAGTTTTACTACACTGAATTACCAAAATGCATGTCTGCAGTAGCAACCACTCTTTTTGAGATGGGAATGTCAGCTGCGAACTTGGTGGCGAGTTTTGTAATGTCTGCTGTTGATAATTTGAGTAAAAGAGGAGGAGAGGAGAGTTGGGTTGCGAGCAACATCAATAAGGGTCATTATGATTATTATTACTGGCTGTTAGCCAGTTTAAGCTTGGTCAATTTCCTGTATTATCTTCCTTGTTGCAAGGCTTACGGGCCTTGTCGAGGTGAAAGGGATGATAATGATAACGCCACAGATGATGGTTAGTTGTTAAGGTTTAGGATATTGTTCATAATTGGGACTTGGGAGATGAGCTTAATTAGGTTTAGGATGTTCATAATTAGTCGCAAATTTGTCTTCAAATTACCTTCAAATACTTGGATTTTAGTATTAGAGTTGGAGAAAGCCGAGAGAGCCTTCGGCATGGAATAGAATCTTTCGTCAATAAAAGGGATGGAATCAGGTATAATACCCGCCAAAATTGTTCTATCCATTTTCAAATTCTTTTGGCTTTAAATTTCCTCTATCTGTCCCAAATCCTTTTATACTTTTTTTTTTTGCATTCATCACAAATCCTATTAATACTATCCATTTATTACTCATCCCGAACTCTATTGATACCATTCATTTATTATTTATACCTATATAGCTACCTATTTAATTAAATAAATATAAATTTAATGATACATAACAATCTTTTCTCCCATAATTAAAAATTTCAAATTCAAATTTAAGGTGTTAAAAGTACATTTAAAACTAAGGAATAAAACGTTTTACTCCTTTAATAGACCTACTGAGTATAGATCCAAATTACTGAATAATTGAAATAAAAAAATTTAACTTTTGCTTTCCATTTTTAGTTAAGTTGCGTATTTTATTAGATAAGAATAAAAATCTGAAAATTTTAGCTTTCAACTTTTAAAATTTATATTAAAAACTAATCAAATAAGAATAAACTGTCAATTTTGCTTATTGAAAAGTTAAATTTTAGATATTTAATACATAAAATATTTTTTTTACTTTGATCAATTTATAATAATTTTTTATTGACTAAAAAATTATATTTTATATTATATATTATATATTTAATTAATTATATTTTATATAAATATCACACTAATAACATAATATAATTACTAATAGTTATTTAATAATTTATAATTAATTTTCGATCACTAAGTTACCAAATATAATTATAAATCGTTGATTATCACAACTGACCGTTATCATTGTTCACTAATAATTAACTATCACCGTTGAACCAAAAATATCCATAATCTTATAAATTTTCAAATTAAATAAATATGTTAATATAGTAATACCATTAAAGTTTAAACAAAGTTAAATATGAATTAAGCTTAAATATTACACAATAAAATTTAATAAAATATAATTAAAATTAAAAAAGTTATACAATTATATAATTAAATTCGAATAGCAGATATCCAAAAAAAGATTAAATTCATACCCTACTCAAACTCATCACAGTAAAATTAATATTCATACCCGTTTTGATTCTGTTTAAGACTATCCAAAACCCTACATAAACGGGGGAGATCGGATACCCTAAAATACCCCACCGCTGCCCATCTCTAGTTAATATTGCCTTCGTTCCTTTTTTGGAGTCAAATTGTGTTCGGATCCTTAGACACAACAAATTCCACAGCCTCCATAATACTTTACCACTAACTTATTTTTAATTATAAGCCATGGTTTTAGTTCTTTGTACATAATTTTCTTTTTCTTTTTATTTTTTTTCTTTGGTTCTAGAGGATATGCTATGAATATCAATATCCAAATGAGCAAAAATACATAAAAGATAACAACAATAAGTTTCATAAATAACTATAATAGGGATCGGATAAACATCATACTCGAAGAGAGTTATAAGAAAAGAGAGAAATTACTTGTAAAAAAAAAGGACAAGGTCGATCAACTACATGAGTACATTTTGCCATGAAATTTTTTTACCAGAGGATAGTGGGCATGAAAAATCGCATGGAAATTTTGGTTATTATGCCATGCAAGAACGGATCATATCATCATGTCACACAGGAGCGGATTTATATAGAAGGCAGTCGAGACAATTTCTCTCATTGATCAATTAAAATTTAATATATTTCTTGTCCTCACATATTTAATATATTAAATATTTTCTTCAATTAACTAATTAATGTGTAATTAATAATTAATACAATTAATTAATTAAGTTTATAAACTAATATAAAATATAAAATTAAGTTTATATAATTAATTATATAGTTTTCACTATATATTTTCATATAATTGCTGATAATTATATGTTATTTTTATGTTCTTTCATATAATTATTGATAATTATACAGTTTTTACAATATTTTTTTATATAATTATTAGCAGTGACATATTATATTTCATATTTATATAATTGCTAACAATTATATAGTTTTCAATATATTCCTCGTTCAATTATATGTTATTTTTATATTTTTTTATATAATTATTAGCAATTATATAATTTTTATTATATTTTTTTATATAATGGCATATTTCATATATAACTATATAGCTTTTATTATATTGCTCATAATTGTTAACAATTATATATTATTTTTATGTATTATTATATAATTACTAACATTTTAATTGTTAATAATGAATATAATATATTAAAATATTAATTGGATCCCACAAATTGTCAATTATAGGAATAAAATATGTTCAAAATTATAATTGAAATTTTGTTAATATGGCAGTTGGAACCACACTTTTCCTCCATTAAAGTTAGTTCCTGGATTTGCCCCAGATGCCACACTAGGTCATTATTCTTTCTCTCTCTGTAAAAGAGCATTAATTTGTAGAATGAAAGCACTGACCAACTGCCTATAAACCAGGTGGCTTGAATAGCGGAAGAAAATTGAATATCCGATCTACATCCACTGGAACTCTAAGAGCACGGCTGAGAGCCTCTGGTGTAGTCGTCTTCCCTTTCCATGTGTTAAACCATGGTCCTCCTCCCACTTCAACAGCTGCCATGTCACTTGTAACATCCAATATTTTCTGAAGATAAACAAAGCTGAAAGCGTGAGACTATACACATTTCAAACAGTGAAACAAAAATGAATTTTCTGAAGAAAGCGTGAGAGTATCCGCATTTCAAAGTGTGAATCGAAAATGAAATGCGGTTTTTCAGAGTGTTGCGAGTCCAAAACCTATTTGGAAGCTAGTAAACCAAAAAGAAAAGATTATGATTTACATTAAATGGACATACATTAATACGAAATAACAAACATATAAACCATGATGTAAGAAGAAGTCTTCCACATGCCCCAAAAACTAGACATTTCTTCCACCATATTTAGACATTAACTCCAGAAAATTGAAATGCCATACAATGCCGAACCAGTAATTCAGATTCATGAAGAAAGGTTTAAATTTATCAAGAATAAAACTAATTATTGCTCAGCAAATGCAGATATAAAATAATAGCATAAGGTTAATGAGACATCAGTTCTAATTGCACGGTCAGCAAATTCAGACAGATGGATATCTCAAATAAGCTATGATTCTTCAGCAAACTGTTTCACAGAATGCGGCATAATCCCATAATAGTTTTGAAAACATCCTACCAAATTACTGTGTTGAATATCGAAGGGCCAAGTGTTAACACAAATTCATAGCACAAAGTCAAAATTGTAGGATTAGTGATATACAGGCAAGATTATAAACCAAAATAGTAAGAGAAAGAATCTTGAGGATATTGATGTTTATAATAGCCGGTCTAGTTGATGGCACAGTTCAGTCATCACTGAGAATAGGGTTGTATGGCATGAATTAAAACAAATTAATGCAATTTAATAGATGATATTATGAGCATGCAAGAGAAAAATACACCTTCCCCCTAGTGCCATCAGATCTTCGTTCCCATATTTGCAATTTCAGATCACCAAAACAAGTATCTCTGCAAGCTGGAGCAAGGCCAGCTTCTATTGTCGGAGCACGTAATGTTGTTCCTGGATCCCTTGTTGTTGCCTCCAATTCAACCTGCCAGGAAACAATAAATTAAACCTCCATTTGATAACTCTGACCTTGCATATCTATAATAATCTCCGAAAAAACTCCAGAGGTTCTGTAGAATTGCATAGAATCTGCTTCCTGCTTTTAGAGTAGGCTTCAAATTTGCTAATGAAGAAGAATACAAAATTCCCAAGAGACTCACTCTGAGAAGTAGGTTTCTGAAGTGAGTCACTTAGTACTATCATCTAGGAATCAGAAAAGGAGTAATTGTTACCAAATGTGTCTCATTCTCCGCAGTTATGAACCAGTAACCCCATGGAGCAATTTCCCAATTTACAACACCATTCCATGGCACAAATTCAAAGAAATTCCCATCATAATGCACTCCAATCTGCACCAGCAGACATCAAAATGTAGGTTAGTTTCAATAAAAAAAATAGTTCCAACAGTTAAGAGTAAGCATATGTCAGGCTTTCAAAAAAAGTCTAAACATATCAAGGTATACCCAAAGGTAAAAAGGGTTTGCCAGATCATGTCCTAATTACATATCAGTAATCAGAATACATACACAGAGACATTTTTTGGCTTCTTCTTTCACAGGGGAAAAAAAGAAAAAACTAATAATCAATTTGTTAGAAGAAATGTATTTAATGAAAAGCAAGGAAACAGTTCAGGAATTCTTGCGGCAAAATACCAAGGCAGCATTTTCGAAGGTCTCAGTTAGTCCAGGCAATTGCCTCAGCCCACCACCTGCAGTTAAAGCAACTTCTCCACTTGCACCTTCAAAGACATTACACTGAATCTGCAATCAAACATCCAAAACTGATCATGAATAATCTCCACCCAGAGAAAAGGAGGCTAGATCTGTCAGACTATCACAACTCTCAAATAGTTTAGTGTCATGTCATCCAATGACAATATAACATCTATCTCCTATCAGAATCCTAGAAGGTACAAATATCTAAAACACAAAAGGTTTCACTAATATATAGCACATTAAAAAATAAGGTATCCAATTAGGCCAATGAGTTGAGCATAGTTGTCTCAATGTCATCAACAGATCAATGTCTCCTGCTACTTTTCTCTCTGCTGAATGAGATGTGTCATCTGACTATTGTCCATACTTTATATGGAACCAAGCAGTGAAAAGAATGAATTGATAATACATGAGAATAGGAGTGTGGGCATTGAGCAAATGCTAGAATAAATCAAATAATCCATTGTATGATGCAAACAGCAAGAGTGAAATTCCGTTACATTGAATATTCAATTGGAGTGCAACTAGACAAGATAAACTTTATGCGCAAAATAGATATTACCAATCAATAAGTTGAACATTTGCTAGCATGTAAATGAAGAACTGAACATTTACCCAAAACCATTTCCTAGGGAAGCCTGCACCCCAGTTCTTTTCTGAGTATGAAGGTGCATCTTTGAATTCAAATATTTCACCATCCCACTCTATCCAGCCTGCAATCCAATCAGAACCCAAGGCATTATACCCAAAAACATGTGATATCCATTGCAGTTTCACCTTTCACCACAAACAACAAATAGAACTACAGCACTATATTTGCTAAAATCTGTAAATATGGTTATCTCACAAAATGAATACCTCATGGCCTCTGAAGCAGAAGAAGCACCATAAATGGAATGCAGAATCTCTAATTTTTTTTCACTAGATTGTGCTAATCAAGCTCTTTTATAAGAACTACAAAGCATATAAGATGCACCACTTTAGTAATAGTAAATCAATGTGACCCATTAAAGATGATAAGAACACGGGTGCTTGGCATTTTTTGTTTTCATTATTTATATAGTACTAGGTAGCAAAACAATTTCTCTGATTTCTAATTGCTGATAAGTGATAGGGAAAGTGATTGGTTAAACCTGTTGAAAGTCCTCCTGCCATGCATATTTGCCAATGGGGTTCAAATACAGGAAAAGCAGCAAGCCAGCCGGCAGTAGATTTTTGTTTGGATCCCACATTGCCCCATCCATAAATAGGACGAGTATTGTACTGCCAACGTGCAGTTCTCACTGTTTCTACATAATCTGACCTGCAATTAGAAGCTATGGCATTTCAAAAATGAACAGTCAAGTTTACTGGAACCAACAAAAGTCGTTAAAAAAATACCATCCACAACCTTTCACATTGGTAACAATTTTTATCCATTTCACTCAAATTGACAATAATATATTATTTTGTTGCTGAGACTTCTTTTAAATTAGAATTGCTTATCCAAAAAAAAAGCAAAAATATATTCCCCTCTAACTCTCCCTACAACCTTGAATGAGGCAATGTAAAGTAGGGGTTTCCAACACAAAAACATGAAAAGTGCTCATCTCACAACAAATGATCAAGCATTCTGGATTCCAAAACTACAGCTACAAGTAGTATTGCAAGGTACCTGCCATCATCACGAATAAAACCTTGATGCCAAACTGGGGTAACTTGAAAACCTTCTGAAACTCTTCTATTAAAATCCTGTACAATTTGGCACATAGAAGACAACTATAGGTCATGACTTGGATTCACTTCACATTATTGAAACTTGAAATGGATTAACCCTTCCCCTCCTAATATGAATAATCTTACAAATCTTTCCAGAGAGATCAATATTACTGACCAAGTTACAGCCTGATATTAATGTTACAACAACTATTAAATTACTTAGTTCCAAGAAAATGACTGGTATAAGAAACTTTTCAGGATTTGCAAATTGCAAGAGTAAAAAAGAGTGGAATTTTTAATGATAATACCCCAAGCACATGCAAAGACAAAGCCACTTATTTTTTTAAGGAAAAAAAAAAGGCTCTATCAGTCTATCTTCATGGTAGGAAGATCATCCTAAAATGTATAGATCTATAAATACGTACCTATGAAGGGGCAGAGGGCAACATGCTCAATAGTTCAAATGAGGTCTACGCAATGAGCATGTTCTATGTAGTTAATTTCTCAAACGTAAGATCATCCAATGGGCAAGTTTATACCAGAGTATGATTAGCATGAATACGTACTATTACAACATTTTGATTATGCCCTTCTTTTATTTTATAAATTGAGCAGTTACAAACTAATATCAGAGGTAGCATAACCAGTTATCTAAAACAAATTATAAGGCCTAATGATAAAGGCTCTTAAATTGAACTCTTGGACAGACAAAAATTTTACACCAAATTGAGTTATAAGTAACATTTATGAAGATCTAATTAATATTTTTTTCCCCAAAGATAAGTTGTTAGAAGCCAGAGAAACTCAACTATAATGAGAACATTTCAATATTGTCATTCAAAAGGATAAAGTCCAAAACTCCAAATAATGTATATCAACCTGAGGAGGAACCTCCTTAGTTGGAGGCTGCATGCCTTTCTCAGCTACGAAAGTATTCCCCAACATGAGTTCATGCCTGCCTATAAATTAACAAATTCTCAGTTAGAATTAGAGCTGAGAACTTTATCCATTCAAAGCATCAGACTACAAAGTGAAAGCAAGATGAACGAAGATACATTAAAGGGAGTGAATTTGCAGAAATTGTTTGTATAAAATTAATTGTAACCAAGAACCACTTAAGATTGAATAATTATAGTAGTAAACCAAATTGAAATGACCCTTGAGATAAAAGCTGGACTCTGAAACTTACTTCCCCAGAAGTTATTAGATTCTTGAGAATACTGGCATATATACTTGTCGTAAGCCCCAAGAATTTGGGCCCCAACCCCAGTTGACCTGGGTCCATGCTGTACCACTTCCAATGGTGTCAATTTGTTACGAAATGCTGGATTCTCCACAGAGTACATGAAACAGAAACTCTGTTTCCGCTCAGGAATGGAGACTTTGAAGTACCAACCCTCAAAAAAAGTCCGCGTTGTTCCATCAAAATGGTACCTGATTCAACCAAAAAATTTAGCACTAAAGCCAAAAAAAAAAAAAGGAAAATCCAAATTAAAAATTACCCGCTATGAGGAGTTCGAAGCTGACGATCGGAAGGCGTAGGAACGTAAACAGGAGTCACTGAGCTGACCCTCATATTTTGGCCTGCTTCAACAGTCGAAGATCCAGTATCGGTGACCGAATTAGACACGACCAATCTGGAGCTCTTTAACCGAAATCCCTTTGAGCTTTGAATAGAAGAATTGAAGGGTTTAGCAGTGGAAATAGGGTTTATAGTGCGAAACCCCAAATTTGGAGAGACATGGGGAAGCTCGTGAAGTAAGCGATGTAGGTTTGTTTCCATGGAGTGAGTTTGATTTTCAAAAGTTGGATAC
Source organism: Triadica sebifera (assembly GCA_023653625.1). NCBI lineage: Eukaryota > Viridiplantae > Streptophyta > Magnoliopsida > Malpighiales > Euphorbiaceae > Triadica > Triadica sebifera. The sequence continues at coordinate 21,883,539 of CM042910.1, read as the reverse complement.
AATAATCTAAGAAAGCGTTCGTTAATTGTACAAACTACAAACAGTATGATATAGGAGTGCGAGGCTCCTAATTAAACAACATGTGGCCGAAACATGGCGGCAAACATCTGAAGCAGACAAAAAACTCAACGGATTTGTAACCGACTGTTGCACTTGTAGAATTTCGTTTGGATGGAATAATAATAATAATAATAATAATAATAATGTATGCGAGAGGATGAGGATTTAAATTATATTTTTTATTTTAAAGAATTATTTTATAAAAAAATATTTTTTAAATTTAAAATAGTGATCTAAAGAGTACAATTTTATTTTTTAATCTAATTATAATTAATATATCTATAATTTATACGCGCATTCTATTTTTTTATTAGTATGTTTCTTTAAAAATATTTTTTTATAATAAAAGTTATTTAATTTTTTTTTAAAAAATATTAATTTATATAAAATAAAATATAAAAATATTAAGAATATATTAGACTTTAAAAAAATTAGTCTATATATTTTAAAATATTCTTTAATCTACTAGATATGTTATTTAAAATAAAGAGTATTGTGGAGATGTTCTAAGTACCCTCTCTATTTTTGAATCCTCTACAATATTTATCTTATATAATGAGGAAAAAAAATTATTTTTGAAATTTCTCTTTATGACTATTCAATCAGTAAATAAGTATTAAAAATATGTAAAAATAAAGAGTATCATTAGTATTTTTTACGTATGAGATTGGGATATAAAAAATAATAATGAAATATATTCTCTTATTTAAATATATTTTATATTTAATTTTTTAGTATTATATCTTTAATTAATGTATGAGTACATGTATATTATAAAAATATAAATGAAATTTATAGTTTTAATTATACTGATTAACTTTTTAATATATGAAAAAATAAAGGTAATTTTATTTTATATAAAAACGAAATTTCTATAAAAAAAATTATAAATAAAAAAGAGAGACAGAGTAAAAGGAACATGGTGTACAAGATGACCGGATAAAATGAGTTGACCTAATAACGTGGACGGTGGAGATGGTCAGAGGATGATCGACTGTATATAAATGGGACACAGGGAATTAAAACTCTACGCATCAAGAACAATTTTTTCAGCCTCTCTCTCTCTCTCTCTCTCTCTCTCTCTCTCTATCGCATCGCAGAGATAACTTCAGCAGGTGAGTTTCTACTTCTGTGCTCATACTAATTATATTTGTGTGGTAAACTTATCTTTCTTTTTTATATGGATATGCCAACGAAGATTGCTATCGATCTGTTTGGACGCTTAGAATTTCAGAGGAAAAGTAGTTCAGAAAGTTCTGAACATTATGATTGGGTTGGGGTTTCAAAGTCTTCTTTCTCTTTCTCCCTTACCAATAAGGTTGAATGATCTTATGCTCCTAGCAGGATTTTCTCAATGAGAGCTCGTATTTCGCGATGCTTTGTAGATTTGTGATTTTTTTTCCTAGAATTAGCTTGTAACCTCTTTCAATTTTTTTTTTAAATTAACCCCAGGGGGTTAATTTTCGAGTTTTATTATGTGTAATCATGAAAGATGTTTGATTTCTTGGTGAGATTGAGATATAAAAGATGTGGAATTACGAATTTGTGAGTATTTACTTTTTTTGTTTTTCTTCTTTTGCATGAGATCAGTTAATTTAATCCTCCAACCATGCAGGTATTGGATCAGCTTCAGATTTATAGGCCTTTTATAGTATTTTGGGTTACTAATCGACTACTAGCATGCAGGTTAGCACATTTGCTCTTGGGTCATTTGGTTATTTGTATATATAAAGTCCGGATTCAAAAAGTACTAATTTGCTGTTTGTAATTTCCATGATAAAGTTCTAATTTAGTTGGACATTTCTGTATTATATGGTTTTGCCCTTTGCAATATGTGGAAATTAGTGTTTCTTGCGGGTCTGATCTGAGAAGGTTGTCTTATTAACCAAAACCTTTGTTACCTATTCTATGTGTCCTCTGCCGTGTGCAGGCATCAAGGGCAAGGTTGTTCAAGGAATACAAAGAGGTGCAGCGAGAGAAAGTAGCTGATCCTGATATTCAGCTAGTTTGTGATGATTCCAACATCTTTAAGTGGAATGCTCTTATCAAGGTAGGCTTAGTTCTATATGGAAAAAAACAGCAGCTGAGTTTTTCAATGGATTGATTTGTCTCCTCTTTTGTACAGGGACCAACAGAGACCCCTTATGAGGGCGGAGTCTTCCAGCTTGCCTTCTCTGTTCCAGAGCAGTATCCATTGCAACCTCCTCAAGTGCGGTTTTTGACAAAAATATTTCACCCAAATGTGCATTTTAAGGTATGATTGTATGCTATGATAGCTTACTCTCAATTTTTGGAATATATTTATTTATTTTCTATAACATTAAGCATGCAAATGATTTTAACTGAGAATTAATGCAGTTGTTGGATTGCTAAACCACTGTAGAGGTATTCCTACTGAGTGTATGAATTAATCCCAGTTTAGATGATGTTTTTCTCTCTAATCTCGTTTCTTTTTCAAGTTTAATGAAGATAGGTGAGACCATAACTTATAGTTATTCTGTGTTGGTAATTGGTTTTTATTTGCCCATCTCTATTTTCGTTTACCTTTTTTGGTTAATATAGAAAGCACAAATATCTATCAAATATGTACAAAGTACTAAAAGAGGTTCTTTCTTTCAGTTATTTTCTATTCTTCTCCACTTCTCAAATAAACATGTGAAGACTCATCAACCTCAGATAGTGATAGTCATTAATTAATGATTAATATTTTGGAACCTGGATTGGCCAGCAACCCATGAATTAGCACTGGTTATAGTGTGGGTTACCCCCCTTAACCCTCCATTTGTTGTGTCATATCGTTATCACTCTGTATTTATATTTTCCTAGAGTATTATAATTCTGAGACAGTTGAGATAGTATTGACCACTTTGTGATTCATTTTGCTGGCAGACAGGAGAAATATGCCTTGATATTTTGAAGAATGCATGGAGTCCAGCTTGGACACTTCAGTCTGTTTGCAGGGCAATAATTGCTTTGATGGCTCACCCTGAACCTGATAGCCCTTTAAACTGTGATTCCGGTAAATTGATCCAAATTTAAGTGCTTTTATTTTGTATTAACTTTGAATGAAGAGTTTTAAAGAGGATCTTAAGTCATTATTTTGAAAGACATGAATCCATAAACATGAATGACCGAGTAAAAGGGTCTTAACCTCTTTTTCAAAGACAATATTCGGTAAACATGATTATGCAATGCTGTGTGAACACAATGGTTGGAAAAAATAAAAAAGTAATGCAAATTTTTAAAGAATTAGTATTCAAACCATGGTGACGCGAAAACAAAAGGCAAAGGCAGACATGGAACTAATTATTAAATATTAATTAAGGGTCCAAAAATATTGAATAATGAATATATCTGTCCTCAGTATGTGCCTTTTTGATTGTGTTGTCACGTGCAATTGTTCCATTCCCTTTGTCATCAATGCTGTCTAAAGTGCTTGTGCGAAGTTTCAGGCTGCATTGCATATGGTATAGGTTAGGAAGGAGATAGGATTCTAAAGTGCTTGTTAATATTTCCATATTAATGGCATTCTTAGGTTCAGGCTTTTATGTGAAGTACCCGTTGCATGTGATACTGTAGGAGACAAAATTAACAATAGCACATCAACTAGTTCTGACTGTACTATTTTATTGGTAAACTATGGAACTGAGGCATTAAATAAGGGTTTCTTCCTTGAGCTTTGACAGATTAAATAACGAATGACTATGCTTTGCATACTCTTCTCTTCTTCAATAACATGCAGATGATGTTTGTTCTTATCAACTGCTTGTTTTATACAGGCAATCTTCTACGTTCAGGTGACATCAGAGGTTATCAATCTATGGCAAGAATGTATACTAGACTTGCAGCCTCACCAAAGAAAGGGTGAATTGGAGCAGTGAATTTTTTAATGTATAAGAGCATGTTGTTATCATTGTGGATCAAATATGATGAGATGTCAAAGTTATGTTCCAAACTGTTATAAGACAGACTATTGCGGTATGCTGTAGCTTCAAAACCACTACTAAAAATCATTTCAACTGCCTTGTTGAGCAATATATCTTGTGCATTTGCTAATTCTCCATGGTCCATGGAACTGAGCATAGCATACAGATTCTAAGTGTCCTGAAAACTAGACGAGAGTGGCAGGTTGGATCAGTTAAACCTGGAAATGGTCCAATGGCCAATTTGGTTGTCTGGTTAGGTTTGGAATTTTATATTTTTAATTCTTCACTGGAAAATGTTGTTAGAATTTTTTTTAAAAACACTTATTTGACGGGTTGAACTGGTTTTCAAAAACACCGATGATAACTGGGTTCCCGAAGCATTTGGACAGCTCAAATTCTATCCAACTCGTGACTGTGAGCTTTCCAAGAAGGGAAAACCGATTATTGATTCCGGGTTTTTCTATTTGATGAAGTAAGGAAATGTAAAGCAGCATATTTTAACGGCAAATTCTGGAAATTTTGGCTATTTTATGGCATAATCTAGACAGTCAAATTTTATTGCTGGTGTCATGTTAATTCAGATGGCTTTTTTGTACTAATGGAATACGTCCGGCAGACCATTTAAATAATAAATCCCTTCATCTTCAAATACTCAAAAAAAGAAAAAAGGATTGTTCCTCAATTGTTAGTTTTTTTTTTTATCATTTTCTCTTGGAACTTTTATTGTGCTACTAGATCCGTGAACACATTTTAATCTGATTCAAGTAGAGATCAATAGCAAAAAAAATTTTAAAAAATGTAACTTAGAAATTCAAATTTTTTTAAATCATTCTTAAGCTATGGCAGAATCAAGGCTTGCAAAGATTGCTAATGAGGAATTGTGAGAGGATTTTCATAAGTTGATATGGAAATGTTTGGAACAAATTGAGGCATCTCTAAAAGAAATCAATACCAAAATTAAGGAACTCAAAGAGTCAATCAGCACGCATCTGAATTGTTTTATTAAAATCTAAGCAGAATACCTTGATACTTCGTCACTCATCCTTAGATCTAAAAAGTAGAGAATGCTGGTTGAAGTGGACTCCCAAGGCATTCATCATTTTTTGCATCTCTTGCCATAATAGAATTGAATTTCATAAGAAGGGACTATGTTAAACAACAAACCAAGCGGAAAAATATGGAGGATGAAGGTTCCATCGTCAATAGATTAGTGGTAAACAGTATGGGACTACCTTTTGGCAGAGAGGACTCCATCATCAGTGCAGGCAAGGATCAATCGACAGACTCCAACACCGACAAGGACGAAACCAACTGAAGTCCGTGACTTCGAACTGCAGCATCCGATCGACAGGGAGGTAATCAGGGGAGAACAAGTAACTCCTCAATACAGAGCTTGAGACTTCTTAACTTCAAGATGTAATTGGTGGATTTCAGGGTATTCTTGAACAGCATGGTTGGGTTGCCATTTATCCATACTTAGTGATTCTTAGCTTCTTAATTTTGACTACAATTTCCATGGAAGGATGTGCTAAAGCTTGAGCATGGAGTTGATTCTTGTCTTTTTTTTTTTTTTTGGATCAATATGCATTGTGCTATTTCAACTCAGCCATTAGAGTTGAAATTGTATTTATTTGATTCATCATGTATCGGGCATTAGTTATATATCATTTATAATTTTCTAATGAGATCCAAAAAAAAAATATTGAAGTCTAATATGCTCTTGACAAAAATTATTTTTCTTTTGACAATTTTTGACTAAAATTTTGACCCCTTTTTGCCCTAATGTATTTTTGTAAAGGTTTACATACTCGAGCACCATACTTATTGATATAATTGTGGTATATAATAAGCCATGAAATTCAATTCTTTTTATTCTAAGTAAGCTTAATGTCACAACTCTAGACTTTAACTAGCAATCGTGAGGCACTTAGCACGGTCCGTTGCACTAAGTATGTCTTCCAAACTGATAAAACACTCCAAAGAGAATAGAAAGGAACTTAGAGATCGAGAAGATTCAATAGCAAAACAAGAACACAAGAGAGTTTGTGAAGAATGCTTTGTATTACTTGAAATGCTTGATTGCTTGAATGATTACAAATGAATTTACATAAGATATATATAGGCCTCCACCTTCTCAATGGATGGTCGAGATCAATTTCCACCTACCAGATGGATGGTTAGGATTAACTCTCACCTACTAAATGGATGACTAGGATTGATTCTCACTTACCAAATGGATGGTCAAGATCAACTCCCACCTACCAAAATGGATGGCTATGATTGATTCTCACCTACCAAATGGAGGGCTGGAATTAATTCCTACCTACCGAAATGGACGATCACGATCCATTTAATCTAACGGTTTACAATGGTGTTCTAGAATATTACATATGTGTGGGAAAATGTACATGTACGGGAAATCTCGTATGAACCTTCGTGGTGCGTGACATTCTCCCCCACTCAAGTTCGCGACGCCCTCGTCGCGCTTTCAAGCTTGAACCTTTCTATGTCATTTTTAAACTGCCACAAAGTGTCTTCAGGTTCCCAGCTTGCCTCTATGTCTGGGGCATTCTTCCATTTGACCAAGTATTCCCGATAACTTGGTACACCTCTACGCCGAATTAGGCGGTCTGCCAAAATTGAATCCACTCCTCTATCAAAGGAGGTTACTATTGCAGTGGGTGCCCTCTTCGACTCTCCTCGACTTGCATCTTCCTCGTCTCCATGATAAGGCTTCAACATGCTTACATGAAAGACTGGATAGATCTTAAGCTTGGGAGGGAGTTGTAGCTTGTAAGACACCTTACCAACCTGCTTAAGGATTGGAAATGACCCTTCGTATTTTCGCACCAACCCCTTGTGAACCTTCCGCAAGGACTTGAACTGTTGTGGTAATAATTTGAAAAGGACCAAATCTCCTTCCCGAAATTCTACCATCCTCCTTTTCTTGTCAGCCCACTTCTTCATCTTTTTGGATGCCTTGTTCAAATAGGCTCGGGCTAACTCAACTTGCTCGTGCCATGCTTTAGCAAATTTGAAAGCTGCAGGACTCTTTCCTTCATAGCTTGTGGCCAAAGCATGAAGGGTCATAGGTTGTTGTCCCGTAATGATCTCGAAGGGACTCTTGCCAATGGATTCACTTTGCTGCAAGTTGTAAGAGAATTGGGCTACATCCAGCAACTTAGCCCAATCGTGGTGGTTGGCACTAACAAAGTGCCTCAGATATAGCTCCAGTAGTGCATTGGCACGTTCCGTCTGTCCATCACTTTGCGGATGAAAGCTTGTGGAGAAGTTCAAGCCTGATCCCAGCAGTTTGAACAATTCTGTCCAGAACTTCCCAGTAAATCATGGGTCTCGATCACTCACGATATTAGATGGAATTCCCCAATGCTTCACAACATGCTTGAGGAACAACCGTGCAGTCTCATCCGTAGTGCAATCCGCCGAGATAGGTATGAAAGTTGCATACTTGCTGAAGCGATCAATGACTACTATTATACTGTCAAAGCCTTCTGATTTTGGCAAACAAGTGATGAAGTCCATTGAGACACTCTCTCATGGTCTCTCCGGAAAGGGAAGTGGTTCTAACAAGCCACCGGGTGCACGCTGCTCCGTCTTGTCTTGTTGGCAAACAAGGCAAGTTCTCACGTAGGCTTCAACATCATCCCGTAATTGAGGCCAATAGTAAATAGGCTTGATCAAGGCAAATGTGCATCTCATGCCTGGGTGTCCAGCCCATAGTGAATCATGGCATTCCTTGATAAGCTCTTTTCTCAAGTTCCCCCACTTAGGAACGTAGATGCGGTTTTTCTTGGCATAGAGTAGTCCGCCACTCTGCCAAAATCTCCTTGTCTTTCCTTCCTTGATGAGGACAATGAGGTTTTGAGCCAGGGTATCATGTTCCAACCCTTCTTTGATCTTTTCCAGCAAGGGACTGCTTGGTCTACTCAAAGCTGCTAACTCCGCTTTTTGACTTAGTTCATCAGCCACCACATTGGCCTTACCGGGCTTGTATTCAAGCTTGTAGTCGAATTCTGCCAAAAAGTCTTACCATCGAGCTTGTTTGGGACTCAACTTCTTTTGAGTTTGGAAGTAGCTAGTTGCTACATTGTCTGTCATGATCACAAAGTGAGAACCCAACAAGTAGTGTCGCCACACCCTTAGACAATGGATGATAGCTGTCATCTCATTTTCCTGTACCGTGTAGCGGCGTTCAGTGTCATTGAGCTTGAGGCTCTCATATGCTATCAGATGCCCTTCTTGCATCAACACTCCACCAATGGCAAAGTCTGAGGCATCTGTATGCAACTCGTACACCCTACAAGGGTCTGGCAAGTAAAGCATTGGTTCTTCGGTAATGGCCTTTTTCAAGTCATCAAACGAGGTTTGGCACTTGTTTGTCCACTCCCCAGTATTGTTCTTCTTGAGTAGGTCGGTTATGGGGCTGCTCTTGCTGAATATGACTTGATGAATCTCCGGTAGTAGTTCATAAGTCCAAGGAAGGACCTTAACTCGGGGACCTTAGTAGGAGGTTCCCATTCTTGGATGGCTTTCACCTTGTCTCCATCCATCATAAGCTTCCCATCATTTATCCTATGACCCAAGAACATCACCTCATCTTGGGCAAAGGAATATTTCTCCCTCTTAACATATAGCTCATTTTCTCTGAGGACCTTGAACACCTTCTTCAAATGCTCAAGATGTTCTTCCATAGTCCGACTATATATCACAATATCATCAAGATATACTACCACGAACCGATCGAGGTAGGGATGGAAAAGTTTATTCATGAGAGTGCAAAAGGTAGCAGGTGCATTAGTGAGACCAAAGGGCATAACAAGGAACTCATAAGCACCGTACCTTGTTATACATGTAGTCTTCGGCTCATCCCCTTTTGCTATGCGCACCTGGTAGTATCCCGACCGCAAGTCCAACTTGGAGAAGTATCTAGCATTCCCCAATTGATCAAACAAATCAGCAATGAATGGGATAGGATACTTGTTCTTTATCGTGATTTTGTTTAGAGCACGGTAGTCAATGCACATTCTCAGTGAACCATCCTTCTTTTTCTGAAAAAGCATCGGGGCACCAAATGGGGCTTTGAATAGTCTAATGAAACCAGCATCCAACAGTTCATTGAGTTGCTTTCGTAGTTCTGCCAACTCCGAGTTTGCCATCCGGTAAGGACTCATTGCTGATGGTCTTGTGCCAGGCTCCAGCTCAATTTCATGGTCCACCTCCCTCCTTTGGGGTAACTGTTTTGGCAACGCCTTAGGCATCACATCCTGGAACTCATCCAAGACAACTTGCACCTCCATCGGCAAGCTTGGTTGTGGTGATGCTTCATCATCATCATACTCCTTAAGAATGGCCAAGTAACTTTCTTCCTCCCTCTTCAATCCCTTCTTGAATTGAAGTGCTGAGAGAGCTTGGGTAGTAGGCTTGGTGGTCCTTTTCGTCGGTACTAGACAAGCCTTTGGTCCATCCATAATGCACATAGAGTTTGAACATGGAACAAGGAAAGCTCTAACTTGGTCCAAGAACTCCATGTCGAATACCACCAAGAAATCATCCATGGGTGCCACAGATAAACCCACTTGGTCAGTCCATGCACCAAGACTGACCTTCACTCCACGGGCAATTCCTTGGAGAGGTTGTACCGCCGAGTTAACTGCTTTGAGGGAGCCACCTCCATTGGCAACCTTGAGACTGAGTCTATTGGCTTCCTCTAACCAAACAAAGTTGTGAGATGCACCTGTGTCGACCAGAGCTTTGGTGACTTTCCCATTGATGGTTGCATCCACAAACATGAGTCCCTTGGGGGACGTCGGGGCACTTTGCAATGCACTAAGCAACCGCAAAGATCTCATCTTCGCACCTTCATCTGCCTCACTTCTGTCTTGATCATGAGTGGAGGCAACTAAAGCATTCAATGTCTTCCTTTTGGGACATTCTCGTGCCCAATGCGGTCCGTCGCATATGAAGCACGTCACACGGGGCTTTGAGGCACCACGTTCTTCCCTTTCCTTCCCCTTGTCTCGCGGCTTGAATGAGGAACTTTCTTTGTGATTTTTGTAGCTTTGACTCTTAGCATGGCCTCCCCCATTCCTTCCTTCACCAAACTTTCTATCAGCTGGCTTCGGGCCTTCGTTGTTTGATGAGTAATCAATAAGACTTTCAGCAATGACAATGGCCGAAGACAAGTCTTGGACACCATCCATGAACAAGAATAATGCATCTTTGTCTGATGTGTCAAGGACTTCTAGCAGTAAGGTTGTGAACTCCTTCACATATTCCCTTATGCTACCCATTTGCTTCAGTCGTCAAAGTCGGCCCCTCGCCTCTTTTTCAGCATTTACTGGGAAGAATTGGCTTTTGAACTCCCTTTTGAAGTCTTCAAAGGTGTCAATTGTGCACACCCCACGTTGCACATCTTCATGCCTTCGTCTCCACCACAACATAGCAGTGTCGGTCAAGTACATGGCAGTAGTTCGGATTTTGCTGGCATGGTCCGTTATGCCAGTAGCCTCAAAGTATTGATCCAGCCCCCATAGGAAGTTCTCAACTTCCCTAGCATTCCGAACACCATTGAAATTCTTTGGCTTAGGAACTTCCACTTTCTTGGCCTCAATGATAGTGGTTGTATTGGTTCTCGAGGCCATAACCCGTTTGCATAGTGCTAGATCACCACCCATATCCTCAACTTTAAGCAACACATTGGAAATTTCTCTTTGGAAGAGATCACGTACCTTGACAAGTTCAGACTTCAGCCCATCAATCTCTTGCCTTAACCCACCGTCTAGCTCGTTGAGGGACATCTTGACCGCTGCATGGATCTCCACATCCTCGGCCTCCAAGCCGCTGCAATGTTCCTCCAAGTTGTCCACTCGGTCGAACAGCTCTCCCAAGCTGTCTTGAGCACTCCCAACACGTGTTTCCAAGCTAGAAATCATGTCTTTCGACTTGGCTCGAGATTCTTTAGATGGAGGTTTCCGAACTTCCTCACGACCACGTTCCATTGATGGAACTTCCACACTAGGTGTAGCTGGGGCAGTAGCCTTCATTATGCCAAAGGTAGTAAAGCTTCAAACTTTGGCTTTGATACCAACTGTCACGACCCTAGACTTTAACTAGCAATCATGCGACACTTAGCATGGTCCGTTGCTCTAAGCCTACCTTTCAAACCGATAAAACACTCCAAAGAGAATAGAAAGGAACTTAGAGATCGAAAAGATTCAATAGCAAAACAAGAACACAAAAGAGTTTGTGAAGAATGTTTTGTATTACTTGAAATGCTTGATTGCTTGAATGATTACAAATGAATTTACATAAGGTATATATAGGCCGCCACCTCCTCAATGGATGGCCGAGAACCAGATAGATGGTTAGGATTAACTCCCAACTATCAAATGGATGGCTATGATTGATTCCCACCTACCAAATGGATGGTCATGATCAACTCCCACCTACCAAAATGGATGGCTATGATTGATTCTCACCTACCAAATGGAGGGTTAGGATTAATTCCTACCTACCGAAATGGACGATCATGATCCATTTAATCTAACGGTTTACAATGGTCTTCTAGAATATTACATATGTGTGGGAAAATATACATGTACGGGAAATCTCGTATGAACCTTCACGGTGCGTGACATTAAACTACGGCAGAATTGAAGCTTGAAAAGATTGCAGGTGAGTAATGTCATCGTTACCATATTAATCTAAAATATCCAAAAACCCACCAGTGCGATAAGTAGCTTCAAGGATTATGTTGAAGAAATTCTACCAGCTTTCCATCTCCAGTTATCTGTGGATTCATCACTTCCGGCACCGGCTTCAGAAGTTGTCCCTTTTCGCTGACCACTAAGCCACTATCGAGGATGAAACCTTCCTCCTTGTTTTTCATTTCCCTTGTTGTTTCTTGCATTTGCTTCTTATAAAAGCCAATCTTAACATTAGGGAAGCTGCCATAAAAAGGCAGAATGTGATGAGATGTCATTTTAGCCAACATTTTTTGTTTTGCAACTAGGAACTAAGTATTAGTCCATATATGGTTCCTCTTAATCCCGTAAAACAATTGAGATACGACCTGAGTGAGTCATTCAACTCCTTCATTTTGGCATTTGTCTCCTTCAAAGATGTTTGCATTTATTATTCTAATCTTTTGCATCTCAATTTGTGATAGTCCTCACACAACTCTTCATTTGAACTCTTTGCAATTTTCAATTCTTCCATAGCTATCCTAAGCCTAGCTTAGAAAGAGAAAAAAAAAAAACAAAAACAAAGCAATTAAGCCTTAGGGCCAAATAGCATATTAGGCCCCAAGGTATAGACGAGTCCAATTAAGCTCCTCCCAAGGTCTGATTTTAGGACGAATTGGTCCCCCTCCCGTTATAATCCGTTTCACCCCTAAACGGACAGCTCAACTGCTCATCGAAATGCCAATCCCCCACTATACCAACCCCTGAAGGGCAAACTGAACTCCCAAAGCCATCGCCCAAGGAAATCACAGATACCCACTAGAAAAAAAGAAATTGCAGCTACCAATAAGGCAACAAGCAAATTAACCCCAAATTGCACACGCAGTTAAACATGAATGCAGAGAGATTGTTATCGAATTTCGTTGTCAAAATTCCTTAATCACATGGCTAAAAGTCGTGGATCCCGTTAAACATGATAATTCTTTTTATTTTTGAAGATTGTCATTGAATCCAGAAATTTTGCAGAAATAAACATTTAATATATTTATTATCCACATATATGCAGATCTAACTAGGGCACTTATACTGTAAATCGTGATAATAACTCACCTAAGATTGAAGACACAGAAGCTCAGTTTTAGGAAGAGAAGCATGGACTGGGGACAAGGGGTTCTTGGTGCCTGTTGCTTAGTTTGTAAAGAACGCTTTGCGCGAGCGTATTGGTTTTTCTTAAGAACCAACATTAGATTAAGCTGAATTCAATCGCACCCAAATTTCCACAAACAATTGAAAGTTAGGGTTTTGATTTTCTAATTCTGTCAGCAAACAAAAATAGGGAATTTGCTGAAATTCACTGTAGTGCAACGGTGAATCCTGTGAGACCCACCACCTTGCACTTTTAGCATTTGTTCGTCGCTCTTTCAACTCTTCTCTGTCTTTTCTTCGCTATCTACAGAAATTTCAACCGATCTAACTTTAGCAATTAGCTCTTTGAGATAATCTTTGTAGCGCTTAGAGCACATGCTACGATTCTCTGCTGAGCCAAAGAATCCACATCGGACTGGTTGAGCTATTTTGCGAATCCATTGTTTTCTCAATTCCAGGTCAAGGACAGAACACAATCCGGTGATTGGAAACGTTTTATGGCCTTTAATACTTCTTTCAGCTTGCAAATAAAGCCGTTGCTATGTGACATTTACCATTTTCATCCCTTTTTTTTGTCCTTTTATTCAAAGGAGATGATGATTGCAGTTTAACCGTTGCCCCGAATCAAGTTACCTAACGAATTTGGAAGCGTTTATATACTCAACAACCACACATATTGATCTAATCGCAGTATATAAAGAGCCATGAAATTCAAATTTTTTTTTTAAGCTTAAGCTATGGCAGATCTGAAGCTTGAAAAGATTGCATGTGAATAATGGCATCGTCACCATGTTGTTCCAAAACTATTTTAAGACATTGATTAATATTTCTGGTTATAACTCTTATTTGTGAAAAAAAAATAAAATAAAATGCTGTTGGGTGAGTATTTTGATCAAATTAGAAAATTTCATAAGCAATTTTAATAAGCGCTAAAAATTTCTAAAATTTCAATTCATTGAGCTATTTTAGTTGCTCCAATAAAGTTTACGGCCCCTTATACCTCTCTCGGCTTGCAATATAACCGTTGCATATAGAAAGATCAATATTAATTTGATTTAATTTCAAATAGTTCGAAATTTATCATGTTTGTTAAAGAAAATTTCACATAATTCCAGTTCTTCTCTCTCATGCACCAACACAGAAGATTATATCTAACGAAAGATCTAAACTCTTATGGTGGTGGCAACCTCATGCTTTTATATTGTGATAAATAACGACTGGTTGGATATAAGGATTTAAAGAGAGAGAGAGAGAGAATAATGACTGTATGATAAAATAATATCAATTTACTATAATATGTGATAATTATATATTAAGAGAGAAATATAATTATATTATCATGATTATACAGCAGAAATTGAGTGAATGAAAATGCAATTAATTTCTCTCAATATTTCCTTCAGATTTAACAAAATTGTCCAAGATTATATTTATATAATATATAACAAGAATAACAATTAAGATAATAAAATAATATTATTTAACAAGTAGACCAAATAACTCCTGACATTTATTGATAAACAAAAAAGGAAAAAGGATAGTCAAGTCTCAAAATTAAACAATGAAATGAAAAATTAAGTTCAGAATAATTTGACCATTTAATTTTCTGTTTCCCAATCTTTAGGCAACTGCGAAGAATTAAAAAGCGACTAAAGAGACGCGATGTTATAAACTAAAATTTAAACTGATCTCTTAATGGAATAGGCATATATCATAACGTCAAATATGACAAATAAATAAAGCTTGGACAATTAGTTGAACATAAATTTCACACATTCAAACATCTATTGGTCGATTTAAGCAAGAGCTATTCTAGGTTTTAACTACAAAGATATTTCACGGGAAAAATATTCAACATAAAACAGACGACATAACTGAATGGCATCAATGCATGAGGAACTTGTCGAACCAATCACTTGCTTCTTTCACCATGAGTGGTGTCATTTGATGTCCAATTCCAGGTTGTGCAATTAGCTGCTTGTTATGGAAACAATGTCTTAGAGGCATTAAATCAAACGCAGTTACTGTTCTTTTATACATTAGAATGTTAGATGTGCTTACAATAATCAATAGCATGCATGATCCAAAAGCAGAATGCCCATATGCAAAAAAATCTAGGGAGCATTATTTCATCAAACAAAATACACGTGCATTTAACGGGGCCTTTAATGTATATTTTAGGAATCCATGTAACCTGATTATGGAGCTTTCAGTTACCCGCATATAAAAGAGTAGATTTTAGAGACAAATAGCTAGGATGTTACTTCAAATTCATAGCATGTTAAAATCTTAATGATGGAATTCCATTTTAATTACATACCTCAAACTTATGCTGACTATTGGCATGTTCATATGTCTTGCGAGCTCTTGATTTGGGAACTTCTAAACCCACAAGTGGGCAACGGGGATCTTCTGCACCTGTAATTTTCAAAACCAAGCAAATATTTTAATCCAACAAAAAGAAAAAGTTAAGAAGCAATTAAGATTAATCTGGGCTTCGATGTAGTTGGTGCAATAAACACATGTTCATTTAAAAGCCGAAGAAGGATAAAAAGAGGAATGACTCCGTGCTGAGATCTGGAAATGCATAAATGCATGATGTGTTGTACATGATTGAATCGTCAAGAGGAAGTGAACATGTCATGGCACAGGTCAGGATCAACTTAAAACAACCAGACAATTCTCCATAGACAACCTTGTCAGCCATGCTGCCAACACTTTCAAATAACTGACAATAATTATAGTTTTTCTTTTGCTAATTTTATGGGAATCAAAATTAGCTTTTGGTGCTTCTGTAAACATTTTGGTCTGCTTGCACTTTGTTGCTTTTATAGAAACTCTGCTTAATTGAACAATGCCATTTTCTTATCAAGAAGGAAAGAACTTTACCGTTGACAATTAGCAAGGGTCGTGGTGCAATGGCTGGAATTGTATATGGTGAATCAAAGCTAGAGGCCAGTCCTGGAGCAATCCTATCCCAGACCTGTTAAGGAATGTAAAGGTGTAAGATTTTGAGAAAGAGAAATCCTTATAAGCATTTGGTGCTGCAAAAATGTAACAATCATATATGCTACATATTACTTGCTACAATGTGCTAGTTCTAAAATGTAACTGAAAACTTCCCCACTGATGAAAAGACCAGGAGAAAAGAGAATAGCTCAAGTAGTTCTTCAACATGGACACATATACCTAAACTGAAAATGCAACTGACCTTCTCCACCACTTCTTTATCAATTGCAGTCTTGCCTAAATCCATTTGTGCTTCTGCAGAAAAAATCTCTGCCAGTCAGAGCAGTAAAAGTTGCAGGAACTCCAGTTAAGATAAAAATTAGAAAAAAAATACCAAAGAAAAAAATTACAAACTAATTGTGTTGTAGCGTTTCTAATGACCTCATCATATCTACTTCCTGTGTACTATACCTTCAAATACGGGCCTAATACTGTCCACCCGAGCTTGCCATTTATCATTGTCTATGGCCCAACGAAACCCCTACAATGCATTTAATATTATTCAGCTAGTTATTCAACATACATTTGCCAAATCTTCACCAAGTTTATTGTAACAAACCTGCACACCAATAATAGGGACAACTACTGCATATCTAGTGTCAGCAGCAGCAGCAAACCATGCATGCATTCCTACATTACACAATTTTATGCAGATTGTTACATATAATAGGCTGTGTGACCTTAAATTAGTTATCATCTTCAATCTAAATTGACCAACCTCCCAGTGATTCACCAGTAATCCCTATCCTGGCAGGGTCTATATCTTCCCTCTGTGTAAGATAATCTGCCAGTTTTATCAAGTCCCAAACCTGCAGGAATCAAGAGTTAAAATCACCAGGTTGTGAAGCAAAGTAATCCAAGACTTAATTCCTAATTACTTCATAGATTTCAGAACAGAAGTACTCCAAAAGCTCAGGTTTGGTTTCCTTATACTCTCTAGTCTTTACTGATTAAAAGACTGAATGAATCTCAATGAGTACAAGCCATCAACTCTCATCAATGAAAAGCAGAAGTTCAGGCTAATTATACTGCTGGAATCAAGAGTTAAAATCACCAGGTTGCGAAGCAAAGTAATCCAAGACTTAATTCCTAATTACTTCATAGATTTCTGAACAGAAGTACTTCAAAAGCTCAGGTTTGGTTTCCTTATACTCTCAAGTCTTTACTGATTAAAAGATTAAATGAATCTCAATGAATACAAGCCATCAAATCTCATAAATGAAAAGCAGAAGTTCAGGCTAATTTTACTGAACAGACAAAAAAAAAGGATAGAGAAGTTACCGTGTCATATATGAATGGCATTGTGTCACCTTTTTTCCATGATGAAATAAGAGCCTGCATTTGAAAATTACAATACATTGTATCAAAATCATCGTTTCAAAATTAACTCACCTAGTACCATCTCATTCTAGTCCATACGAGTTAAAAGAAGTTTTTGATGAAGATGATGAGGCAGCACACTTGCTAAAGCATTGCCATTTTTCTGTGCAATTCCGGAGCATACTAAAAGAATATTCTTCTACATAGTTTGAATCTCTTGGCTCATAAAATTTGACAAAAATGACAAATTCGGGATAAACTAAAAGAAGTAATAGCATTATCTTACTTACATCTCGATAAGTGGTTTTATTGGCAGCACGTTCACCATGGTAGCGAGAGTCAATTGCAATGGCTACATAACCCCGTGAAGCATAGGCCTGAAGCAATCAAAACAAAAACAACAATAATGTCTTTCCCAATTAAGCATATGCACACCAACAACAAACAGAGAGAAACAATATAAGTGAATACCTCAAGCAAAGGCCGTAACCACTCTTTGCACTTGTTAGTGCTATGCAGGAAAACAATAGCAGGTCTTCTTTCTTTGCTATCTTTCAAGCTCAAAATTAACACAGGCAAACGCCCTTGCTCTCCTGCCTATATTAATTAAATTAAATAATTATCAATCATTAAAAATCACTAACTCCAGTGGATGAGTATATATCTCAGAACTAAATACCTCGGCAGTCAAATAAAGATTCTCCTCTTTAAGTAAATCTTTAAAATTCTTAATCTCTTTCCTTGGACAAGACTCCATCGCCTGCACAGAAAGACAATCTCAAAATTAATTCCGACGAAATTTCTCTTAGAAACGGAAGAAACAAGTTACAAGAAGAATTAATTAACCTCACTCTTGTCTGTTGGCAGCGTATTATCCTGGAACAATGGATTCAACACTGGTATTCCATTTTCAAAGGATAACGGAACTGGAAATCAAAATCAAACAACAAATTTGAATCAGCATATATAAAACAAACCAATCATTTAAATCAAAGGGGAAAAAAACAGCAGAAGCTGTGATTAGACCTTGAGCGGAACGTCTGCTGCCAAGAATTTGAAGGAAATGAGATCGGATCTGCTCAGCAATGAAAGATTCTTCTTCCATGTTGATGATGGGAGTAGGTTCAGTAGCAGGAATTTCCTCTTTCTTTATAGCTTGAGTGCCGTATTTATAGAAAACGGATTTTGGCGGGTGAGTCTTCAGGCAAGGAGCATGTAGGGGACACGTGTGGAGTTTGTGGGACAGGATAGGGGACGGAAAGTGGGTCCATAGAGTATTAACGGGTATGCTGATTTGTGATAGTACAGTTAATCTTGCAAGTTGGTATATAATCATCATCCTTAATTATTTCCTTCCTACTGTCCCTATGTTTCTCTCTGCTGGAAAAAACTGCAGCAGAGGTCTAATCGGTATAGTTTGGGTTTTTTCCCGATGCTTTGCACAGTCGCCACGTGAAGGGATGATGATTATGTCAATGACGTGGCCCACCCATCAGACAGATCCTGTAAAGAAATTTCAATAATTTTTGAAAATTTTAAAAATCATTATGCTTTTTTTTTTTTCAAAATTTCATTTATTGGGATTTTTCTAATTTTTCTATAACTTTTTTCTTTAATAAAAATATTATCGAAATAAAAATTTTAGATTACAATAATATTTATTTGAATTTAACAGTGCTGTACCCTATGGGGAAACTTCGTTGAATGAACCCTACTTTGTCTGTGTTGGAAATATTTAAATAATAATAATAAATAAATAAATGATCCGGCAGTGAAGGAGGAAGGAAGCTGCAACAAGATGCCAATGAAAAAGAGAAACTAGGGGTAAAAAGTAAAAACTAAGAAGATACGAATTAGAGGTCCGCTTTCCTATTGGATTCTGATTTCACATCAGATTCAGGATTAGAAACAAACAATAAACTCAAAGTGTCATTGGACTTATTTGGTCACAGTTAGCATTGTCTTATGATTAGATTGAACATAAAAGTATAAACATTTAATTAGTTAAACCAAGGAATTACATTATGTGTTTGTTAGGAATGTGTTAATAAGTTCTACTCTATCTATAAATATTGAATTATTCGCAGAAAGAATTTAAAAAATTTAGTTGAAAGGATCATGTTGTGATCCAACCATTCATCCGATTTGATTTTTGGTCCCATTTTCCAATACAATGATTTGAAACAACTAAAATATTTTATTTTACTTTCCTTTTCTCTAAAAATTGAAATCGCCATTGAAAATTGCTTAGATGTATAGATTGCAGAAACTGGATGTTTCGGGCCTAGAATAGAAATTATATGGAATTATACAGCTTAAAGTGCTACACTGACATGAAAGAAGCAGATTGAAAGGATGTTATAACATTAATTACGAATTAGAACATTGCAATGATCTCCAGTCTCCACTAGTGAAAAAGCTGAAAAGATAATACTGCGTTAGTATCTCGCAGAGAAGCATCTAAAATTAGAAGTAAATAAATAACCCGGTTGCATATAGCTAAATGGGGGCTTGTAAGTTTTATCTAGATAACTAGAAATATAAACACTTACAAGAATATACAATAAAATGAAACATCACTGTACTGACCCTATATTTAGATGCAACAAGAAAGTAAAATAGAGTAAATTTGATTTACTCCACTTTACTCTATTACTTTCTATTGTTTGTTTAGATATAATTTAAATGAAAATGAATATAATTTCCATTGTTTAGATGTTAGGAAAATTAGATTTACTTAAGTAGAGTAAATTTGATCTACTCCCGTTTGCTCTACGTTAGTTCTTTTTTTAGTTTTAAGAAAGAAACACAATTTTTCTTGTATTTTTTAAAAGTAACCAAACAATAGAAAGTAAATTAGAGTATAATAGAGTAAATTTCATCTCCTTTCATTTCCTTCATTAAAATAAATCAAATTGTTATTATACCCAAACAATGGAAAGAAGGTGAAATTATATTTATTTTATCCTTATTTACCCTACTTTATTATCGTTTCCCTTTATCCAAACGAAGCATAATGTCACGCACCGGAAGGTTCATACGGGATCTCCCACAAATTTATATTTTCCTGCAAATATGTAATATTCTAGAAGGTCATTGTAAACCGTTAGATTAAATGGATCGTGGCCGTCCATTTCGGTAGGTAGGAATTAATCTTAGCCCTCCATCTAGTATGTGGGAATCAATCATAGTCATCCATTTTAGTAGGTGGGAGTTGATCTTGATCATCCATTTGGTAGGTAAGAATCAATCCTAGTCATTCATTTGGTAGGTGGGAGTTAATCCTAACCATCCATCTGGTAGGTGAGAATTGATCTCGGTCATCCATTGAGGAGGTGGAGGCCTATATATACCTTATGTAAATTCATTTGTAATCATTCAATCAATTCAAGCATTGAAGCATTTCAAGTAATACAAAGCTTTTCTCTCAAACTCTTTTGTGTTCTTATTTTGCTATTGAATCTTCTCGATCTCTAAGTTCCTTTCTATTCTCTTTGGAATGTTTTATCAGTTTTGGAAGGCAGACTTAGTGCAACGGACCGTACTAAGTGCCGCACGATTGCTAGTTGAACTCTAAGGTCGTGACAGTTGGTATCAGAGCCAAGGTTTGAAGTTTTACTACCTTTGGCATAATAAAGGCTACTGCCCCAGCTACACCTAGCGTGGAAGTTCCATCAATGGAACGTGGTCGAGGAAGTTCGGAAACCATCTAAAGAATCTCGAGCCAAGTCGAAAGACATGATTTCTAGCTTGGAAGCACGTGTTGTGAGTGCTCAGGATAACTTGAGAGAGTTGTTCAACCGAGTAGACAACTTGGAGGAACGTTGCAGCGGCTTGGAGGCCGAGGATGCGGAGATCCATGCAGCGGTCAAGATGTCCCTCAACGAGCTAGACGGTGGGTTAAGGCAAGAGATTGATGGGCTGAAATCCGAACTTGTCAAGGTACGTGATCTCTTCCAAAGAGAAATTTCTAATGTGTTACTTAGAGTTGAGGATATGGGTGGTGATCTAGTACTATGCAAACGGGCTATGGCCTCGGGAACTAATACAACCACCATCATTGAGGCCAAGAAAGTGGAAGTTCCCAAGCCAAAGACTTTCAATGGTGCTCGGAATGCTAGGGAAGTTGAGAACTTCCTATGGGGGCTGGATCAATATTTCGAGGCTACTGGCATAACGGACCATGCCAGCAAAATCCGAACTACTGTCATGTACTTGACCGACACTGCTATGCTGTGGTGGAGACGAAGGCATGGAGATGTGCAATGTGGGGTGTGCACAATTGATACCTTTGAAGATTTCAAAAGGGAGTTCAAAAGCCAATTCTTCTCCGTAAATGCTGAGGAAGAGGCGAGGGGCCGGCTTCGACGACTAAAGCAGATGGGTAGCATAAGGGAGTATGTGAAGGAGTTCACAACCTTACTGCTAGATGTCCCTGACACATCGGACAAGGATGCCTTATTCTTGTTCATGGATGGTCTTCAATCATGGGCTAACCTTGAGCTCAAACGACGTGGTGTCCAAGACTTGTCTTCGGCCATTGTCGTTGCTGAAAGTCTTATTGATTACTCCTCAAACAAAAAAGGCTCGAGGCCAGCTGATAGAAAGTTTGTTGGAGCAAAGAATGAGGGAGGTCATGCCAAGAATCAGAACCATAAAAATCACAAAGAAGGCTATTCATTCAAGTCCCGAGACAAAGGGAAGGAAAGGGAAGAACGTGGTGACTCAAAGCCCCGTGTGACGTGCTTCATATGTGACGGACCGCATTGGGCACGAGAATGTTCCAAAAGGAAGACATTGAATGCTTTAGTTGCCTCCACTCATGATCAAGAGAGAAGTGAGGCAGATGAAGGTGCGAAGATGGGATCTTTGCGGCTGCTTAGTGCATTGCAAAGTGCCCCAAAGTCCCCCAAGGAACTCATGTTTGTGGATGCAACCATCAATGGGAAAGTTGCCAAAGCCCTAGTCGACACAGGTGCATCTCACAACTTTGTTTCGCTAGAGGAAGCCAAGAGACTTGGTCTCAAGGTTGCCAATGGAGGTGGCTCCCTCAAAGCAGTTAACTCAGTGGCACAACATCTCCAAGGAATTGCCTGCGGAGTGAAGGTCAGTCTCGGTGCATGGACTGGCCAAGTGGATTTATCTGTGGCACCCATGGATGATTTCTCGGTGGTATTCGGCATGGAGTTCTTGGACCAGGTTAGAGCTTTCCTTGTTCCATGTTCAAACTCTATGTGCATTATGGATGGACCAAAGGCTTGTCTAGTGCCGACGGAAAGGACCACCAAGCCTACTACCCAAGCTCTCTCAGCACTTCAATTCAAGAAGGGATTGAAGAGGGAAGAAGAGAGTTACTTGGTCATTCTTAAAGAGTATAATGATGATGAAGCATCACCACAACCAAGCTTGCCGACGGAGGTGCAAGTTGTCTTGGATGAGTTTCAGGATGTGATGCCGGAGGTGTTGCCAAAACAGTTACCCCCAAGGAGGGAGATGGACCATGAAATTGAGCTGGAGCCTGGCACAAGACCACCAGCCATGAGTCCTTACCGGATGGCAAACTCGGAGTTGGCAGAATTGCGGAAGCAACTCAATGAGCTGTTGGATGCTGGTTTCATTAGACCATCCAAAGCCCCATTTAGTGCCCCAGTGCTTTTTCAGAAAAAGAAGGATGGTTCATTGAGAATGTACATTGACTACCGCGCTCTAAACAAGATCACGGTAAAGAACAAGTATCCTATCCCACTCATTGCTGATTTGTTTGACCAATTGGGGAATGCTAGATACTTCTCCAAGTTGGATTTGCGGTCGGGATACTACCAGGTGCGCATAGCAAAAGGGGATGAGCCAAAAACTACATGTGTAACAAGGTACGGTGCTTATGAGTTCCTTGTTATGCCATTTGGTCTCACCAATGCACCTGCTACCTTTTGCACTCTCATGAATAAACTTTTTCATCCCTACCTCGATCGGTTCGTGGTAGTATATCTTGATGATATTGTAATATATAGTCGGACTATGGAAGAACATCTTGAGCATTTGAAGAAGGTGTTCGAGGTCCTTAGGAAAAATGAGTTATATGTTAAAAGGGAGAAATGTTCATTTGCCCAAAATGAGGTAATGTTCTTGGGACATGGGATAAAAGATGGGAAGCTTATGATGGATGGAGACAAGGTGAAAGCCATCCAGGAATGGGAACCTCCTACTAAGGTCCCCGAGTTAAGATTTTTCCTTGGACTTGTGAACTACTACCGAAGATTCATCAAGTCATACTCAGCAAGAGCAGCTCCACTAACTGACCTACTCAAGAAGAACAATACTTGGGAGTGGACAAACAAGTGCCAAGCCTCGTTTGATGACTTAAAAAGGGTCATTACCGAAGAACCAGTGCTTTACTTGCCAGACCCCTGTAAAATGTACGAGTTGCATACGGATGCCTCAGACTTTGTCATTGGTGGAGTGTTGATGCAAGAAGGGCATCCTATAGCATACGAAAGCCGCAAGCTCAATGACATTGAACGCCGCTACACGGTGCAGGAAAAGGAGATGACAGCTATCATCCATTGTCTAAGGGTGTGGCGACACTACTTATTGGGTTCTCACTTTGTGATCATGACAGACAATGTAGCAACTAGCTACTTCCAAACTCAAAAGAAGTTGAGTCCCAAACAAGCTCGGTGGCAAGACTTTCTGGCAGAATTCGACTACAAGCTTGAATACAAGCCCGATAAGGCTAATGTGGTGGCTGATGCACTAAGTTGAAAAGCGGAGTTAGCAGCTTTGAGTAGACCAAGCAGTCCCTTGCTGGAAAAGATCAAAGAAGGGTTGGAACATGATGCCCTGACTCAAAACCTCCTTGTCCTCATCAAGGAAGGAAAGACAAGGCGATTTTGGCAGAGTGACGGACTACTCCATGCCAAGAAAAACCGCATCTATGTTCCTAAGTGGGGGAACTTGAGAAAAGAGATGATCAAGGAATGCCATGATTCACTATGGGCGGGATACCCAGGCATGAAACGTCCCCTTGTCTTGATCAAGTCTATTTACTATTGGCCTCAATTACGGGATGATGTTGAAGCCTACGTGAGAACTTGTCTTATTTGCCAACAAGACAAGACGGAGCAGCGTGCACCTAGTGGCTTGCTAGTACCACTGCCTATTCCGGAGAGACCATGGGAGAGTGTCTCAATGGACTTCATCACTTGTTTGCCAAAATCAGAAGGCTTTGGCAGTATTATAGTAGTCATTGATCATTTCAGCAAGTATGCAACCTTCATACCTGCCTCGGCGGATTGCACTGCAGATGAGACTGCACGATTGTTCCTCAAGCATGTTGTGAAGCATTGGGGAATTCCATCTCATATCGTGAGTGATCAAGACCCACGATTTACTGGGAAGTTCTGGACAGAATTGTTCAAGCTGCTGGGATCAGACTTGAACTTCTCCACAAGCTTTCATCCGCAAAGCGATGGGCAGACGGAACGTGCCAATGCACTACTGGAGCTATATCTGAGGCACTTTGTTAGTGTCAACCAACATGATTGGGCTAAGTTGCTGGATGTAGCCCAATTCTCTTACAACTTGCAGCAAAGTGAATCCACTAGCAAGAGTCCCTTTGAGATCATTACGGGACAACAACCTATGACCCCTCATGCTTTGGCCACAAGCTATGAAGGGAAGAGTCCTGCAGCTTTCAAATTTGCTAAGGCATGGCATGAGCAAGCTGAGTTGGCCCGAGCCTATTTGAACAAGGCATCCAAAAAGATGAAGAAGTGGGCTGACAAGAAAAGAAGAATGGTCGAATTTCAGGAAGGAGATTTGGTCCTTGTCAAATTATTACCACAACAGTTCAAGTCCTTACGGAAGGTTCACAAGGGGTTGGTACGGAAATACGAAGGGCTATTTCCTGTCCTTAAGCAGGTTGGTAAGGTGTCTTACAAGCTACAACTCCCTCCCAAGCTTAAAATCTATCCAGTCTTTCATGTAAGTATGTTGAAGCCTTATCATGGAAACGAAGAAGATGCAAGTCGAGGAGAATCGAAAAGGGCATCCACTGCGGTAGTAACCTCCTTTGATAGAGGAGTGGATTCCATTTTGGCAGACCGCCTAATTCGGCGAAGAGGTGTACCAAGTTATCGGGAATACTTGGTCAAATGGAAGAATGCCCCGGACATAGAGGCAAGCTGGGAACCTGAAGACACTCTGTGGCAGTTCAAAAATGACATAGAAAGGTTCAAGCTTGAAGGCGCGACGAGGGCGTCACGAACTTGAGTGGAGGAGAATATCACGCACCGGAAGGTTCATACCGGATCTCCCACAAATTTACATTTTCCTGCAAATATGTAATATTTTAGAAGGTCATTGTAAACCGTTAGATTAAATGGATCGTGGCCGTCCATTTCGGTAGGTAGGAATTAATCCTAGCCCTCCATCTGGTAGGTGGGAATCAATCCCAGCTATCCATTTTGGTAGGTGGGAGTTAATCTTGACCATCCATTTGGTAGGTAAGAATCAATCCTAACCATTCATTTTGGTAGATGGGAGTTAATCCTAACCATCCATCGGGTAGGTGGGAATTGATCTCGGTCATCCATTGAGGAGGTGAAAGCCTATATATACCTTATGTAAATTCATTTGTAATCATTCAATCAATTCAAGCATTGAAGCATTTCAAGTAATACAAAGTTTTTCTCTCAAACTCTCTTGTGTTCTTGTTTTGCTATTAAACCTTCTCGATCTCTAAGTTCCTTTCTATTCTCTTTGGAGTATTTTATCGATTTTGGAAGGCAGACTTAGTGCAACGGACCGTGCTAAGTGTCGCACGATTGCTAGCTGAACTCTAGGGTCGTGACAATAAGCTTTATACCAGCACAGATTGCATAAAACCATCCAAAATAATTATTTTATAATTACTAACTCCTTTAGAAGAAAATTTGGAAGAATAGGACTTCTTACCACATGAAGTCCAGCAGGAAATTGTTACTTCATGGAATAGAATTGATGCTGTCGAGAACTATTCACCTCCATAATTTAGCTATTATTGATCTGGGATTACTTCTGGAAACAGAAATTCCTACAATCAGAGATTTTGCAACACCATTACTTTATGCCTTCTCGTTGTTTCCTGTTTCAGCTCCAGCATCTATGATATTCCCTCTGTGAGGATTCTTGTTGGTTCCCCGTTTTACTCTTGTTTGGTGGAGAACAGATTGCTTCTGCAATTTAAAAGAGACCGTTCTTATTACAGAAATTGAGAATATCAACATCTCAGAAAAGCCCTCAGAACTCACTCAGTGAAAAAGAACTGTTTCAAAAAATTTCTTTCGCATGTTTAACATTTTGCAGAATTATCAAATCTTTTCATTTAAAATGTCATTTAGTTGCATCTTAAATTTTAAGGACTCCAAATTCTGGGTTTCGGCAATGCAGAGCAAACAAAATTTACGAGATTTGAGGATTCTCTCTCTCACTGGTATAAGAGGGATCTCTACTTTTATAAACAGCATAAGTGTTTCTGATATTAATGCGTATGAATAACTTGAGAGCTGCAATTCAACACAAATTAAAAAACTTCTCAACCATCCTATTTATGAGCCATATGCACTGCAGGCAGAAAAATGACTAGCAGAAAGCAGAGTCAATCTAGTTGCAGTTGCCTAATGAGAAATTTTATAAAAGTTGATAGTAATATTTGAGTAGCAACAGAATGGCTTTCCCTGGAAAACACTGATTCGCCTTAGTTTAACCAGTGATGGAAAATCAAAGCTAAATAATTTCAAAACCAAGACAATTACCTTTTATGCTTCCGCAAGTGATGAGCCTATTGAGAAAATCCCGGAACCTGATCAAGATGAGCTTTTCTTGCTCTGCATAAATCGCTGAGCACTCATGCCTACTAGATGTTATCTGGTTCTTGTTTTGACAGTATCCTGTTGCCCCAGTTGGTGATGCAGCTTCAATAAATGTCATCTCTTGTTCGTGGCACATCAAATCAATTTCTGGTGATGGAGGTCTTCCATCATTCAAATTACCCCCATCAGTTCCAGAATCATTATTTGCATCTCTTTCAGCACTGTTCACATTCACACGATCATCAGGCAAAGTCTTATGGACGTCATGCCCCTTTAGACTATCTTCCTTCCCTTGAATGAACGAAGCAGCAGCAGTTTCGAATTTGTGATTATTTCCTCTTTCAAATTGCCTATCTCCTTTCCCTGATAGTGTTGAATTGTAGAAAGAACTAAATTGTTTGAGGTAAAAGAATAAAAAGTATCTAAAACCTTCTATAATAACTCCTGCAAAGAAGCAAAACACATAGCTTATAGCACAAGACAGATGTTTCAAACTTTTACATCAGTCAATTTCCTAACCTAATCAAAATTATATTTTCACTACGATGTATAAAAAAAAAAAAGAAAAAAAAAACTTCAGGACTGTTTTTATCTACTCAAAATGATGGAAAAGCTGAGGGCAAGGCAGTGGTGTCGTCACACACAAATTTAATAGTTTGAAATACAATATCACATTCTTTGAAAAAGCGCCATTTATGCTGTGATGGGGATTGGTAATAATGCACAAGGGGAGATTTTTCTCTCTACAATAGGAAGTCTTCTCTCCTCACTCACTGACACTAAACTTCCCTCCTTGCCACAATACCTACCATTACTTCCAGATAACAAACTGAATCTCAATTATTATAATAAATATACTTTACTGTAAAACCTCATAAAAGTAACTAGAATTAGAAGTAAGATTGAATTATATAGATAGCATCCATGTTAAGGCTAGGTATAGAATTAATTCCCAAAAATCTAGGGAAGCAACGAAATAATCTGGTTAAATATCCCATTCAAATTTTCTGAAAGCTATTTTCACATGTCTGCAGATTTGTCTTACAAACTTAGACAAAGAAACAGATGAGAATACAATGGTTATAATATCCACAGCAGTCATGTAGTATACAATTTGAAAAGGTAAACTGAAATGATAGGAGTAGCTGATTACATATCTCTATGTATTTATCCAAACCTGAAAGTGCCTTTATAACTTCTTGTGAAAGTACAACCAAGAGTGAGCACATCACCTTCATATCTCGTGGCTGAAGTATGTCTGCCAAAGTAGACCTGGATTGGTATTGATGAAAGCAAATCAGTACTTGGGCAAAAGAAAAAAAGGAAAACGTTTTCATCAACAATGTGTGGAAAATGACTCTGAAAAGTGTTTACTTGTAAGTGGATTTTGAAGAACCTATAAAAGTTGCATTTGCAGCACAAGAGACATGGGCAGATAGGGGAGAAAGAGAAGCAGCAGAATTCCTGAGATAATTTTCCTGAAAGAAAGTGAAAAGGCAGAAAATGAAAAAATAATTAGCAGCTTTACCCAGACAACAACATGGAGCTAGGAAACAAATGACATAATAACATAATTCTACATCTATCTTATCTTAAAGAAGAAATTGAAAATTAAGATCTTAGAGGCTTAATATAATTACCAACGTCTAATATACAGAATGATATCACAGTTAATTTTGATAAATATAGCCAACAACTACAGGAACAAGGATCAATTGACTGCCAACTTGACGACAATTTTTGCTCATTGAGGTACATTAGTGCTAAGGAAACCTCTTGTGCCAGTAGATCAAGCATTCAATATGACATTGAGGATGAACAGATTTAGAATTATGTTATTATGTCAATTTTTGCTCATATAAAAAAAAAAATAGATAAATAAGGCATTTGGCTACTAAAAATACATAGCCATGAGGATGAACAGATTTTGTGCATCATACCTGTTGGAATTTTCCAGTATTATGAACACATTGATCCCTAGTTACACTGCCTAGATGTTCCTCACTTTTTCTCTTCCTCGATGCATGAGGGCTCCCATAGCCAGATGAGCCAATAGCCCCACTAATGGCTACGTTTGCTGCATGTTGCATGTAGGCTACACCATTATGATTACCATGAAAGAGAGCCCTTCTTTCTCCACTTCCTTCGAAATTCTTGCAATCCAAGCATTTACAGTTTTCAGAGCATAAAATATTAGCTTGGAAACACTCACAGTACTTCTTGAGGCACCCTGATTTCTTACAGTGACATCCTTTATTGTGCTTCCCTATCATTATAGCTTCACTTGCATCTTCCTGTTTTTGTTTTTGGGAACATTTAAAATGCGCACAAGGTATAATGAAAATAGAAATAGGAGTTAAAAATATGAAAGTGAGCTGTATTTTGTTAAAGGAATTAATTCATATCTATCTTCTTTTTCTAGCAGTTC
This sequence comes from Triadica sebifera, assembly GCA_023653625.1. Taxonomy (NCBI): domain Eukaryota; kingdom Viridiplantae; phylum Streptophyta; class Magnoliopsida; order Malpighiales; family Euphorbiaceae; genus Triadica; species Triadica sebifera. The sequence goes on along the minus strand of CM042910.1, from coordinate 21,854,096 downwards.
GTGCAGTGACATTTTATTTATAAAAAAAATGCTTTATTCAAGACCTTGCTCCAAAGACAAAGAATAAATCAGAAAATAAATGGACAAAGAGTGAGCAGGATCCACTCAGTGATCCATCAACATATAATTTGAAGGAACAGAGAGAACTCAATATTAGGTGATTTACCTCAACTGAAGCCAATGATTGGAAATCAGAAATATGCTATATACCAAAACCAACACAAAAAATGAATATATTTGTAGTGCATTTTGAATTTTTTCCGTCTTTATTTTAAGGGGGGAGAGAGTACCTAAAACAAAAAAGGGACCATTCACTAGTTGATTAAATCATAGAGTAGTGAAATTATCAAATATTAGACATTATTAAATCACAGCAGAAAGAGATTAACACATACCCTTGTATCCAGAGATCCTTGAGGACTGCTAGCAATCTTAGGTCTGAAAGCATTTGGATTGCGCTCTAAGGTTGCTCCAACAGCCTCTTGCCTAACAGCCTCATTTTCCACATTATTAAAACAATATAAGCAATTGCAACCATTACAATGAATTCCGGCCGCAAAGCACTCAGTACCTAAAACAAAAGCTTTCTTCTTATTATAATGAAATGAAACTGTAGTAAAAACATGATGGAATGTTCAAATATAGATAATAAAAAAAGACTTTCTGCAGCTCTGCATGCAGGTTTTTATGAACCGAGAAAAGATTATTGCACACTGACTGAAATGCTTTTTTGAGATAACTTTATGATGCTTAATTGTGTACGCTGTTATATTCACAAAAAGGTCAGCCATAGGGTACAAAGGATTAAACATGTAATATTTAAAACTATGAAGAGGAGGGGAGAAAATGAACAGTAGTTACAGTACACTGTAGACAGAGGGAAAAACAAACTGGAAGTTGGATGCTAAAGCCACATCTCAAATAATATGACTAAACAGTCTTTTAGGTATTCCATTCCTTTCCCCCATGGAGCACTTCAATATTTCCTTCTCCTTGAGGAAAAACTTGATTTAAGAGAGTAACAAATCGGAATTTTTTTTTTTAATAACTCTAGCAATGCAGGTATAAGATGCCAATTTTAAATAGAAAGTCTTTCTTGGCAACACATGAAAACAGATTTACAAAAACCACATCCAGATGATAACAGTTTCATAATGACAATTATAAAAGGAAAAGCACAAACAAACCAAATCAAACTGAAAATGCAAGCAAAAGATATGAAGTATTTACAATTTCAAGCATCACGAGTTTTTGCAATTACATTTCCTCCCTTTTCTAGGAGTACCATCTTTTGCTTCGACATTATTTCCAGGCTGTGTGCCAGGAGATTCTTGCTTGCTGAACAAAAATATGTTTGGGATCAATGGTTAAAATATCAAACAGATCATTGATGAGAGAAACAATTTGATAGTCACAATGAAGTTAGGTGGGAAAAGACCTAATATCTGTCAACTTCATTATTTCAAAAATTAGATGAGGCATACCAGAGGCAAAGATTTAGTTGATATATACTCAATTAAAGGCATGATTCAAAATTAGACTATTATTATTTTCGAGCAAAAGCCTCATAGCTTAAAAGCTAACTACTGATACTTGCATTTGCCAAATGTGGACTATGAGTATCCGGCACAATAATTTAATGCTACACGCCTACACCCAAGATTGTCCACAGTAATGAGCTTTTCTCAATAAATGCTCCATTTAAAGATTGATTAATTCGTTAAACATTCTCTGTAGCAATCACTTTGAACAAGCTAATCATGTACTACCTACTCATATGGTCATATTTTTGTTTCTCAGCATAATAACAAGCTTCGAACACAATATTTTTTCATGATTCTATAGTTTAATAAGAGAATCATGCTAATGTTATCCGGAAAATTATGCTATGTTACAGTAATCTATATCGAATAGCTCCATATTGAAATTATCTAGCACAGAAGATCAAAATAAATAAAGAAATAAATTTACGCTGGCTGAAACATTTGCAGCGTAAGTTTCTCCACGGGATGAAGTATTCGACGCACCACCGCCACCTTCTGTGGCCAGGCTTGAAGTTGCTCCACTGGCTGTTCTTGCTTTAGTGGCGCCTGTTGATGTAATTGTGGATGAGACGGCGGCGGAGACTGAAATTTTGAGTGCTGAGATAAAACAACATTTGCTGATGCTCTGCAAATCGCCGTGAAATCCAACTGCCTCGCTAACTTCTTTGGCGCAAAATCCGAAATAGATTCACTTTCTCCCATCAATTTTCAAAACAAGTTACGATAAAAAATAAAGAAATCTTCGATTAGCACAAAAATCTGTCAAGTTTAATCCATAAATATCACAAGCTAAAGAAGCAATAAATCTTTTAACACACATTCATAATCTATACAATAACCAAACAAGACGAAGAACTAAAACTGAACGGTGGAAGAGTGCAGAAAAGATTAGGGAGCTGAATGAACTGAGGAGTTTTTTTTTTTCTTTCAATTAATCCGTTTCTCTCCCTCGTTAGTTTTTTGAAATTTTAATTGCAGCATAATTGGAGAGCAGGATGAGGACCAGCTATAGATCTGACGGATGAAATTGAAAGTTTAACATTAACGGCTTAGATTGAGTGAAAAGTATTACGATTGGTCAAGAGCCATCGGATTTGAGACAGATGCTTTTGGGCTTATAGGTATTTTCCTGTAAAGCGATGCGATGGAAATTTGGCGCTAATGGACGTGCGAAAGAGGATTTATTTTTATGTTATACACGTGTACGGTGATAAAAGGTTTTGGTTGGACGTGCGGTTTTGATAGATAGATGGATGATTTTTGAAATCCTTTTTTTTTTTGGCAAAATGCATAATCTGTTATTCTGTTTAAGTATACATCTTTAAATCTATTAAGTTTCTAAATTTTATCTGTCCACATGAATTCATTATGTTTTTATTTAAATAATTAATATTGAGTTTTCTAAATTTTATTAAAATAAAAATACAAAAATTTAATTCTATTATTTAAAAATATAAAATGTTGTATCAATGAAAAAAATTAAAATTCAATAATCAAAATATGCCTTTTATCAACTTCTTCTTAGCAAAGTGTATGATAATAAAGAGAAATGAAAAGAAAACTCTTTATTTTTCAATATTTTTTAACATTTATTTTTTGACTAGTTAATAAGTAGAAATAAATTTTTAAAAGTATTTTTTTCTTTTCTCTTTATTTTCTCTCCTAATCGTAAATTTTTGAGAGTTTTGAAAAATAGATAGTATCATTAATATTTCTATGATAATAAATATAAAAAAAGTATGATTTAAGTATTTAGATTTCATTTGACATTACATTTGGTAAAAGTATTTTTAAAAAATATATTTTAAAATTAAAAAAATAATTTTAGAAATAAATAAGTAAATAGATATTTTTATAAACATATTTAAAAAAATAGTTTATAAAAAATTTATCCAATTAAATCAAAAAAAATTAAAATCTTTACGTTCTTCAACAATTCCAAATAATTCAAATCAAAAATATATATATTGATTAAAAAAAAAAAAAAGGTATCGCGATGATAACAAAACGCCGTAGATTTCCAAGAGTGGCAAGGACGTTATATAATAGAAGGGGATTTGCATGGAGCTCAATTTTGAACAAGACGGACTGGGGTGGGATCATTGTCAAGATTTTGCCACATGGTCAACCTGACAGAATTTAAAACAATTTGTTATTATTCTGAAAATTAGAAATAATATTAGATTCTATAAAAAAATTTTAATTCTGCACATCATAAGATAATTAAAAATATATTATTTAATTTACTTATAATGTGCTCCCTTCTTATAATGTTATCAATGATTACTAATTCGTCATATAATATAAAACATGCAATATACTATTACTATTAAATCCTCATTAATTTATAAGGTATAAATTTCAAATTTAGATTGTGATTTTACTTTTTTGAAACTCTAGATATGTGGCGGACTCAAGAATATTCAAAAATTCAATTTAGAAAAGTAAATTTATATACTTTCATCGTAAATTTAAACATTAAAAGATATGAGAATCAATTAAGGAAATGAAAAAATTGAGGACACTGAAACTGAATTAATTAAAAAATAAAAATTTCAAAACATGATTTTAACATTTTTTTTAATTTAAAGATGAAACTTAGATCCGCTACTGCTTTAGACATTATAAAATGTTTAAGATGCACAAATTAAAAAAAAAAAGCAGAAATGGGTCGTGAGCTAATGTTTTTTTTAATATCTATAAATTTAAACTTTAAATTAAGCAATTATTTATTCAGCGATATATTTAAATTCCAAATGTTTATCGTTTTAATTTTACTTGAAAGAAATTATCATTAGTAAAATTTAAAATTTAATTTGAATGATATCCACTTATCTTGCCTTCATTTCAAACCCTTCTTCATCACAATAAGAAATTTAAACTTTTAACCCTTTATGTTTGCAATTTCTTTCAATGAAAACGAAGTCACACGTTATAATCACTTTGTATATATATATATATATATATATATATATATAAACTAGTTAGCTTCTATTCATACATAATTAAGCTAGCTAACTAAGGCCACTTATGTTAACATTCGAATTAATTTATATATCAATGTTTTCAAAATAATGTATTTAAATATTCTTCTTTTTAGTTATAAAAGCGTAAACAATAATAACTAAACCCTAATTTCACACTAGATAAGGTTAGTTTGCATGGATCTAATTGTCTTTGAATTGAATCTCTCAATCCAAAACTAAGTTTATCCAAGTATTGTACGATGTTATTAGATTATTCAACACTTATTTCACTCCATGTGATCCTAAGCCTGCATCTATTATTCTTCCTATTTTTTACTACCAATCTATCATTCTTTCAAATCGAGAAATTTGAACTTCTAATTTAATGATAAAAGCATAAATGAAAAAAAAAATTATAGCTTATGATCAAATATATAATAAAGAAGCCAAAAAAGAAAAAAAAAACATAAAAGAAAGCATAATCAATTGATATTGTCAAGGAAATAATTGTTTTAAGAAGCGATTCATGCCATTTTTATTGCTCATATATAGAAAAGTATGCAAAAAATTTTAAATTTTTAGTGTAAAAATTTATAACGACAGTAGACGACCTGAATTTTACAATCGCTAAAAAAGACAGCGACAAGTTTTGTAGTTTAAGCGAACTCTTTCTCTTTACCCCAAGCCCATTTTTCTTGTAGTAAAATTAAAACTAAAACTGATAATGGTGTAAAGAGAGGTGGGGAGGAGAACCTCCCCTGATGGCTTTTCTTATGCCTCTCTTGAGAAAATGAGGTTTTTTTATGATGCCTAAAGGGCACTAATTCTCAGATTGATGTTGTTTGGGCATTCTAGAAATTTACTATCTTTCAGGGAATCAAAAAATTGCATATGACAAGCGGTCAACAAGCTTAAAAAGGTACAAAAATCTTCAAAAAGAGGTCCAAAATAGCCCACATTGTCCATCACGCAGTTGTGGGAGTCTTGACTGCGAGCAAGGGGAGTGAAATGGGGTATCTTGCCCATTGTTTACTTCCTCACACAGGAAGCCACACGGTTTGTAGTCCACGCCCGTGCTAACAGCCTGTGTCAGCTCTCTTTTTGGCTTTAAAATGCTCCAATTTTGGTTTTGACTTGAAATTTTATGCAATTTTTATTTTTTTACTCCTTTTTTTGCCCAAAAAAGCTTCTTCAAGCTCCACACCTATAAATTAAAATAAAAACACAATCATAACAAAAAAAAACAAAGTAAAACAACACAATAATAAGAAGAAAAAAAATCATGTATTTTAATGTGCTGTTAGCAAACTAGTTATTCTTTTGAAATTTTTGTTCATAGTCCAAAATAGATACCTCTATATATTAAAGTTGGAAAGCTCACCAAAAAGGCATATAGTCTCACCTATGCAACACCCTTTTTTCATTTCTTTACATATAGAGCCGCACTTTTAAAGCTATAATTATAATTATGTTAGTTGTATTACAAATGGTGTATATTAAATGTGATTATTGTCACAATTAATTAACAAAAACCACCATTTGATCATTACTTTGTCACCATATATGGTTGTCAATGATCACGCCACCTTCGGTGTATTGCACCGCCATTTGTACCTTCACCTCATTTTAAAATCCGCCTTCTCCACAATCACCATCGTCATGCACAAATAATCTTAATTATTCTAATGTGGAAGATGGCATTATATATATGTTTGGTCTTGCCTAATAGCTTGCTAATATTTGTGGTCTCCATTCTACTTAATTTATTCTATTTAAATATAATTTAAGATTTTTACTAATAATAAAAGGGGTTCAATGCTAAAGAATTAGACTTCATATGCATGCAGAATCACGGTTCAAATTTGGGATGAGGGATTAATATCTGTCTTTTAATTCCAAGGGAAACTGTCTCATCTATCTATCTGTTTAAATACATTAAAACCCAGAGATACTGTTGAAATAACAGTGTTTTTACCATCAACCCCATTTCACAAAACGTCGCCGTTTTATGTTAAAATCCATGAACTCCTCTCCCCAAAATGGCACCGTTTTCTTTGCTCTTGCCTCCTAATGCTCCTCTTACCTCTTTTGGGAGATTTTGGACTCAAATGTTTCACTGTTACCTGGAGATGAGGAAGAGAATTTTGGGGGGCATGTCGAAAAATTTAGTGCTCTAGAAGAACGTTTATAGAGTCTTGTTGAAACTGCACGCTAGGTATTTTTTTTTCTTAACATGCCCTGAGCAATTTCTGTTAAAAAATGCAACTTTTTTCTGGATTCTTTTGAGTTTTTGAATCTGTTTGTAATTGGAACGATGGTAGTGATGTAATTTTTTTTGCTTATTTTCTCTCTTTTTTCTTTATATGCCCTGAGCAATTTCTTTGAAAAAAAGCAAATATTGCTCCTGATTCATCATTAGCCATAGCTTTTGCTCCTCTGTTGGATATAGTTACTTAAACACTAGAGAAAATATTACAAATAAATGGTAATCAACCATGGTTGGCATCTATTTAAATATTGATAGTGCATTTGATGTGTGTTTAATTGCCTGTGTTTAATTACCTATGTTTATCTTAGAGCTAATAAAGTAGTTGAGTTTGCCTGTGTTTAATCTTAGCAGCTAATAAAATAGTTGAGTTTGAAATTTTGTTTCATAAATTATACTACTTTATGAAACAAACTTGGAAATGGAGAAGAAGACACTGTTGTTTTGGATAGTAGTAGTATCACTATCAATGGCGATGGCATCTTTAGCTTCACTCCAGCAAGTTGAGCAGGAGTGTGCTGAGCAGCTGACAAATCTGGCAGCTTGCATTCCATTTGCGAGTGGCACTGCTAAGAAGCCCACAGTAGAATACTGCCAAGACACCCAGAAGCTGATGGCCACTAAGCCCAAGTGCTTATGTGTTATCATCAATGAGAGCACCGATCCCTCCATGGGTCTTCCTGTTAACACCACTCTTGGCGTTCAATTGCCCTCTGCTTGCAATATCGACGCCAAAGCCTCTGATTGCCCCTGTAATTAATTATTTGTTTAACTTCTCAATATATTATATGTGTATTATTTGTTGCTAATAAGATATTAATTAATAATCATTGATTGACCATGAAATTTGCAATTGCATGCAGCTATATTGAATCTACCAGCTGATTCCCCAGATGCAAAGATTTTCAAAGAAGCAGCAGCGTGAGATTCTACCTCTACCACCACTAATACTACTTCCGTCCGTTGGACATTGCATTTCGTAAAGGGCTTTCCAAGAAAAAATTTTTATTTTTTATTTTTTTGAGTTTTAAAGAAAAAGTTTTGGAAAACTGGTTTTTAGAAAAATCTATATATATTTTTTTATAAATATTTCTTTCCTAAATCATGTTTGGAAAAAATACTTAATAAAAAATTTAAAAAATCAATTAATTAAATTAAAAAAAATTTTAAATCTATTTTTTAAATTCTCTTTGAACTGAATTTCCACCTACTTCCTCTAAATTTAAAAAAAAAAAGTCACTATTTTTACTGGTCCTTTGAATTTGAAAAAACTCTTTTCAATCTGTGATGTGCATTATGTAGCTGTCAGTTGGTTGTTTCTGTATCATTATCTACTTGGTTATCAAATTACTCTTATGCCCAGTTATATTTCCATATAGCTTTTGTTTTCTTATGGTTTTTATTGGCAAATATGTCCTTATGGTTCTGCTGCTTGGTTACTACTCTAAATGCAAATTTATTTAAGTATATTTCTCATGTATTTTTTGAATGTCATTTTTATTATATTTTATATTTTACTTATGATGTGTTAATATATTAATTTGAATTTATAATTGGATACCATGTTCCCCAACGCAAAGTTAGGGTATTTATGAGACACACTCATAATATGTCGATGATTATATTTATATGCGCATATCATTATACTTGGGTGATAATTTTATTACACTTGTATAGTTAATTCCGTTATTCCGATTATTAGTTATTAGGTGTTATAGACATAAGCAACTTAACAATGACACAATATTATTATATAAATTATAATTGATAATTATTGATATGTGTATTAATCAAATTAATATAACATAGTGTCAATGTAAGGTAATAATATAAAATGTGTAAAAGAAGTTTATATGTGTAATGTTGTGTATATATATATGAAAATAATAATAATAATGCACTTGTATAAAATAATCATATAATAAAGGTATATATATATATATGTGTGTGTAAATTGCATGAACATATTATATTGTTTTATTTATATGCATTATCAAATCTAGAGTTTAGTGTGAAAGTTTCTTTCATGCAAATATAGCGAAAAACAGTAATAAAATAGTAGAATAAAAAATAACGGAGATCTAATCCAGTACAACAACTATATTGAAATTTATATATGGTATTTTCTACTCCAAATATATGAAAGAAATCAAAATTCAATTTATTGATATGTATTTCCAATTACAAAAGAAAAGAAGTACAATAAATAATAATAAAAAAGTTCCATTTCTTATTAGAACTTACTGCTACAGAAATAATATAAATGCTTTTACATATATCACATGTATATTGAAGCCATTATTGCTGCCATTATTGCTAGCTCTTGGCTATATGTATAATATTAATAACAAAAAGGGCTTTATTGATTTTTAATAATAATAATAAATTGCATGCACACTAATTACCACCTTGATCATTAATATTATTATTAGTATTGGAAGGGTCATGTTTATTAGGACCTTCGGGTGGTGAAATGTGTGGAGTTCCATTGATTTCATTTTGCTTGAAATATCGATGTTGTCCATACTTCTTCTCTCCTGGAAGAATAATAAAAAATAATTAATTTGAATCTAAAACTCATATAATCACAATTAAACTACACCAATAATACATATATTAAAGAAAAATGTGTATAAAAAGGTTGATTAATAAAAACTAAGTAGGTATTAGGAAGTTGGTCAGATGAGAACAAACTATCTAGAACGATAATGGAGAAATCAAAAGCAATACTATGATGATGTTTGCTGTAAGTAAGCTTTTGGTGCTAGCCTTTTTTTTAAAAAATCTTTTCAATTTAATTTCACCAAGCAAGAAGAGAAATTTTTAAGTTTAGTATTCTTGTGCTTATCATGTTGTATTTATATACACAAAAGAGAAGCATGAATTAATCTTTGAAACTTTGACAGAAATTACATATTAAAAAATATGACTTCTTTTCCATTCGGTATGGCAAAAAGAAAAGAAGTTTTCAGTCCTTAACGTGTATAGTTGGACTCTGAATTTAATTAGACTAATTCTATTTATTTTTTTAATTTCTAAATTAAAAATATATAACAGAATAAAACCAATTAATGGACGTAAATTATTTTTAGCAATTTAATTAACAAACATCAATTTGTTCTAACGAGATCAAAATTTTCTAAAAATACATTTTATTAAAACTATGGAAACAGAAATTTTAACCCAAGTCCAAATGAAATACAGAACAAAAGTGTAAAAAGATGACCAATTTTCCAGTTGTTATTAATTTAAACATCAATTACCGCTTCTTTGTAGAGCAAGAGAGTGAAAAAAGAAACTAGTGTGAAAATGTAAAAAAACCTTTGGCAGAGTGTTTAGAGGCAGCTGATGGAAGTAGATCGCCGGCTTGAGGTTGAAGAAGGTTGTTTTCAGCAATCTTTCTTGCTTCAAAAGCATGAGCTCCATTTTTTGACAAAGAGACGAGAATGCATAAACAAAGAAGAGAGAATAACAGAGAACTAAATGTGGAAGTAGCCATGTCAAGAAAAAAATCTTTTATCACAGTTATACGTATGTTCTTCTCTCACTTCTGCTGCCATCCGTTCTATTTATAAGCCACTGGAGCCGCCAAAGAAATTTTGTGTTCACAGTGTATATATTTTCTCAATAATAAAAATTTAAGTTTCTAGATTATCTACAATAATAAATAATATTTTCTCAAAACAGGACAAAATTTATAGATTCGGCTTTCTTTTCTTTAAAACAGGACAAAAATTTTGTTGTGGTCAGAGAGGGGCTCAATTTGCCGTGCGAGAGTCTCTCAACTCTCAAATATTATTGCATAGATTCGCACATACTGAATATATGTTTTCTCAAAAATAAAAAATTAAGTTTATAGACCACACTACAATAATATTTTCTCAAAACTGGACAAAATTTCTACATTGGTGGACTTGGATGGGATAAGTAGGTAATATTATTTATGCATTAAACTATCACGAATTTATGCATTACTATCACCAATATTATTTATGCATTACGATCACATACTATCACCAATAGCAATGCATTACTATTTGAATATATTGTATCATATCTGCTAATTTAGACCCCGAGTCACGCATGTCACAAAATTGATATATTGAACCGATCGGAATTGAAATTCGGAATATGACAGAAAATTAATTAAATAATGATAAATAATTATGGAAAAACACCTAATAAAGTGTTTAAAGTGCTTAAAAATGTTAGTTTAAGGTAATTGAATAAATTGCAAAATTTAGTAAATTTATAATTTACCGACAATTTATGAACCAAATGAGATAATTTTTAATTAAATAAAATTTTGGACCCAAGAGATGGGTTGGCTGGCCATAGCATGAGAAAATGAAATTTGTATGTTAATTAAGCAAAATATCATAGTATAAGGTGAAAAGAACGAGACCCACGTAAAAACTCTTTATTCTTCTTTTTCTTTTCTTTTCTTCTTCCTTATCTCATTTTTTAACTCATTTTCTGTCTTCTAAAACCAGTCTCACACCATCTCCAAATTCCACCATAGCAAAAGTTTGTTTCTGGAGAGAGAAAGAGAGGGAGTAGAGAGAAAAAGATAAGGAAATATCGTATTCATGCCCTACAAAGCTTGCGAAAGCTAGAGAGAGCAAAAAGAAAGGAAAATAAGCATGAGACGATGAGAGAGAAATCTCCAAAGAGTTGATCAAGTAAAGAAAAGAGTGAATGTAAGATCAATTTTTTCTCTTTCATAATCTTTTCTAAAGGAAGATACAGTTTTGAACTCATTTTGAGTTCATTTAGAGGTTATGTATGAAAAAAAAAATTGTTTAGGGTTTAGGAGAGAAAAAATAGAGTTTAGAGAGGATTTGATAAAGAAAGATTTTTTATAATATTTTTATGTATTTTAGAAGATCAAAATGATAAATAATAAGTTCAAAAAAATAAAGGAAAGGAAAAAGAAATATAGAGAAGAAAGAGAGCAAGAGAAAAGAGGTAAATGCATAACTTAAGGTAAGAGTTTATATTTTATCATCAAGTTACATAATTTAAACATTGGATATCTAACTGATTGTAAAGTATTAGTATTTTGTGTTAAAATTTTGAGAATGTATGTTTACTAGATTTAGGATGATATTTGGTAAAAATTGAATTATGTTAATTGTGTGTTCTTTGCTAAAATTTATAAAGCAATATGTATATATATTTCTATAACTTAAACTTTAGAATTCAGATTAATATATTATTTATTGAGTTTAAAAGGTAAGATACAGAACTAAAACTTTCATGAAAGACATAAAACCTAATTCTGAATTTAACTATGTTGAATTTTGGCACAAACATTAGACTAGAAAATTTTGGACAACGTTTTTAATGAGTAGTTAGTATTTAAATGAGCATATCTTTTGCTAAAAAACTCTAAATTAAGTGATTTAAATTTCATATTAAAGCTAAGATCTAGTTCTAAAATTTTTAAGAGACATTATAATTTAATTATGATGTTAACAAATCCAAAATTAAGATCCAATATAGAGCATGAAATCTGTTAAATAACATGATATAATTTAAATGAAGGGATTTAATGTATAAATTAAATTGGATCTTGTTATATTATACAAATGATATTTTTTGAGCAATTATGTGATTAATTGAGTCATTAGACCCATAAAATGTATGAAGTAAAAGAGTTATAAATTTTATAATGATATTAATTAAGTCCTACAATGTCTATTCTATAACTAGATTCTTTGATAGTTTGGCATACCAATCAGTTGTCTAATTATTATGTTACTGATGACAGTTACATATTAATATTGGTGATGACATCTATATTATGTTAGTGATGACATCTATATTATGTCGATGATGATATTTACATATTATCGGTGATGACACTTGTATGCACATACTACTATACCTGGATGACAACTTTATTATGCCTATATAATCAACCATATTCTCCTGATTATTGGTTTATAAGTATTATAGATATAAATACGTTAACTTAGTATAAATAATTTTATATGTGAATTGGTTGTTCATAAATATGAATATAAAAGAATAATTTATTTATATAAGATGATTATGTATTGCTTTCATATGAAAAATCTATATGCATATATGTATAAAGAAAATACAAGAAGAAAAAAAATTATATAATTCGACATATGTATATGATGACACATTGTTATATATTGCATGATTATAATTTATTATCTTATTTATATGCATTACTAAACTTAGAATTTAGTATAAGAATTTCTCTCTCGCAGATATAATGAAGACTAAGACAGGGTCGATAATTAAAGCTAACGATGATTCTATCTAGTAAATTAGCCAAACTTTTAACACTGTGTGTTATTCAATTTTTGTACTTTTTGTTATAAGTTACTTTTGTATTGTTGTAAAGAAAATTTATATTTTGGAAAAAAAACGATGGTTTTGTAAATATAAAATGTATTTTGTTTTCTTATTATGATTTCTTTTATACTATAAAAAAATATATGAGTCACTTTTATTTATATATATGAAATAATATTTTAATTAATGAAGTCAGTGTAATATTTTTTTTATTCAGACACGTGTTTCTAGGGGGAGGGGGTGTTATATGTTGGGTAATTCAAATATATTTAAATATACTGGATTAGATGTTTCAAAAATATTGAATATATTAGGTGTTTCAAATATATTTAAATGGGCTCATTATATAGTGCACATAATTTATCTATAAATCTATCTTTTGATCTACTATCATAGGTAATAAATAGATAAAAATTAACTTCCTACATATGTTGATCTTTTATTTAAAAACATATAACTATTAACTAATTGAAGTGGAATTATAACAAACGAGTTTAAATCTTTTATTTATGATTTAATCTTATATTTAGAGTTTAATCTTTCAATTGTATAGTTTTTATTTAAATAAGTGACTTATTATTTTTGGCTTATAAATTAATTCATATATAAATTTTATTTTTAAACCTAAAAAATTCAGATTTATATTGTAATAAATATTATTTTCTTCCTTTTGACTTACAGATTAATTCATTGTATAAATTTTATTTTTAAACCTAAAATTTTTTAGATTTCACAAGGTAGCGGTAATTAATATTATTTTCTTCATTTGAACTTATAAATGAATTCATTGTATAAATTTTATTTTTAAACCTAAAAAAATTTCAGATTTTATAAGGTAACAAATACACTATTATCCTTATTTCATTTTAAAAAAATTAATCATTAAAAATTTGGACCTCTCCTCTTATGCTTTATTTTCTTTTTTCTCTTTAATTTTCTCTCTGTTTATTATGGAATGATATATATATATATATATATATATATATATATATATATATATATATATATGAATATTCATTCATTCATGCACCAAGAGTTAGAAAAATTCTATGTTCATCAATACAATTTTGTTTTACTAGGAATATGATTTAAATTTTCAGAACTCCAATTTCTAATATATATGACATATAAGAAATTATAAATTTATTTATTTACAGACCAATAACTTGATTTTGTAAAAATACATGTATATAATAGAGGCATATCCACTCCAATATTACATGTATGATGATTAACGATCATCTCATAGAATGGCTTATTACTAGTATAACCATAAAATGGAATACGAAAGAAAAAACGCCACAATTTAAACAAAAAAATATATAAAAATAATAATTGTATGATTAAACTATATATTTATTTTTAGAATTAAATCCGATACATATATTTATTCATGCATGGCTGTGAGCCTATAATATATTATTTATCATATATATATAAAAACAACATGCACTAAATGACTCCATATGAGAAACCTTAAATCATATGCTGCACGCAAACATACAGTTAAAATGTTAACTATACACATTATATGTATTCAACCAATTAAAATGCAAAAACTAAATTTAGTCAAACTTCTATTACGGTATAATCAAAAGGTTTGCGTGCAGCACTTGTCATGTTAAGTGTACATACAGCATTACAAAAATAACATGCACATAATTAGTAGCCCAACTTTGCAGCTGATTACATGTCATCTTATAGTTTGTTTGTTGTGGGTTTTCCCAGCTTCTTTCACAAAAAAAAAAAAAAATCCACATAAATGATGCTAAATAAGTTATTTTTTGTATTAATATAATTTCCCCTTTTTTTAAAAAAAAAATAATTTTTGCAATTCGGACTTTTCCTAAAAAAATTCCATGCCCTTTTTCTATTTATTTATTTTAAAAATAAAAAATGATCAGGAAAATGATAAGGTGAAAATGGGAAGAACCAAACAAAGAATCAGCTAATCCGGACCAATAACTTTACCCATAAGGTTCAGTGAAAAAACAAAAATTGGTAAATTGAAAACATTGTAAATAAATTTGGAGGATGACTCCACACACAGCTGCTCTTGCGAAAAAGTGAGTCGTTGCATTATTAGGTTGTCTTAATCGTAATGGCTTTTTTTTTTTTTAATATATATATATAAGTCCATGGGTTAGAAAATAAGAGATTTAATGCTTCACACAATATCCCTTCTCCATATATTTCAGGAACTATTTTTTTTTTATTTCTGAATATACCTTATATATTTAATTAAAAACAATAATTAATTAATATTTATATGTTTCATAAATAACTTTTACTTGGTGAAACTTCAATCTAGCATGTAACAACATCTCCGAGCATATTTGGTAGAATAAATAACATTTTTAAATATAGAGAGTAAAAAAAATTTATAAATCTAATAAACTCTTTATATTTTTACTTTTTATTTTATTTTATCTCATACAAATTAATATTTATTAAAATAAAAAAGCAAATAACTTTTATTTATAAATAAAGATAAAAATATTTTTAGACAAACATATCAATAAAAAGATAAAATATACATAGAAAGTGAAAATATATTGATTATAATTAGAATAAAGAGTAAAGTTTGATATTCTAAATGTAGAGATTCAAACTTACTTTATACTCTAAATTTTAAAAATAAAAAATATACTGAATTTTTTTTTTATAAAATGACTCTTTAAAATAAAGAGTATAATTCAAATAAAAAAAACTTATTGGAGATGCTATAAGTTGAAAAATTTAACAATATTTAGCTTTAATTTAAATTTAGAGGAGATCTATGTTATATTTATATCATGGAAAATCAAATGGCAAGAATTTTAGGAATTTAACAAATACAATTAACTTTAGTTTGAGCCTTAAAAAAATAAAAATTTATAGGAATCTATCTTCTATAAAATAGAATATAAGTTGAGTACTAGCTAAAAATTTATGCCTGTTTTATCTATTTATGATAAATAGTTACCATATAACATATCATTACATTTATTTGTTTCTTTTAAATGGTGGCCGCGGAGCTTGATTCAAAGTTTTTCAATTAAAAAAAAATTCATTAAACAAAATAACATTATTTTTAACTACCATTAATTAAGTTTGACAAAAAAAATTATAGACAGTTTACAAATTTAGAAAATAAAATACATGAACAATTTACAAATTAGCAAATATAATACATGAAAAATATTTCACATAATTCTTAATTATATTATATATATATATATATATATATATATATATATATATATATAAGTTTTGAAAAATCATAATCATTCTATGCCCTCACTAAGCTCTGTTCCTGCTTTTAAATAATGCAGAATTTTGGTAAGTAATTAGGTACGATAATTATACAAATTATTATAAATAGTAGTTAAAGGTTATAGCTAACCCAAATGCTCATCAGTCATTCAAAACAATTAGAAGGAATATTCATTTCCATTTAAGAAGAAGAAGAATCTGAGAATATTGATGGTGTTTCGGGCACAAAATCCAAAATCCTTTCCATGACTTCTTAATATACGATTTTTCTTCTTTTAGTAAATCATCATTTAATAATTAGGCACTGTCAGATTAGCATCTAAACCTAATTAATTAAGTAATTAATCAGTGATTACAGAATAAAGTCTTACATAAACAATGTAATAAATAACCAAATAATCAAAACTAAAGAATAACCCAACTGAAATTAAATTTTAAAACTATATATGTATATGATTCGGCGAAGAACCCAATAAAGCTGAAAGGAGTAATATAACCAGAAGAACTCATGGAGCCACCTTCAGATGGCTGGCTGGTTTCCCACAACATCACCACCACCACCACCACACAGTCATCAGTCATCACAGACAGCGGCAGCCGGCACCACCGAGCGCCACGGATCCTTCAGACGCATTAATAACCTAAAAATCGCAGGCAATAACAGAGATCTGTTACAGTCAATCAGCTGGTTCTTGGATTTTCAAGATTCTGCATAATTTAGCTGATTTGATATAACTCTCTCAAATCTAGTAGAATTTCGATTAACAGTCATATTTTCGAAAACAATAGTGTCTTTTTATTTTTTATAATTTTAATTGGAGTTGAAATTTATAATTATATAAGTTTTAAATTCAAGATTATTAATAAATAAAATTTCAACCCACCCTTTTTTCTTTCTGGGGTTAATAATTAACGATCTGTGAATCTGTAATATTCTTCGCAGACACAGATAAAAAATTATTGCACTTTTAATATTTTTTTTTCATTTTGTTGGGTGTGCACTTAGGTTTTGGTTGGGTCAAAGGCTCACTGCTATGTTTGGTGGAGTAGGCTTAAAAGAAAAACTCTTAGACTAGACTTGATTCATAATTTTTTTATGGACCGAATTAACGATAAACTGTCACATAAATGTCAGTAGTTATTAATTTATATCAATTCTTATATTATAAATTCAACTTTATATTAGATTATAGATATGATTTCTTTCGCAATTGCAAAATTGTTTTTATCATTTTTATATATTTTAAAAAATAAAATTTTTTATCATTTAAATAAATAATATGGATATATTATAGACATGGATCTATGATATATATGATATTTTATCACTGATTTATTACATACAAAATTTCATAAACCGGATGTGAAGAAGTAATTTCCGGCAATATTTTGAGAAAATTAAGGGGAAGAAACGGACCTAATTTAGGTTTGTGGAAGCATATGTAATATTTATTATTTCCCATCTGATTATTTTTTTTTCAAAAAAAATCTATTGGATGCAATTGCTGGACCTATTTAAAAGCATGAGGGTGATATGAAGAGGGCCCTTATCGAAATTTAAAGTTTTCATACGTGATCAATGGTGTAGTGTCACTTTCAAAATTTCAACCAAAAATACCATAAAAATGATACATATATATGATTTACCGCAATGAATTAATTTCATTATTTCAAGATTTCGTTGCTGTAAAATTGTATTTTACCAACCCATATAATTAATTATTATATTTCTCTACCCATCCAGCACCAGGAGTCGTCATCATGCAAGGCATCATAGTGAAATCAGTGTGCTTTTGTGACTTGAAAATGCCAATGCTAGCTTGATTTTTATAATTTCATATTTTACCAGTACTTTTGTTTTTGTTTTTCTTAAAAAAAAACATGAAATATAACGAGTTTTACTTTAACGGCACTCAAATTGTCTTCAAAACAAGGATGAATCTAGGGCAATATTTTCTAGTAGCCCTTTTAGTCTCTAGAAAATTTATATATATATATATCTAGTATGTTGTCCTATTAACAATGAAAAAATTATGTAAATATATCAAATATAAGTATTAGAAGAGAATAATTGTAATAATTTAAATTTTATATTATTATATCATTGTGAATGTAAAAAAAATTTTACATCAAAACATATATAAGTATTCAAAAATTTGTATTTTTTCCATATATTATTATTTTTATATACTTTTTAATTTATTATCTATTAAATTAAGTTTGTCTGATCCATTGAAGATAATTTTTATGCCCGTCTCTTTGCTTCAAAATGATACAGTCGTAAGATCTAATAGAAAAATTAGCATTGATTCATATCTTTTTTATGATTTAATATATAATGTTGCAAAAATATTTTATCTTTTGTCCAACTTCACTGAAAGATCCATACAAACGTACAAACACGTAAACTTTTTTTATGATTCTTTTTCATTGATTAAGATAATTATAATTTACCATGTTTATATGTAAAATAATAAGTATATAGAAGATTCATGGTTGATTTGTGATTTCATGTAGCTGATTGAGGTATCTGCAAATTTTTTTAATAGTTTTTTCAATAAATGTTTATATGGAAATTTATTGCTTAAATCTAATTTACCATGAGCAATAGAACATTAGCAATATTAAGTTATCCCATTATATTTAATTATAATTTAATTAGAATATCACTAAATGTTGCATGCAAAACGTCCAAAACATGTGAATTCAAATTTGGTACATTTTTCATTTTTATTTATATAGTATATTTTTGTGGGTGTCATTCGATTCCTACGTTAATAAATTGTTATAAGAATAATTAACCAGAAAAATTTCCTAATCAAATGACAAAATGATAAATATTATTAGAATTCAATTTATAATTATTTTAATCCTGCATGGTATTTTATTTTTGAGTATTAACGTTTGATACTATTGTAATGTGTTGTTTTTAATTTGGTACGAAGCTTATTGTTTTCTTTAGCTATGTATAAATGTAATTGACACAATATTTTTCTGTCGAGGTGTGCGAGTAAAGGCAGGCGATAAGACAACCATATTACACACTGAAAAACATGATTTATGGCTAAAGCTCAACGTTTGATGCAATTTAATTACCGCAGCTAAGAAAAACTGTAATTTATATTCTACATGAGCTCAATAATTATTACGGTTAATATTTTTTCTTTTAAATTTAGGCCTATTCACTCTTTTATTTTAAATCGATGGAATTAATAATAAATTGATTTATAAATTTAAAAAAGTAAATTTTTTTTCATGATAATATAAAAATAATTCCTACAATTATAAACTGATTTATAATTTTTTTCGATTTCTTTTGTGGATTGAAATTGACAAGATATATGGGTTAACATCCTATATTACAAGATATGCTCATATTTGATATTGAATAACACATGTCGATATTGCAATAATATTTATATTTATTGGTTGTTAAAGCTATAGGCATAATTGACTTCCCATTCTCTCTTTTTTTCTTTTTAATTTGTTTTTTGAGATTTGAAGTTTGTGTCAATAGATAGCAATTGGTGTGAATGATGAGTATAATATAAGTTTTTTTTTATTTTCAAGGTGTATATATATATATATATATATATATATATATATTTGTCTTATCTATTCTGTCTGAATTTGTATCGATAGGTCAATTAATTCAAAATTTAAGAAATCTCCATAATCATGTCTCCAACTTAGAAATCTAATTAAGGAAAAAGGCCGCTTGGTATATTTTAATTTCAACTCTATTAATATATATTTAGGCACTATGTGGATTTCTCCATTTAAATTTTAAACCACTGCTAGGCCAAAGTTAGGGTTGGATATTTATTTGGCCTAGGGTTACAATCTGCCGACTTAGGGTTTTTTTAAACTTAAGCTAATTCCACTCTCCCAAAAGAGCTGTGCATGAGAACGCACCAATCAAAATCCAATGTATGCGGAAAAGGCCTCTTTCGACCAGAATAACAAGACACAACATACAGTTATTACCGTAAAACAGAGAGCGCGTAATGCACGCGTTTATAAACGGTAACTTCACTTTTTGCATCTAGGGTTTACCTTTTTTAAGCCGCATCGCAAAAGCTCTTCCTATCACGTGGCGAATTCTCATTGGTTACCTTTCTATTCACACAACTTCTCTCTCCACCTTTGTCCCTTTCTCTCTCTAGTGACACGTGGAAATTCCTAATATTTAAATAAAGGAAAAATAATATGGACATATAGCGTAGGCATGGGGATGTGTAATGGATGATTTTTAATACAACAAAAAAACTTCTTTCAATGGGCGCAAGATAGTATACTCTCTCTCTCTCTCCCCCCTTTTAAGAATCGAAAACCTCACACCTTTGTGAAAGCTAGGGTTTTTCGAACATCGCACTCTAAGTCTATTCTACTACCTTCGAATCTCTGATTATTTGTTGTACCTTCTTCTTTGCCGCCAAATGCTCTTTCTTTTAGTACCCTTTGTTTGGCTAGCCGTGAAGGATCTAATCCAGCTATCCAAGTCTGTTTAAGATCGGGATTTGTGGATTGTTAGCTGTGACCAGGTGCGTATTTTAGTTTAATTACTGTTTTCTGTGTTTTGGATTGTTTTTTTGGTGATTTATTTTGGTTTTTAGTTGAGTTTCAGCTGGCTTTACCATGGCATTTGGGTCATTTCACTGTGTTTAGAACGTACACTACGGTTATTATTGAGTATTTTATCACCCGGGTTTTGTTTGAGGGATGAAACTATGGATTTCTGCTATATTTTATGTGGTATTTCGTAGGACGTTTTATGGTGGAAGCTTTGCTTTGTTGACTGTTCACTGGTCATCAATTAATTTATATATGAGGAAACCCTAAGTTTTCGTTTTTATTTGTGGATTGAATGTATGTGATTGGGATATGTAAGTTTGAGCTTTCATGGTCATTTTGAAGTGGTTTTTTTTGTTTCTGAGATTTGCAACTGCACTCTTGTTGCGTGGAACACTGTTAGTTTATGTAACACTCATTTTATGTTTTGTCTTACTCGTGTTTTTTTCGGAATTAGTCTGCAATTGAAATGAATGGGTTCAATTGCATGTTTGAGTATGTTATTTGTAAAGCATCAAAATGATAAGTGCGTACTTTAATGTATCATTATGTGAGCCTAGGGTTTCTATTAAGTTTTTCCTTTTAAACATTATGCGCTTTTATTTTGTGAGAAGTTATGATTTTATGTGCTAAGTCACTGGAGACGGTGAACCATTAATTTCTTACTCATTTAAATGATATTCACTTGGATTAATTTGTTTCCATAATAATTATCCTAACAATAAAGACAAACCCTAACATGATTGTTTGGGATTTTTTGCTTAAGATTATGATATGTGCCATAACAAGCTTGAACGGTTTGCCTTTAGTCCATATTGTTTTCACTCAATTATGTTATATGTTGCACATGATAATGCTGTCACTTAAGATTTTGGTTCTCTGCATAGGAAATTTATTAGTTGAACACTGGGCATTAGTTGCTTGTAACATGGAGAAGCATACTGTGGTGGAGGAGAATCATCAATGTAGCGGTTCTAATCTTGTCTCCAAGTCTGTGGAATCGTCCATTAAGATTGACTCAATATCCATAGATCTCATCAATGATAATGAAAAGAGTCATGCAGAAAATTGTGAACATTTTTCTATACGGTGAGCTTTGATCGTTGTAGGCTGTATATGATAATGTGATTCTATATTGTTTAGCTCTATATACAATTATGCACACTCATAATGTATGTGTATTCATAATATGAGAGAGAGGAGAGAGGCTATAGATCTTCCTTGATAGAATCTATTGATCATTTGGAGTTTATGTAGTGACTAAGTTCTTGTCCCCTTGTATATCAGCTAATTTTTTGTACAATTCTTCTCACTTAAAGATTTCTAATATTTTTATTCTGTCTCAGGCTCTGATGTGTGCATTTTTTTTTTCTTTACCGATTAAGGTGTACTGTCAATGAGATATGAATGGGAGAATTTATTGTAAAGGTCGTCTAATGTTCCATGATAATTTAGCTAGTTGCTGCTGTTGGGTTGAGTGAATTAATTTTGATTGTAGAGTTGGACAGTGAGAAAATAGTGAGATTTTGAGGATTTTCACTGTTTTTTTTGGGGTACTAAGTTACCTCATCCATGACTATCTTGTTGCTGCTATAAATTATTGGGTCTACTTTTTCTTCAAATCTATGCTTTAAAAATTGCCTTTCTCTAAATGTAGTGGATATGTATCTGAAATTCGCAAAAAAGACTGGAAGATTTGTTGGCCATTTACTTCAGATTATGGCAGTAATAAACGTAATGAACATGAGTGTGGCCTACCTCCTTTACATGTTCCAAAGTTCAGATATTGGCGTTGCCAGAACTGTTTGTGGGAGATTGGTGGTGGAGGTGTTCAAAATGATTATGGGTCCATTCTTAAATCTTGTAGTAATGGATTCAAATCCACTATCAGTTCTGCTCATGCACCGATTATCCATGAAGATGTTGCTGTGTTATTATCCAATCTTCAGCATCCTCCAGAGATAGGTATTCTTGAGGGGAAAAACATTGATGCTAATGCTTCAGCCAATATGAATAATACCTCTGAATATCATCCTTTGTCATGCATTAATATAAAAGAAAAGAACACTGAAAGAACTGGTCTGACCATAGGTATGTACACTCCACTTCAAGCTTGGATACTCAATCCTATTGACCATATTAAATGATTTAATTAATGTTTTTTCTTCTCTCCAGTACACAATACAGAGTTGGATTATAATCCGAATAAGGAGATGCATCAATTAACTTCAGGAATTTCAAACCTGATGCAGAAAACATATCACACAAATAACATAGGTAAATTTGCTAACCATGAAGTAAACTTTCCTGCCCATATTCTGCAGTTAATTAAAAAAATATTGGTTCTAGTTGTAGTGCTTCTAAACTTGTTCTAATGATACTCTGGTATCTGCCACAGCAAATCTCAAATCAAAATGTAATGGATCTATAGACATATGCAAGCCATGCTGTGGACATCATGAAGTTTCTGATACTGAATTGGCTGGAAATCTCAATTGTATAGTTGAAAATGCTGCTAAGATTAATGAAGAAGTGAAAGGAACTCCTGTGGCTGATGAGCAAAAACAGTTGGTAGCTTCTGATATCTCAGCAGAAGATTGCAATATTGTGGATGCGTGTAATCCTAGCAGGGGTTGTGGACTTCGTTCCCCGGACATGAACGAGTTCAATTATGTTTCATCTGATAGTGCAGACATCATGGTTGGAAATAATCTTT
The DNA here is from genome assembly GCA_023653625.1 of Triadica sebifera. Classification (NCBI taxonomy): domain Eukaryota; kingdom Viridiplantae; phylum Streptophyta; class Magnoliopsida; order Malpighiales; family Euphorbiaceae; genus Triadica; species Triadica sebifera. Next base: position 21,830,444 of record CM042910.1, on the reverse strand, counting down.
GTCATGGTAATTCAAGTGGGTTGCATAGACGGCGAACACGTAAAGTGCGCTTGTTAACTGAGTTGCTGTGTAAAAATGGTGATGGAGACATGAAAAGTGTGCCTGGTAACATCAGGATTGATGATTCACTATTGAATGCCATTCCTGATGCATCTGCAGCTGGGGATAAGCATCTTGTTCCTGAAGGTCGGGTGGTTATCAAAGGAAATACCAGAAGGAGTTCAGGTCAACATAGGAAAAGAAAATTGGATCAGGATGAAGAATGGAGACCCCTAGAAAAGGGCTCTCCCAATAAAGCTCGTAAAGAAGTTGGAAACTTAAAAAGGGATATGGAGTCCACTGATGCAATTACAAAAGCATTTGCAAGAATGAACTTGCAAACTACTATGAAGAACCATGGCACCCAACATCCAAATGATGGAAGTGTGGTTATAGGTAAGAAAAAGAACAAAAAAGCTCTGATTTCTTATAAAAGTTCATCCTTAGTGCCTGTACAAATGTTAGTTGGAGCTGGAGAAAAAACTGAAGATGTTTCTAAAAGCAATGCTGCTGATGGAGTTTTGCCTAACCCAATCCCTAAAGCAGTTACAGTCAGAGAGACAGATTTTGTTCTTTTGTCTGCTCAAAGAATGGACAGGAAACCTAGTTTTAAGAAGAAAAGCAAGATTCATAGAGTTGATGATCAACAGGATTCCTTAATTGCTCAGAATCATGTGCTCAGAGAATATCTGACTACTAGGAAAAATGTGGATTTCTTGCACAACGATCCTGTTAAGGTTCCATTTCGTTCAGCAAGGGATGCGTCAAGTGAAAAAAATCTAAATCTTTCTCTTAACAGCCACTTGGCTATGCAAAGATATGACATGCAGCATAATCCGCTGGTTGAAGGCACAGGGACTTCTTTATTGACTTGGCAAGAAGGCACTGTGAGGGAAGATCAGGTTAACAAGAAAGCTCTTGAAAGCAATCATGTTAGAAAGTTCAGTTTTGCATCTAAATCTGCTTTAGATATGCATTTTGGAAAAGGAGTACATAGTGACATGAATAGCAAGAGAATTGCCTTCAGTGTGCCCCTCCTTGATGAGAAGCAGAATTACACGTCTCAGGTTGACATTGGTAGTTGTTCTCATATGCAGCAAAAGGTAGGAGTTTTCATGTTCTGACTAACTTTAACATGTTTTTTTTATGGAGAGGAACATCCATATTTCCCCTGATTTCCATCATTAATATATCTTGCTGGTTTGTCATTTATAGGGTTTTGTATAATTATCAACAAAATCTGCATTTTATGATTGATTTTAGTAATAAGTTTTTTCACACTTGGGTGTTATTAAATATTTGCTATTATTTTTGAATTCAGCAAATATGCTCGTAGCTACTGGCTTTATTTTTTACTTTCTACTCATCTATTACATTTAGAAAGATCTGCATTTTGACTATGATTATATCTTAAATGATACCTTGTATTGGTGTCTATTGGAAGGTAATATTGCTGTCGTCCTTTTTAATCTATTAGTAAAGTAGGAATATATTGGTACACAGCAGGAAAGGAACTTTCTTTTGATAATTGATTAAGGTAAATCTTGAAAATTTCGGATTTTTCAGATAAACGTTCAAATGTCTCATAATAATGAAGGCTATCTGTCTTCGTGTTGACTATGATCCAAATGTTGTGGGATAATTCTTATAAGTTGGTTCTTGACATGGCTCAAGCATGCTGTGTTGTTGGCTAATCAATGCATGCTAGAACTTTATCTTATATTTTGGATGGTTCTTAATTTATCTCATATGTTGACCATCTTCACCTTACACCATTCGATTTTTACATAGCAAGGCACTGTTATGAGCATTAAATCTTATTGTAGTTTCTAGTTTCTCCCTTTTTAACTATGTGAAATTAAATTTATTTATTGCTTCATAGCATGCCTTGATTGCGACAACTTTTCACTCTCTTTTTATTCCAGAATTTTTGTAGTACAAACAGCGAGAGGAAAGCAATTGGCATTCAGGAACAGTCTACAGTTGTAAGGAAAGACAGTAGCCAGAGAGCTAATAAGGCACCTGAAGAGGGGAATTTGGATGACATTCCCATGGAAATTGTTGAACTCATGGCAAAGCATCAGTATGAGAGGTGTCTTCCTGATGTTGAGTTCGATAGATGCCCAACTAATAGCGCTAAGATTTTCCGGACTATAAATTTCAATAAAGCATATGGGAATGGAGAAGTGAGCTTATTTCAGCGGGAAACTTCTCAAAAACGAAATCCTCATGCTAAAAACAGCAGAAATGGAATAACCAAAAGAGATGAAAATGTTGGACCCATGAAACAGAAAGTTGATTACTTTTGCCAAGCTGGTGTAGATCAATTCAATATGGGCCAACTACACAAAACTCTCCCTGAAGAGTTTCAAGCATTTTCCCAGCATCAAGAGAAATCAAGTGGAATCCAACATTGTGCTTCTGCTTCTGGCAGGCAAAATAGTTCTCAAAACTGCAAATGGATTGGGGGTTTGGTGGGGAAGAGGTCTTCTCATAACTGTTTGCAGACCTCAGAAACATGTTACACATGCATGGGCATTTCACAGCAGAATAAAGATACAAATCATATTTGGTCATCCATGATGCCAAATCACGTGCCTTTTTTGTACAACATTCCTCAAAAGTGTGCTTCCTTTACCAATTTAGATGTCCTTTCAAAGTATCCTAGTAATGGTCATAAAGAAAATGTGAATGGTGATGGTGATCGGAAGTTTCTGAATCAGAGGATTGCTAGCATTGGAAAGCAAAATGGGAACTTTGGTTCTGAGATTCTCAGAACATGTACAGGATATCCTTTTGTTTGCAAACATGATGGGATTGAACTTAATAAAAAAACAGTGGGATCTTTGGATCTGTATGCTAATGAAACCATACCAGCAATGCATTTGCTCAGCCTCATGGATGCAGGACTAAGGTCCAGTGCACCAATAAATCTGGATTCAAATGCAAAGTTCCTCAAAAGAGCTTCAATAGCTCATGATCAAGATCCCAAGGCATTTTCTAGGCTGGATTCTGGGGCCTATAAAGTCACCAGCACCATGAAGCATGCATCATATGATCATCATGGTAAAAATCAATGTGCAGAGGATTCTCATAGACATACTTCTGCCATACCAGTGGGAGTTGGTCCATCTTCTTCATCATTTCAACATGTTAACTGCTTCAAGAATGCTATTGATTTTACCAGCCATGTTTTTCAAGAGAAGTTAAAGGGAAAAGGCTCTGATTTGCGCCCACACAATAAAGGATGTATATCACAAAAATCTGCATCTCCTGGTGGTAATTTTGGCAGCACCTGTGGATCAATTCCAATTCATAGCATGCAAACAATGTTTTTTGGTGCATCAGATTCTGCCACATTTCCTTTGCAGTATTGTGGATTGGAAAATGCAACTAAACACAAGTTGGAGTTCCCTAATAGCACACGACCTGTTTGCCCCCCTAAAAGAAGTTCTGAGAATGGCAACTGCAGTGTGAATAGAAACCCTGCTGATTTTAGTGTACCAGAAGCTAGGAATTCATACATGATTGTGGGCGAAGATTTAAAATTTGGAAAGGAGGTTCCTTTTGCAAATGCATACGGCTCACCTAGATTTGTTGGGCAGAAGCGACAAAAAAAGCTTCCTACTGTGAAAGAACATCGGCGACATTTAATTGCATGATTGCCCCAGTTTCAATTCTGGTATGCATTCAAGCGTCCAACATCCAGTTGGTTAACATTATCTGGCTCTGTTTTTGCCCATTCTTTTCATGGAAATTGTCTTGAATTTATCTCACTTTTGATTTATGTTTCACTTAGCAGGTAAAGTCTCAGTTGTTTTGCCAAGTTCTTTATAATGAAAAATATACAGGAAGCTTTATGCAGGATGAGATGGTAAATGTCGAAGTGGTATTCTGTATACAAGCTGATTTAATTCTGGAAACGTGATTCCACTTACTTGGGGTCTTTGCTGAGTCGTGGAAGGCATACTGGGTGTATGGTCAGGCTTGTATATACTCGCATGTGCCTTGACCCACCACAAATAAGTTCATATATTGTAATTTTTTTTGTATGTTTTCATGTATTTCGTGTGCTTTTCATACAAGGTTGTTGTTGATTAAGATGAAAGGTTTACAACCTAATACTGCCCTTGCCTCTCAAATGGGTTTCCTCGTAACTCCATTCTTGAATTATTTCTTTGAGTGGAAAGAAACTGAGGACAGGATGTTTGATAGGTTTATCAATAAGTTCATAGTCAAATGATGCAGTTCTGGTTTTCATTGTTCTGTTTCTTTTTTGTTTTTTAATTTTTAATCTTTGTCCATATAGAATGAGAGAAATCGGATCATAAATTACTAAATTTTCAGCTTTGTGAATTGTTGGGAAAGAAAACGCCACTTTGATGGCTGTGACAAACTTGTACTATATATCTTTGAATCTGTTCAGATACTGGATTATGCAGCTCTTAAGGCCTCTGAGCCTCTGACTCTATACCCTTTTTGGTAGCATCATCAGCTTAATCTTCTGTACAAGTTAGAGAATTCTATATTCTTTCTAAGACTTTGTGTACGGCAGGTAGAAAGCTTATAATCAAAATTTTCTGTTGAGACCAGCATTGATTGGTAGTCATATGTTCCTTTCCCTTAGACTCCGAAGTTACTTTCCCTTTCATTTCAATCATTTCTCTTTTTGTTGTCTTAGATATCAATACAAAAGATTTCATGTGTAATTGGAAGGAGCTGACCTAAGCTAAAGTATATTTCTAGATCAAGGCAACAATACCAACAAGTTAAATTTGATATATTTCTGCTGGTTGTTTGAAAGGAGAAATCCTGGTTATTAAGACATCCGAACAGTGAATTTGTTGGTTTAACTAATCCAAAATGCTCAGTAATGTATTAAGGTTGAAAGAGAATTAAATTATTGATTAAAAATGTGGAACTCATTATGTTTCTAGCTCTTCTACCTCTTAAAGTAGGAAAGAAGATTGTGATTAGTAAATCTAAACTGGAAAAATATATTGGAAAAAATATATTTTGAAAGTTATATTGAAAAAAATACCAAAAATTAAAAAACAAAGTTTATCGAAAAAGAAATATCTAAACTTTTTTCACAAAACAAATTATACAATAAAATCTGAACATAGAAATATTCAATTAATAAAACCTTTTAAAACAATAACTCTCGTTGAAAAGACACAAAAGGCACAACTAGATCTACAATCATATCCGTCTAGTTCAAGTCGAAGCTTATTTGATATTACTTTTCGGAAAAAGCGTTTTTCAAAAAAATTATTTTAATTATCTTTAAGTGTTAAAAACTATTTTTAAAAATAAATAGTTAAATAAATATTTTTTTCAAAACCAGATTTAAGAAAACAGTTTATAAAAAATTAAATAAGTAGTCAATTATCCAACAGTAATCCTAAATCAGATCCATATCATCCTTCGAGAGATAAAAATTTTATGATTTTATGGATGATTCAATGCTTTGATAGTATTTGGTTTAACTGTTAGAGACAATTGATAGCTTTTTAATCTAAACGGTTGAATATAAGTGTTTGATAACTTTAAATGATAACTAAAAAAAAAAAATTCAAACAGCCAATAATTGGAAAAACTCAATTTTTGAATTTTTTTCAAAACAATTGATGATTTTTATAATAAAATGAAAAAAATTAGTATTTTTATAATAAAATACATCGTATTATATTTTTTATTAAAAATAAAATATATCTCTTCAAAATCACTTTATTCAGTATAAAATATATTTTAATAAAAATATATTAAATTAATTGATTATATATTTATAAATTATAAATATACTGAAAAACTTTATTTATAATTAATTATATTCTATTGTTGTTATTATTTTAATCATTAAAATATATAATTATATCCAGATAATATTTTAATTTTCTGTTTATTTATACATTATAAAAAATGTATTTTTTAAAATAAATTATATCCTTAATATAGCCTAAAAAAAACTAACATAATAAAAAAATTCTCTTTGACTAAAAGGGTTTTAGATGAATTATTTTCTGCATCCTCGTATGGTCTTCTTGATTTTTAATTAATTCCACATGGATTTAGCCATTAAAATTAATAATAATTTATCTGCTTTATTTCCTGCCTATATTATAAGAATACTTCATTCATATTTTAATATTTTTGTTGGGTGTATTATAAAAGTTTGGTTGAGGTTAAATGTGTAATTTAGTCAAATCAATTGTATATTTTATTATAATTTATACATTCTCCCATACTTGTCCAATCATCGCACACATTTATAAATTTGTTTCTATATTACTTGCCAGTAGAGTGTGTAAAAACAAACTGAAACTGAATATAATAACGAACTACTTCGAATTTTGTCTATTCGGTAAGATTTATTCAATTTTTGGTTTAATTAATTAATTCAGATTAAATCAAATTATGATTTTTCATTTTAGTTAGGCCCTAAATAAATTTCAGTTCGGTTCGATTAATTTATATATATTTTGATGTAATTTAATATCAAAACGACGGAAGACATATCCTACTTGTTAATTTCATACTATTTTCACTTAAATTTTAGATGGCTAAAATTAAATTCATGGATTAATTACTATTTACTATCTAAAATTTAATATAATACATTAATACTCATTTGAAGTTTTAAAATTTTTATTATATTGTATTAACATGTCATTCTATTAGATATTATATTATAAAAAACATTAAGCTATTTTGAAATGATAAAAAAGTCATTTTACAATAATTTTTTCAAATAAAGAAAACTTGCTATTTAATTTTTAATATTTAATATATTATACTAATATTTTTCAAGTTTTAAAATTTATTCTATTTGTTCCTTTTTTGAAATTTTTTTAATAAAATTAATAAAATAACTATATAATCTAATGGAAATAAAATTGAGAGAGTATATTGTATAATTTTAAGAGCTAAAAAAAATATTAGTAAATATATCAAATTTCAAGAGGATATTGATAGTAATTAACCTTAAATTCATTTATAACCACGGTCCCAAATCAACATGTATAGAAAGACAACGTGGACGATAGAATAGGCAATTTTCTTAGGTCATCCCTTTTTTATTAGGGCCATCAATCATGCAATTGTGGACGAAAGACACCACCTTTGAAAAAAATACTTTAAAAAAATTAAAAATTATTTTTTAAAAAATATATATAAATAGATATTTTTTAAAGGTATATTTAAAAATAAATATTTATAAAAAATTAATAAAATAGTCCGTTAAATCAAAATAAATTTAAACTTATTTTTTTAACTATAACAATAATTTCAAGCACTTTTGTAATATAATTAAGATCAAGATCAGGATGATCATGATATAGCCCTGTTGCCCTTCCATCAATTTTTGTCATATAATTATTAATTTTTATTAATACAAGAGTTTAGCAATTATAGAAGCCTTGTTCGTACATATATTTGTTATGATCCAAGCAATTGTGGATAGTTTTAAATGATAAATTAATTTTATTCTAGAATAGTCTCCATAAAAAAAAATTTAAAACGAACTCTAGCATTCCGTTTGAAAAAGATTTTTGTTATATATTTATTAGAACTCAACAATTTATAAAAAATATAAAGTATTTAACAATTAATAATTTTATTTGTATTAAACTTTTTTATTGATATATGATATCCATCCTTAAAGATAATAATAATATACATTTTTTATTAGAACACTGCTACTGCTAAAAATTAAAAAAATTATTAAAAAGATAAATAAAAAAAATATTTTATTTTCATAGAGAACATCACATTAGCATCTCTTTGACTCTATTTTATGTTAATAAAATGATTCTATTTAATCGATCCCTCCTTTTTTTTTTTCCTGTATTGATTTTTTTTTTTGGATAGAAATTGTAATCATGCTCTTACATAAATAAAACTCAATAAAAGAAAAAATAAAAGTTGAAAATTTTAATAAAAACATGAAAAAAAACATTCAATGAAATAAAAGTAAAAAAATTAGGGGGCAAAATGAGTTTCGCCAAATATTTTGAGGCCATTTAGGATTATAGATATTATTGGGGTGAGAAGGGAAGAGTAGAAAATATGTGTATGAGATAAAAATTGTGTTAAATTATGTTGTGGATCCATTCGTTTGGGATATGCCTCCTCCTCTAAGTACGGCTAACCTACCAAAGGCTTCCAACTTAGGGCTTATTTATCAGAAAAATGTTAATTTTAAAAAAAAAATCACAAATGATATTATTTTGAAAATAATTACAAACTCTAATATTTTCAAATCCGCTTATAAGGAGTGAGTGACTGATTTTGGTCGCACTAAATCCGCCTTTTTTAGGGGTGGATTCTATGCAAAAATTATTCTGATAATTTTTATTGCTGATATTACTAATTATATTACTTGTAATAATTCAGTATTTTAAATTTTACTTATAATACTAAATTTCTTTAAAAATTATGTTATAATATAAAATCTCATCCGTTGAATTTCATTAGCTACATTAATAGTTTGCTTCCGTAATATTTCTATCTCAGTTAATAAATATTTAATATAATATGACATGACTAGTATAAAAAGATGAAAATACCCTACATCCCTTCAAATTACAATTATAGATTCTCTTCTAAAAATCACAAATCTGATTTGGCACATTTTTCCCACTTTTACAGCAACCAAAAAAAATAAATTAATTCTTTTGAGTTTTGGTACTAACGTGTTAGTAATAATATTGAAAAATCTAATATAGAAGTTCCAAAAACTTACTTACTTCAATCTTCAATTTTCAATTTCTACAAATATAATATATGTTATCCATTGACCTTTAATTCCAAATTTGCAGCGGTGTTGTACTCGTGGATCTGTGCACGCGATAGTTCTGGTGGCGCACCAAGACCAGCACTGCTTTTCAGTGGCTGCTTTGTTTCCCATTAGGCACAAGGCCCACCGGTCGCGTCTTCACTAGCCGGAGCAGCTTTTATGGGTTTTTCGCTCCTCTCCAACCGGTCGAGCTTCCGTTGGTTGCCTCTAACTTGATTCTCCTGATGTGGCTGGTTTTTCCAGCCAACTATGGCAGATCCAACCACTTTGACTGCTGCCAAAATCTTTCTTTAATGGAGGATCTTCACCCCAACCACCAGATCCCACTTTGATTGCTGCCAGATCCCACTTCCGTCATCGCTTTGTGTTGTTTTTGTAGATAAAGAAAGCTAAAAGAAAATATAACATGTTCTTGTAGAAGGACCACTAAAAAATAAATTTTGTATTTTTCTTTTAATAAATATATTAGGAAATGAAGTTCCACAATTTATTTTCTCATTTGCTTTGATTGATTTATTTTAGTTAATTGCTTGATTTATAGAAGGGTGCTCTGCCATCAAAGGTATGGTGATGAAAAAGAAGAAGACCGATTTTCTCTTTTTTATTTTTGTTAATGCTTATGTGTATAATTAGCCTTACGTGAACCAGATAAAATGAATTTTTTTAAAACAAATTCCACATGAAAATAATTATTTTATTTGTTGAGTTGGAAATATCACATCAGTGGAGATTTTCTATTAATAAATAATTTAAAAAAAATTTAATATTATAAATAAAATTTAAAATATTGAATTTTTACGAGTCATATAATTAAAATACCGTTTGAAAATTATCCAAATTATTTTCCATTATGTGCATAGTTTTAAATTTTCCGCACATAAAAGTCGCAAACATCTTTAGTTAAAACAAATTAACAGAATTGAGAAAATATTTATAATTTTTTTCCACTTCGTTGAATAAAACAGGCAACTAAATCATGGCACAAGTAACTTCCTTTAACTAACCCAATTTTCACTTCCCTCCCAAATGAAAATATTAGGAGAAAAAAAAAAGACAAAGGATCCCATAATTTAGCTTTTCCTTAGCTTTTTTTATCCTTTTATTTCCTCTTCAGCAAGTAAATGGACAATTCCTTTTTAGATTGTTGGCTTCAAATTCTTGGAGCCAGTGTGTGAGAGAGATGGACTGGAAATGAGCAAGAGAAAGAGGAAGAGAAGATTTAAAGAGCAAGAGACGGACTGGAAATTGACAAGGATGGGCTCTGACGGTGAGGATGGTTTCTTCTGCTAATTAATGTTTATAGCTCTGCATTTTCCCCTTTTTCTTTTTCTTTTTTTTTTTAATTTATGTTCTCTCACTTTGAGCACATAATACTAAAAACCTTTCAGGAGAATAATTGTTGCACAGAATTCGGCCCCTCCCATAAAGGGATTTAGTGCAGCTAGAATTTGCCTATCTCATTGAAGAATTTGAAAACATTGCAATTTGTAATTATTTTCTAGAATGCATTATTTTATATTTTTTTAATTTTAACATTTTTCTGATTAATAACCCTCCAATTTGAACATTTTTGGCATATTTATACATTTTGATAACAAATGATTTGACTTTATAGAATTGTTATAATCAACTTTATATATTTTTCTTATCATTATTTTCAAAATGGAATTGTGAAGTTGAGACATAGCAGTAGCACAACTTATATTGGCAAATTTCCCATAAGCATTAATTTAGGAAAATACATAATATTTTATGTGTCATTAATTAGTATGACATTATTTTTTAACCATGTATTTACCGTATTTATCTTATTTTTCTCTTCTTCTTCTTCTTCTTCTTCTTCTCTTCTTCTTCTTATTCACAGGCATATAAAAAAATTCTGTATATTTTAAATTTATTTTAAAAAAAAATTAATTTGCATATTTGATTTTATTTTTAGTATTTTTTAATATTGTAATAATTGTTATTATTGTTTGAGATAAAAATATTTAATTTTAATTTTTTTGTAAAAAATAGTTGAAAATGAATATATTTGAACTAAAAATAAGTAATATAGGGAGAAAATCGAGTTGCTGGAGGTTGAAGACCATGACTTTAGTAAAAATAATGAACATGCAAGTGATGAATCTATAAGATATAAATGATGAATTTATAAGTTTAAAACAATAAACATATAGTTTCAAAATGATGAACTTACAGGTTTAAAAAAATGAATCTGCAAGTTGTAAACTATAAACTTATAAGCGATGAAACAGTAAATTATAAAGGATGAACATATAACTTCTAAAAAATGAATCTGCAAGTCATAAATGATAAACCTATAATTTAAAAAAGATGAATCTTCAATTTCAACATGATGAATATGTAAGTGATGAGATTACAAGTTGTAAACGATAAACTTGTATATTATAAATAATGAACTTCAAAATGATGAACTTGTAAGTTTAAAACGATTAACCTGCAAGTTGTAAATGATAAGACTGCAAGTGTAAACGATAAATTTGTAAGTTCTAAATAATAAATTTGTAACTTCTAAACGATAAATCTGCAAATTCAAAATGATAAACCTGTAGTTTATAAATCTATGTGTAACTTCTAAATAATGAATTTCAAAATGATAAATCTATAAGTCTAAAACGATAAATCTGTAAATTATAACTGATAAATTTATAAATTCCAAAATTATGAATTTGTAAATTATAACTTATGAACTTGTTTTATATTTATTAGTTTACCAAAATCTAATTTTAGAAAAATGAGAGTTTTTGTGAAAAAATAAAGTATATAATACAATATGAACTCAAGTTCATAATATAACACCCTTTAGAAGTGGAAGCAATTAGTGATACAACCAATTTTGGCATAAAAGGATTCAGGCTTAGTTACCTCATAATTGTTTAAATTGTCTATTGAAAAAAAAAAAAGTTAAATTACATCAACATGGGATCTACAATTTGGGTATGCAAAACCTAATCAAAACTAAAAATTGAATCAAATCAAATTGAATTTGGTCCATTTAGTTTAATTTGTTCAGTTTAGTTTGATTGATAATTTAAAAAAATTGATTAAACCAAACCGATCAAAATTATATATATATTAATGATTAATTTTAATTTTTAGATAAAAGAAAAAATTCTAATTTTTGTTGATTAATTTTTATTTATGGTAGTTGATAAAGTCATGAGTTATAATAATTTATTATAATTTACATTTTTAATTTTAATTTATGATAATTAATAAAATTGTTCTAATTCATTATAATTTATAGATGATGATTTGTAAAGTTATGTTAATTGATTTTAAATTATGGCAATAATAAAGTTATAATGATTGACTTTAATCTATTATAATTAATAAAATTATGGTAATAATTATAATTTATAGTAATTAATTAACTAAATTGAATCAAACCGAACCGTAATATTTTGATTAAGTTATGTTCGATTTTAGACAAATTTCAAGTTGTCTAAAAAAAACTCAAAAATTTTGATTTAGTTCAATTCTAAACCAAACCAAACCAACCAAAAAAAACATCCTTACTTGAAAAGGATATATTTTTCTAATTTGAATGAGATGCCTTTGATTTTATTAAATAATTAAATTCAACAAATTCAATTTTTAAGATAAAAAATTAAACACTAATCATGATTGGAGAAACAAACAAAAATTTGGATTCAATAAAAGTATAAAATTCTAAAATATTGAGATCGATTCCTTGGAATAAAATAAGATTAAATCTCTTGACTCTCACTTGAACTTAAGTTTTCTTGTAATATTGCCATGCTATGTTAGCGCAACTGTGGAAGTTAAGTATGTTTTGAAATTTATAATAAAGATTAAAAGAAAAGTAAAAATAATTTAAAATGAAATTGTACCAAACTCATTACTTTTAATTTATATACCTTAAATATTAAACAAAACCTAAATTATTGAAAAAAAAATAAAAAAGCTAAGCATTGGGGGTTTTCAATCCCAACGGCAAAGGTAAAACTAAAAGGTAGAAAACAGAAATTACTACGTAAAAAGCTCCATGCGAGGTGAGAGTGGCGTCGCCTTTGGGTTGAGTGATCGGGTGGATTTAGTAAGTAGTGTTGGTTAAGAGTAGAGGCAATGAGAGGGAATCTCCACTATGTGAAGATCTGAGAAGTGGAAGAGGAAGAAGACGAGGAAGATTCGGGTTGTGGGGCACTCAAAAGTGGTTGCGGCAGTAAAAGGGAGAGAGGAGGAGATGTGGAACAGGCAGATAAAGGCGGAGGGGCGGAGGAGGAGGAGGAGAAGGAGAAGGGGAGAGGAGAGAATGAAGAACGGTGGGACTAAGAGCTGTTTGGGTGCAGTGCCGAAAGATGCCACGAGGAAAAAATGGGATGAGGTTGCATTTGGAGCTTTGGGTGGTGCATTTTCATGGCGAGTAGGTACCACCTTTTATTGTGTAAAAATCAAGAATATGCATAGGAAAATGGGAAAAAACTGAGAATGTAAATGAATCAAACAATTGCAAACAATAAATCATTTATTACTACTAACGAATTAAATTCGAATTTAATATTACAAATATATTCGTTTAACAGTTCGCTATCATATTTATTTAATATTTATTTATATTATATTGTTATCGAACTTGAACTTTTGCTATTATTAGTTAATGTACTAAACTAATTAAATATAATAAACGATATTTTTTACAAACCGAACTCAAATTCAAGTACAAAAATTCGAATTGAGCTCGACAATCTTTGGCTCAAGATATAGGAAACCTAACATAATATTAACAATGAAGAGATTGTAAAAAGCTTTTAAGATTAATCATGGAAGAGAGAGAGAACAGACTGATACTGAAACTGACAAAAAAATTGCAGAAGACACCGCACCTTATTCTTCACTATGAAATTCTTAGTCTATACAAGAATTTTTCTTATTCACCATATAGTGTCTTACTTTTCACATACCCCAGAAGAAGCCGATACTTCCCCACGTGTCCATTTCATTTTTCACCTCTTTTTAAAATAATTTATTATAATTATTTGCCCAAAATAAATTTATGAATCAATTTAATTATAATGATTATGTGAGGGATTAATTCTGATTCTGATACATGTATCTATAAAACTCTTTTTAGATTCTATGAAAGTTATTGTATGTAATGTTTATTGATCTTCTATCGCTTTGTTGAATGTATAGAATGAACATCCTTTGATAAAAAATAAAAAATTAAAAAAAAAATTGACATGATTTTTCATGTACATAATAAACTGTTCCTATAAATTATTTCACAAGCTAAATGTAAGTATATGTTTTCCAATAATTTTCTCCCCGAAAAAAAAAATACTATGTTCCAATAATTTATGAAGCATGATGATATGATGGCCTCTATCAGACAATGCACACAATTATTCTTACCCGCATGGTAAGAAAAAATCCAACTTCAGAACCATCTGAAATTAAGTATAAACTTCAAAATTCAATAATGCGGTGGACTTGATAGACATTCATGATTCAACACAGCCATCATTTTCCTTGAGCGCCCCCCCTCGTACAAATGATTACTTCCAAAATCAATCAATGATGGGACTTGTTAGCAAGGACATGAAGTGTGACCTTCAAATATTCTTTTCTCCGAGCCAATGAAATTTTTTTGAATAATTTAATTATTTTACTAGATAAAATTGAAGTGCATTCCAGAAAATTGGAGCGTAAATAACCACACTCACAACATAATATAATATCTATGCTTCAATCCTCCAGCTTAGTTAGGATTAGGAAAATGAAACCACAACGTAACAAACAAGTTCTTGTTACAATAAACGAAAAATAATCAGAAATGATTTTTCTTTAGGATATCTGACTTACGAGATTAGCACGCTGAATTTTGATATTTCCTAATGTAATAAATGCAACTAAAAATGACCAAGCTACGAAGTCGGTTACGATTACAAGTTCGGAGTGGATCTCCTAATTTAATTCCAACAAAAAATGAAGCTACTGTTTTTCTTTTCTCCCTAAAACTATAAGAGAAACAGAAATTTTTTTTATGTCACAGACAGGGTAGAAAATCAAACTCACCTCCACTTGTCCCGTAGTTCTTTCTTCTCTGATAAAACCCAAGTGACAAATATTGCCACAACAAGTGCAACAACTGTTATGAGCAACAAGGCGTAGCTAAAATCCTCAGTAAGAGAATCATATGTCCTCGAGGGTGCAAGTCGAGTGAAAAAGAGATCCACACCATATGCAAATACAAGTGTGTTTGATTCAAGTTTAGCAGGCACAGTTACTATGCCTCTCAGACCCTCCACTTGAAGGGCATGTGTAACATATGACTGCAAAATAATTTTATCAGTTTGAAAAACTGGGGGGAAAATGTAAAAAAGTAAAAATTACCATACACAAAAGCATAAAAAGCAAATAAGACCCTGAGTTGATAAATTGAAAGAGTTTAAGTTGGCCTAAATCTAGCTTTGTTGAATAATTACAGCTTATAAAGCGGACACGCCTGCGCATAGAAATTCTCCAAGCCAGTGACATCTACATGCATGAGTGTGTAGTTTACAGGTTTGGACACCTTGGTCCTAAGAACAGCAAATCTAATTTTATCTACTGGTGTTAAAATTAAGACTTTATTATAGATTCTTCCCTTCAAAAATCCTACTATTAGGAGTGCTAGTATGTATTAGACAGAATTAAGTGCATAAAATCCTTCACATTTTCTTTTCCCGGTCTAAGAGATTACATCTGACTTGGATCCTTCAGTCACCCCGAGAAAATGTTTTCACCTCTTTTTTCGTAAATTTTCTTTTTTAACAATTCTGATATTTCTAACATATAAAGCATGACCAAGTTCAGCCCAAAATTTGCCAGGTTCTACTCAGTTCCAACAGATCTGCCCAAGTTAGGTCATTATTAGATTATCTGGACACTTACAGCTAAATGCGTCATTGATTTCCAAGTCAGAACTGAGCCATAAAGCATGATCATTCTTTATATATAAACTATTACAGAATCAATCTCTAGATAACCATACACTTGAAGTTATTGTATGGACATTAAAGAACAGAGCCAATCAAATTGAGTACTTTCAAGAAAACAATAAAATCAAGCAATGATGCTAAGATTACAGAGGAGGTGCATTAGAATAAGAGAGAGATATATGCAACTAACCTGAGGAATTATTGGCAATGCATCTGTAAGAGGTATAATTCCCTCTTCCCTTTCTGCTTGTGTGGGGTTAACTGACCGACGAGGATCCAGGAAACGCTTATCAAGTGCCAAAACCTGTAAAATCATTTACTTGCAGTCAGTGCACAGTATAGCTGCCATCTAAATACCCATGCCTATATTTCCACAAGGTACAAAAGTAACTAAACAAGAACAGAAATCTAAGGCTCACAAAAGAAGGCAGGAAATGACTTGGAATTTCAACTTGTTTTAAGATTTCAACCAACCTGATCACCAATAGTACCAATAAGCAACTGCTTTGAAGTTATACCCTTGGCTGTAGATGTAACAGCTATTGCTTTGATAGAATGCGTAAAAAAGTACGACTGCGACTTTATTATGATCTCTGGCCGAGAATATGAAGAAATGTGAGAAGTGAGATTATGCTTTCCAAGAACAAGCTTCCAAACATCTTTGTTGTCCTGCAATCAATTTGCGAAAGTTGAATTTTTCAGAACCACAACATACATAAATATTACAAGAAGTTTTCTAGATCATATGCTTACCGCTCGAGACTGATCATATATTTCAATGACTGACATCTCATATCTGTGTGCTCTAAGATTAAAGTAGTGGTAGACTACCCAATTTTCGCTAAAAACCTGCTAAAAGTCAAGATGCATGAGGCAAAATATTCTAACTCAGCAAAGAAACTTAGAAGAAACATAAAAGAAACATACCGCATGGACTGGACCATGTGCGCCGTGATGAGCCATGCGATGCAATATGCGACCAGTTATGGTATCAATAAGATATGCAACCAACCAAGATTCCTCTGGAGTGGCTGATCCAATACCTCCAATGGCTTTTGGCACAACAGTCACCACAAAAAGTAGATTTTTTGATATATATTTATAAATCACATCCTGGTCTGCTATAACCTTTGCTTGAGTATGAACCACCTGGAGAACAAAATCAAAAGGAGTGTTTACAATTGAAATATACAATAGCCAAGCATACATAGACATTTCTATGGAGAAAATTTCCATCTCAAAGAATGGACATTCGAAGCAGCAATCCCAAAGTATGTCACTTATTATTTATTCTACCACAGAAGACTTGCTACAATGGCGGCAAGTGCAACAAAATTATATGCCTTGACATGCTGCACTATGTACTTACCAAGCCTCACACAAAAAGGAAATCGAAAGGTAAAAATCAGATATGTTTTGTAGAAGAACTAGTTATACCTAAATTCACCATACTGAGAGAGAGAGAGAGAGAGAGAGATGGATAGGAGGGGGGAAGGAGGAAAACCAAATACTTTAGCACCAACATATGAATCAGAAATAATTGAAGATCCCACTCATGCATAATAACTGAGTTGTCAAGTCAAAATTCATTTATCCTCATAATGCTGCTCCAATGCAATTTCATAAAATCATGTCTGTATGCCCTTGTGCCACAATTAGAAGTTTTGGGCAGTTCAAATCAACCAGAAATACATTTGACCCATTGAAAAACAAACTAACAAAAACAGTAGGTAAATTAGAAAGTAAAAGGTATATTTGCAAAGTTACAGTAGTTATATAAGACATGGAAAGAAGTGGTGATCATAAGGAATTTGCTGTCAGCATTTTGAGGGGTGGAAATGTTTACCTCATTTAACTTTCTTGTCACAGTTGTGATGATCTTTTCTGACTCCAGGGGGAATACAATCGACCATAAATCCCTGGTCTCAAAGCAAAATTCATCTGCTACTTCACCAATGCAATTTCCTTTCAATGCACGCCCTCTAATAACTCCATTATCGGCCTCAACTGAATACCAGTAAATGTTTGATGACTCACGTTGAAAAATATCAACAGCCTCAGGGGTTTTTGGGTATAAATGTGCTTGTCCGTGAACATCTATCAGTAGATGCAACCGTTGTTCAGTTGAATCTGTAAATGGCAGTGAAATTACTTGCACAACAGAATGAACAAGAATTGAAGAACTAAGCTCCTTCCCTGTGTAAGTATCAATAAAAGACAATACACCTGGTGCACCAAGACTTGGCCCACACCTGCCAACTACCAGCACAGATGGATTCGCATCCATTGCATGGTGATGAGGAACTTGCCACAGATAGACACTAAGCCCAGTTGGGTTTTCACATTTATGTAGAGACTTCAGCAAGAGAGACCACACAACCTGTCCATCTCCAGTGTGCAAGGCAAAAATTTTCCCGGATTTAGTAAGCACAATGAGCAGTTTCCGAAACCCATTATGGTCTCTGGTCATTTTGCTCTTCTCAGAGCTTTTCAACCTCAAGGCTTGTATGGCTACCACGTCCTCAGGGCTTGCAAGCATTAAGGTGCCCTTAAGCTTCAGAATGTGGCCCTTACAAAAATAAAAGATCAAATGTCAAAATTCATATATGAGAGAAGAATCGGTCATTAGATGCACTGTCAGAATTACACAACAAACACAGTAGTGAGCAGAAATGTCATAAAACATGTACAAACCACAGATGACACAACCATACATCCTGTCCTACCATTACGAAATGGACTTCCACATTTCTCATTAATGGAACACAAATAGAATTTCAAAAAGAGTTAAGAACTTGATCTTCAAAAATTATGTAGCCAGTTAAATGGTAAGGATGAGAGAGGTTTATCATTTAATTGTTCAAAATTTCAATTATGCTGGAAAGTGCGATCATAGGACATTGTAAACAAATGAACTCATGTTGGGGAACTGAGATGGATGGAAATTGGTAAATGTCCACAAACAGTGGTGGGTAGGTGGTAAGTAGAGAGAGAGAGAGGATGAAGAAATGAGGGGCAAGGGCAACTTGGGACCTTCAATTTCGACTCCATTCAAGCATAATAGGGATGACATCAAATTTCATAATGAAAACTTGTGAAACTTAAATATGAAAATCTTCACAAATCCATCTTAGTAATAATATAGCACCTTAAGCCATTCAAAGAGGTTCTGCTCCACTTTGGCTACTGATACACCTTTCTTTTCCACAGGAAGTTCAGATGTTGTTACATCTATTATTGAGGCAAGGCCATCCTCCCTGCCCCAGACAATCTTGCCTTGTTGTAGCAGTAATAATGAATGATCTTCCATCACAATCAAAGCCCTAAATCCATGAGACCTATCTGTCCGGATATAATTGTTAATGAAAACCTTGTGGACCATCCCCCTTTGGGGGTCCATCTTAATAATTTCCTTAAGCAATTCAGCATCCCTGTCATGACCAAGCTTCACAGTAAGGTAAATCTCATTGCTGTGCTGCTCAACCAATGCATATGCCTGTTGGCCCTCTGACAATGAGAGAGCATCACTAATAGCCGTTACATGATTGATTTTATCTATCATCTCCAGCTTACCTTCACTTGTCACTCTTATAAATACAGTATATGTATTCGTTTTCAAAGCAAACATCCCTACAAGTTTTGAGTGTAATATCACCGCAGTCCCTGAGAAATCCTCAATTAGTTCTGATATGTATGTTTTCTGAAAGCTGATTTCTCCATTCTGAAAATTCACTGTTGTCAAAGTTGACCCAGTAAAATCCAGCATCACAAGTGTATCACTAGAAACTAAAGAAACTTCCCCTGAAAATCCACCAGAAAATGCTGCACTTTCATGCTTCAGTAACTCTCCATTCTTTCCATTGATTTGGTACACATCAAACTGGGATGAACCAACAAATCCTACCACATATATTATATCACTGCCAAGGGACTGAATAACTTGCTGCACTTCAAAACTGCAACGAGGTGAATCAGAAACATACGAATGGCATTCTGGTTGCCGAAAACAAAAATAATATTCACAAACATAAAACTTAAAATTCCTCGAACCTTTCAGTGGAAAAATCTTTCTTCCAAAGAATCTCACCATGTATGCTTGATACAGCGTGAAGACATCCCTTACCAAAAACAAGGATCAAACTGTCCTTGTCAGCTCTCAAGCTTGCCTGCAGAATTAAGCCCTAGTTAACTACAAATGATTTGAAAGTTTCTAGAATGCACAATGTGCAGTAGCAGATTTGAGAAAAAGTATTTAAGATTCTGAGAGGTTCAATGACCCTAACAACAAATGTGTGAAAAATAAAATTTCATTTTAGGAAATAGATTATGATACATGGGAAAGTATGATCTGATTTCACAAATGAGTGAGAAGTATTCCATAGTAAGTTGATAGACCGAATCACTTTGGCAAGTCGGTCACATAGATTTTCTGTTAATTCTGATTCAATGACCACAGCAAAACCAAGAAACAACATTAAGTAACAAAAAAATGTTATGTACTGACCGGCACCAAAAATAATGACTTTGAGTGATTTGGGCCCTGAAGATAAGACTCCCATACCATCTGTCCATCAGGAAGGTTCCATGCTCTTACAATACTTCCCTCTGATGAAAGAGTAATGACATCTGAAAAAATTATAGTATAACTTAAGAAATTTAATAACTAAAACAGACAAATGCCCATTCCTTCCAAGGTGCACAAGAAACAAGAACAATATGTAGATAAAATAACAATAAGATAAGAAATGTTGTTCCACATGATAAAACTAGGAATAAATTTTGCAATTAGTTCAAAATACACTGATAAATATGAGTACACATACAAACCAATATTTTGCACACGACATGTCTAATTTTGTTTTCTCAAGTATTTCACTAAACTAAAAGTTAAGTGCAATGACTATTTGATAACTTTCTAAAATACACATGCTTAAGAGAAAAAAAATGGGACATAAGAAATCACAAAGAGAATAACACTAAGTCATAACCATAATGGCATTAAACTATAATGTCCATGGCTAAGAGATTTCTGGATTGACTGTTGTCCTTGTATAAATAAATAAAAAGTAGATAATACATCTTAAGAAATCCAGAATCGAGCATAACTAA
This sequence comes from Triadica sebifera, assembly GCA_023653625.1. Lineage (NCBI taxonomy): Eukaryota > Viridiplantae > Streptophyta > Magnoliopsida > Malpighiales > Euphorbiaceae > Triadica > Triadica sebifera. The sequence goes on along the minus strand of CM042910.1, from coordinate 21,809,534 downwards.
GGTGTTATTGCAGGAATCTATTTATAATCAATAACCTATTTAGTCAACCATAAAATCAAATCAAATATGTAAACAGCTCGGGAAATCAAAAGCAGTTGTAGAAGGTAAATAATAATTAAATACAATCATTGATACGAGCACAATTACATTTCCCCATGGTAATATCAATTCCATCAATAACATCATTGGTCCCAAGAACATGCCTCCAAACTGCATAAAGAAAAGATAAGTTAGCATCCTGATAAACAAAAAGTATAAAGATAGATATGAAAGTAGAAAAAATCGCATATGTATAAAACAAGCTAGCTAATAAACCAATGAACTCCTCCTCCGTGAATTAAAATCATGAAAACAAGAAGAGCTGTAGGGAACATTCAACTTACAAATCTCGCCATGCCGAAGATCCAGGGAAGCGATAACATTCTCTTCAGTGGAAACAACAACGCGCTTTCGACCAGTCTTCTGTGTGTGAAATACTGCGTCCTTCACTTTTCCAATATACTGTTGATACCTACATCAAAATTTTTGAACTAAGAATTTCAGCAATCAAGGTAAAACTGAACCTACACTCTTAATTACCAGGTATTTAGCGATATCACAACAAAAGCAAAGCTCAAATGCTCAATTAAGAATAATATTGAGTTAAATAATAAAGCAAGGGCAATTAGCTCAGTTCAGATTCAGCAAATTCAAATGAAGGAGACAAAATCGGAGCTACATAGCGGGAAGCAGCTAAAATATTATCTGAGTTTTAGTTCAATATTCTGAGCTATTGTTTTCAAGAAATAAACGGAGCTGAAATCGAGTACAATTTAATAAGGGAGCTCACCAGTCCAAGAGGCCTACTTGATCTTCGTAAAGCGAGAAAGAATGGAAGGCAGACGATAGAAGAAACAGATATATAAAAGAAACCCTAATCGCCATGTCCATGGCGAATAGAAATCTGTGTCCTCTCTCTTTGTTCTCAGCGGCGAGAGAGAGATCTGAGAGAGGATGTGCTCGGCTTTGTAATAGTAAATAAACGAACTCCGCCTCGTTTGCTAAATTGTATTTTTGGTTCAAACAATCCAAGAAAAATAAAAATTGACAAATGCACCTCGGAGGTTAAATAAGCTGGAAAAAACATGTGGAGGCGTTTGTTTGGACTGTCACAAACGCTGCGCACCTCTACCATCTAGGCTTAAAATTAGCTCATAATTTAATTATAAGGTATTTATTTAGTAAAATTAACTGATATAATAATTTAATAGTTGGTTAAATTAAAAGTATTTAGAAAATGTAGCTGAAAAATATAAAATGACATAAAAATATATTTATATTAATAAAAAATATTAAATCAATATATTTAAATATATAATATAAATTAATTGTATAATATATATGTATATTAAATAATTTAAAAATTATATTAAATATATCAACTCAATATAATTAAAATGTTCACTCCTATCATCTAACATTTCATTAAATAATATAATAATTATATGAGATATTTCAACAAAAATTAAAGGGTATAACCTATCATTTGGTGAACAAATAAGGGTATAATGGAAAAAAATTATAATCTATTAATTTATAAGGTGAATGTTAGTTCTATTAGTTTTTTTGAAATTATAATCTAATTTTTTTCAAATAATTTATTTTACTAAATACAGATTATTAGTTAAAAGAGCTTAATTTATAGTCAAACTAAATTATATCATAATTTTGTGTTCTAAATACATCCCTAATCTCACATTTTAATGATACACCTAATAAATATTGATAATAATTGGTAATTGATAGTCCATTAATATTGGATATTTGATAGAATTACTCTGAGTGGTTACTAAATTTAAAATTATCAATGTTATTATAATACATGCAAAGTCTAAGCATAACTAGTCAAAAATAATAATAAATTGACTAAGAATACAATTGCTTAAGGTGGGTAAAAATAAAATTTTAGTGACCAATCATTATAATATGAAGATGGATGCCCAAAAAAGTCACTTGTAATTAACTTTGGAAATGAAAAGTAGAAAATTTATTTATGAAATAGAAAATTTGAGTCAATGTTTAATGAATTCTAAAGGATATGTGTAATATATGCTAATTTAGCCACAGAATCGCACATATTAAGGAATTGACGTGTTGAACTGATCAGAATCTAAATTTGGATTTTAAATGAAATTAATCAAAATAATGGTTAATAAATATGAAACATGTTTAATAGAGTGTTTAGAATTATTTAAAAAGTGGAATTATAATAAATTACTAAATTGTAAAATTTGATAAGTTTTGAGAATAATTTTCAATTTACTGAAATTTAATGAGATATTTACTATTTAAAATATTTTTAGACATAATTAATATGGGTTAGCAAGCCACCCTAAGAACAAGAGGAGAATTAACATGTTAATGTGAGATATCAAGATTTAGGATCAAATATGTGAGACCCATTTTATGGAAAATTTGGTTCTTCTCCTTTCTTTTTTTCTTTCTTTTTTCTTATCTCTTCTTTTGTTTTACTTTTCTACTTCATGAAATCAATTTCACGCCAACCCTAATTCCACCATAACCAAAGCTTCAATCTAGTGAGTGAAAGAGAAAGTTAAGGAAAAATCATATTCATGCATAGAAGAGCTTAGAGAAGCTAAGAAAATGAAGAAAAGAAGAAAAAGAGCAAAGGAAAATGAGAGAGAAATCTTCAAATGATTGATCAAGGGAAGAGAGATGTATAGATAAGAAACTTTTCTTTTTATCTTTCATCTTTTCTAAAGTAATGTATAGTTTTGAATTTTTTTAGACCTTGTTATGGGAGAAAGATGTTAAGGTTTTGAGATGTGATAAAAAAAAAAGTTTTGATGATGATGTTATAATATTGTAAGAGTTTCTAGTAATAAGGATAAGTTCAAGAAAATAAAGTTAAAGAGAAAATTACTTAGATAAAGTAAAGGAGATTAAGACAAGATTTGTGTATAATTTATGACAATAGCTCATGTGTTTATTCTTAAGTTGTATGATTTGAGCATTTTGCATGTTAATAATTGTAAATTAATAGTATTTTGTAATAAAATATTGAAGATGTATATTTGTTAGAGTTAGGAGTATATTTAGTAAAAATTGAGTTAGATGTTTGTGTGTATTTTCTGTTGGATTTTATGGAGTATTAAATACATATATTAATATAATTTAAGCTTTAGAATTCGGATTAATGTGTTCTTAGTTGACTTTGAAATTTAATACATAGGGTTAAAACTTTTATGAATAATGTGAATTGTGATTTTGATTATAACTAGGCTTAATTTGAACATAAACATTGAACTCAAAAACTATCTAGAAAATTTTGGATAAATTTGTTTATGAGCAATTAGTGTTATATCTTTTTTGACAGAACTCTAATTTTAGTGATTCAAATTTCATATTAAAGCTATGATTCATATCTAAATTTCTTAAGAGCACTCTATAATTTAATTTGGATTGTAATATGTCCAAATTTTAAATCAAAAATAAAATATAAAATCTGCTAGTATTAAGACAGAAAACGAATTAAAAAATTTGATATGTAAACTAATATGAATCTTATTATATTATGGAAAAAATATTTTTATTGAGAAATTATGTGATTAATTGAATCATTAAACACATAAAATGTGTGAATTTAAGAGTTATGAATTTTAATGATATTAATTAAGCTATAGAATACCTAAATTAAAACTAGAATTTTGGATAGTTTGACATGTCAATAAGAGGGATTATTAATAATTATGATGACACGATTAATAAAGCAAGTGATGACACTATAATTAAAATCAGTAATAATACTATTATTAATACCGCGTGTGCGCGCACGCACACACACACACACACACACATATATATATATATATCAGTAATGACATTTGTATGTGCATACCATAAATGTCGGGATGACATTTATAAATATCTGTGTGGTAACCTCATAATTCTAGTTGGTGGTTTCTAAGTATTATAGACATAAATGAGTTGATAAAATTAAAAGAATTTATGATATGTAAAATGATTGATTATGTATAATAATATAATAAAATAAAATGAATATGAGATATAAATAGATGACTTAATGTCTTTGCATGTTAAAATATAATGAGATAAAAAATTGTATAAAAAGATAATATGATACATAATATATATGACAATGTATATTGTATAAAATAGTATATTATTTTATTTATATGCACCAGTAATCTTAAAGTTTAGCGTAAAAGTTTATTTCTGCACAGATTTTAAAAAGTTAGCTGAAGTTTGTAAATAAATGCAACGATAATTTTAATACAGTAAATCAGTTGTTTTCTAAAAATCGTGGGTCACAAATTTTATATTTTATTTTATATTTTGTATTTAAATTTATGTAATATTTTTTATGGTTTTATAAAATTAACTTGATGTTTTATAAATATTATCTTATATATGTTATATTTCCTTTATATTGTTGTAAAAAAATGAATATGGACTATTTTTAATAAATAAGTTAAAAATTAAAAAAATCGGTGTAATACTTTTTTATCGAAATATGTGCGGGGTGAGGAATTGGTACAATAGGAGAAGCTTAATAATCTCAACGTCTTCATTTTTCAATGCCATAGAGGGCTCTTGTTGATTAAAAAAAGCTTTTGATCAAATTCAGTTATGATTTCTCATTATGGCAATGGAATAAAATCATTTTGATAAAATTGAATGCAAAAAAGTCTTTATTTTTTTATTATTTTTAATTAGATGTTGCAGAGATCCTTAACACAAAATTTATCCTGGTAACATAATTAATCAGTAAACAACAGCAATGAATTGTAAATTTTTTGTTGTTCCTAATTTCCATACATATTTTTCACAGCATCAATTAAAAATTCACTTACATTTACCTGAGATATTTTTTAATTGTATAATTACGAACAAAAAATTAAATTGAATAGATAAATACAATTGTACTTTTGAACAAATTGGTGCAACTAACTTCTTTTAGTAGGGGTATTAAGTATTAACTCCAAATTTGAGATTTGAGTGATTTAGCCGCAATAGCTAGTTGTTAGCGGTTGATGATGGTAGTCAGTTGTTAATATATAGTTAATAGTAACAGTCAATTATTCATAAATAGTTTTAAAAGTATTTGATAATTCAACAGTTAAAAATTTAATTATAAATTATAAAATAATTATTTGTAATTGTATTATATCGTTAATGTAATATATATAAAAACTTTTTATTTTGTTTATAATGCATTCCATATATAATGTAAAAGAATAATTAATTAAATACAAAAATATAATAGAAAATATTTTTTAATTAATAAAAATTATTATAAATTGATTTGAGTGTAAATAAAATATAAAAATTATTTTAAATATTAAATATCTAAAAGTCAAATTTTTGATATGAAAAAATAAAAATTAAAGTTTTTTCATAAAAAAATAAACTTCCATACAAATTTTAAAATTTGACGGTTAAAATTTTCAAAGTTGATTTTTGTTTTTATTTAACCAAACACTTTAATTCAGTTTTTTTTTTGTTGTTGGATCACTAAAATTTAAAATAACTAAATATATAAATTCAACTTTTTATTTGTTAGATTACAAAAAAAATTGGATATAAAAGCTGAACCAAATGGACACTATTAGATAAAAAAAGTAATATCAACTTATTCAACTTAGCCTGCTAGCATATCTAACTTTTATTGATATTTAGCAATAAATTATAAATTGGCGAAACACAAAATACCCATAAATTAGTGAAATAAACTGGATACATCTCATAAATAATGTTTATGAGAGTGTTTGAGATTACTGTTAGTTGTACAAAAAATATGTTTAAATTTTTTTAATTTAATTGACTGATTTTTAAAATTTTTTATAAACTGTTTTTTTAAAACATGTTTTTTAAAAAAACATTTATTTATCTGTTTTTTTCTAAAAACAGTTTTCAAAACTCAAAAATTTAAAAATAAAATTTGTTCTCCAAAAATATTTTTACCAATCCCAATATCAAACGGACCATATGAAAAAAAATCACGATAAAATTACTTGTTTTTCACCACCGTGTGAACTGAAATTATAAAAATATTCAAGATACCTAAGTACAAAATAACAAAGAATATTATATATCTTTACTGATTTTTTTAATAATAAAGTAATATCAATTATTTGTTAGATCCAGTTCATGACATGATTTTAAATTGGACCATTGATAGAAAACCATACATGTAAGGTAAGTTAAAGTAACAAGTTATTTCATATAGATGAAAAAATGGAAACAAGTAATCCAACTTCCCACCGTTTCCATGAAATTTTTCATTTTTTTTATGTTGCACAAAATTAAAGAAAATTCAATAGTCTAAATAATTGATTATGATACATTTTGAAATAAATAAAAATAATTTAAGTAATATAAATTATTTGTTAGATTCAGTTTATGATATTTTTTTATGCAAAATAAATGATAGAACGTCGCATAACTAAAGTATGTTAAAATTATAAATTTTTTCATATTGATAAACAAAAATGAAAACAAATACTCTCACGCCCTTTCATCTCAACGAGATTGTCTATTTTTTGTGTTACATGAAAATTAAAAAAATGAGTAATCTAAGTAATTGATATTACTACACTTTAAAATGAATAAAGTTTAAAATTTTACAAAGTTTAAAAATTATAAATTAGTGGAATTAAAAAAAAATTAAAGAGTTAAACAACCATTTGAGAAAGTTATTTTATTTAAAAATGGATAATTTTATTGTTTGAGCAGACGAGAAAGTATAGAAGGCGGGGAATGAATATTCAAAGAAAGCATGAAATAAATGGATCAATTTAGTCAAGAAATCACATTGATAATTAAAATTCTAAAGAAGAAAATTCGTCATAACGAACATTTGTTGCCTCCTCTGACTGTAATTTCCATATAATAGGAATATAATTAATCGCTGCTGAACAGAATTAGTATTGAAGTTTCCCATATTGACATATACTAATTGAAGTTGACCAAATCAGAAGAAAATTAAACCACACCTTAAATTAGTTAATCTGCATGATCATGTGTTAACATTTCATAAATATTTGTGTGTACCTTCACAACAACATTGTTTACCTTTCATTTTCTCTCCTTTTTTTTTATTTCCTATAAAAAAATTGCAAAATACATTAAATTTTATTTTAAGAGACATTTGAAACTCCACAGATTTCAAGACTATAAATTCAAAATATAAAATTTATTAAATTATATACATTTTAATCTTTTTTTTAGTTTTAAAAAATTTATTATTAAGAGATAAAACTCACCTCTTTGCCCGATATTTAAGGCAGCCTTATCATTATGTCTAACCTTTGTTATATTTTGGTTCTTAATTGTTATAAAAATAAAATTTTATTTGTTGCTATAAATAGATATCCTGCGGTTAAAATACAATCACACCGCTCTATCCTCCAAACTCCAAAGTACCGTACAGTAGACAAACTATTGTCTGAATTATTGAGATGGAGAGAGTGCGTGTGTTTTATGAAGTATCACTGTAACAGTAAGCTGTGATTCAGCTCAGCATCTCTCCCTCCCCCTCCACTTCCTTCTTCTCTTGCCCAATCACCTTTTACTCTCATTCCACAAACCATTTTGTTTGCTCTTTGTTCTCCGTTTTTATTTTTTTAATTATATATATATATATATATATATATTTTTTTTTTTTAAATTCTGATTTTTAACTTGTTCGATCTTGAAAAGTATACCGAGCTTTACACAACTGCTGTCTTCTGAGAAAATCAACTGAGGTTGCTGTTAAGCGCGAAAGATCCAAATCCCATTTGCTATTGGATGGTAATTCGTTGACCCATTTCGTGTCCAAGAGGAAATTCTAGCTTTTTTTGGATTGAATCTTCTTGCTCTGCTTTATGTATTCGTAATTTTGGGTGTTTGGGTTTGTCTTCTTTTTTTGAGGAGTTCGCTCTGAATAAGAATATTTCCTTGAAGTTCATTTTATAGATTTATTGCTTCTTGTATCTGCATTTTGGGTTTTGGCGGTTTAGCACAATTTTAAGATTGAGGAGGGAGTAGTAGTTTTTTTGAACCAGAATCTGATAATGTTCTCAAATTGAATGACTTATGATATCTTGGTTGAGGGTTATGTGTTTTGATCTCTATCTAATGTTTAAGACATCTAATTGAAGTTTAATTCCTATATGTAAGATTATTACTCCACTTATATCTATGGGGATTAGTGAGAAGGAAGATGCGATTGCGAATGATTTTGATGCTTCTGTTTGTATAATTTGAATGCTGGATTTGGGTTATAAGCAGTTGAATCTTTGAGTTAATAGTTATATTAGTTGAATGGCATCTATAAGGAGAACGCTGCCCCCTGTGCCTAGAGCTGGAACCTTAATGAACGGGGAAGCCTGTCAGGTTCCTTCTCCCTTGTCCAAGTCTTCATCATCCTGGCACAACTTCCAAACTACTAGAGGGTTGTCTTCTCTTCTTGGTTTATCAGATTCTCAATCTTTTGTTCTTGGTGTCTTTTCACCGAGATCTTCTAGACCATTGGATCGGTCAAAGCCTAAAGGGCAAGTTTGGAAGAAGGCCCTTTTCCATTTCTTGGTTTGTTTTGTGGTTGGGATATTTGTTGGACTTACTCCATTTGTATCATTGAATTTATCAAATGTTATGTCAAACAGCCAAGCCTTCTCCTTTGAGATGGTATCCACTGTTAGGAATATTCATACTTCTGAAGGTATGACCACAAACATGACATCAATATTGGAGTGGGAAGCTGCCAAGAAAAATTCTACATTGGAGCCAGAAGAGAAGGAAGTGAATTTAGATGGTATAATTTCCAACAATATGCCCATTAATCAGCCAATCACTGAAGATTTGGATTTGGTGGCTCGCAAGCTTTTGATAATTGTAACTCCAACATATCCTCGACCGTTTCAAGGTTACTATCTGAATCGTTTGGCATACACACTAAAACTCGTCCAGCACCCGCTGTTGTGGATTGTTATAGAAATGGCATCCCAATCTGAGCAAACAGCTGACATCCTGAGGAGAACTGGGGTTACATACAGGCATCTTGTTTGCAAGAAAAATCTCACTGATATAAAAGATAGAAGTGTTCACCAAAGGAATGTGGCTTTGTCTCACATTGAGACTCACCACCTTGACGGAATTGTCTACTTTGCAGATGATGATAACATTTACTCAGCTGATCTTTTTGAGCAAATGAGGCAGTTCAGGTAACTTTGGTTCTGCATTGCCCATTTCCATATGCCCCTGCTATATTTTTATTCTTAGGTAAATCCTCGACTTGGATAAAGAAATTTGAAGCATTTACCAGGGCACAATGCATTTTACAATATATGGATAGAATCAAATTGTCTAGTCCTCTAGTAATGTAAAGTGTTTCAAATGGCATGCTGTCACCTATACACAAGGAAACAAGATTGTAGCAAGCATTTGTGTTTAATTACCATGCTTTGAGACTGTTGTGAGACTGCCAAATGGGATTACCAACATTTATTATGCTGGATTTGTAGTTTCTTAATGATGATTAGTTTCATCTTTAAATGTGTTTAAATTGTCTTCATCTTTTAATATTACTACAGCAGATGGCTCACAGTTTGCATGATTTCCAGTTGTCTGTTATCTTTAGCTTTTTTGTTGTAGTTTCTTTGGTATACTTGCAAGAGATGGATTTTCCCTCTCTCCTATTTAATGATATGCTTATCATGATACAGTTCTAGGTCTACATATATATATTTATTCTTTTCTTGCCTTGCAGGCGTTTTGGGACATGGGTAGTGGCCACAGTATCAGGGGATAAAAGCAAAGGCTCATTAGAGGGCCCCATTTGTAATGGAACCCGAGTTATTGGATGGCATGTAAATGAATCAATTAGGAGATTCCGAAGATTCCATGCTGACATGTCAGGTTTTGCTTTTAATAGTACAATACTTTGGGATCCACAACAATGGCACCCACCCACCCCTGAACCTATTAGGATGCTTGATACTGTCAGGGATGGCTTCCAGGTTGGCTTATTTTGTTTCTTGCTCAGTTGTTCCCTCCAAACTTGCTCAGTGATGGATTTTGCTTCTATTTCAGTGTAATGGGGTAAAAAAAGATAAGCTGTTAGTCCTTTGTTTTGACCTTACTAAGAGTACAAAACAAAATTACAGAGAAAGGGTGGGGACCTTGGGGAATTTTCTTTTTTGGAGAACAGTTCACCTGTAGATCTTTATATTTTTCCTGGGATAGAGATAGAGTATAACATCTAAATGTTATTTCTATCATGTTACCAAACCATACGTGATTATTTGATGCAATTAAGCACATCTCATTATTGTGATTGGCTTTATGTTTTTTTTTGATTTTCTACTCTGTTCTGTTACAACCATTGGCTGAGCTATTGTAAAGTATTTATTTGACAAAACTCCAGGGAAGTCAGTCCTTTTTCTTTTAATTGTGAACAGGACTTATTCTGTAGCCCATCTTGACCCTCAACAGTCATGACTTTGCCATTACCGGTTAACCTCATTAACTTGTGTTGCAGGCTAGCACCTTCATCGAGCAAATTGTGGAAGATGAAAGCCAAATGGAGGGTCTACTGGAGAATTGCTCAAGGGTCATGGTTTGGCATCTGCACCTAGAATCATCTAATTCCTTCTATCCTCCCAAATGGTTCACCATTAGTAATCTGGATGTAAACACCCAGCTTGTTTGAAATTCTTAATTTAGAGGGAGCCAAATTGAATTGTTAAGGTAGCTTAATTTCTTTGAGATATTTATCTTTAATTTTCCAGTTGGCAAATAGTTAAGTGGTCTATTGTTTGAAACTTATGAAAGATTTAGATGCTCAAAGTTAAGCACCAGTTTTTTAATTTCTTGCATGTTGAAGGAGTGTGGTAATCATGCAAGTGAAAAGAAATAATTGATGTGGGAGCATATAAAGCAAGAAGAAGCTGGGGAAAACTTCATGCAATGTTAAGCAATCTTCATGTTTTAGTCTTCTTATCTACTATTAGTCTAATAGGATGGCACCTATCACATTTGTGGTAGATGTTGTAAGAGGGGTACTCTATTCTGCAGCCAGATATTTTTTGGCCATTTGGCCTTCTGATGACCAAAAGGTGGGGCAACCTTTTATTTCATTCTTGTAGTCAGGCACAGGTAATACCAATTCACTTCATACAATTTTCGTGATGATACCTCCTACCAGTGAATCGTGAACAAACCTTGGCTAGACTTGTATCACCTACTTACTTTATAGGGTAGCAAAAGAATAAGTAGTTGCCCATAAGGATTCCCAGCTCCTAGCTTCCTCTTTTGTCATGTGTAGCATTTCAAGACCTATGCCAAACAAAATAGGATATGGACTTTTCTCTCTCAATTCTTGAGGTGTACGAACTTCTTTTATCAATTAAACTATGTTTTGAAAATTTCTACGAGCGAGTTTTCTTGCATGTGCTATTATTATAGCTTGTTATAATCTTTCTCACTCTAAATGATTGTGTCAATTGATGGTATTGCAGGAAGGATCCAAGGAGAATCACATAATTCTCTCTCATGCAGCTAATAAACCTTTCATTTTGGAATGGTTGATACGATTGCAGATGCACATAAGCACAAGATTTGCAAATTGGATTAAAGATTGTTGTTGTACAGTTGTTCGGCTGTTCATGTTCTGTGTTTCTGCTCTGTCCAATTCAGGGGATAATTTTTGGAGAAGTTAGGATATGGATGGTCCAACTGTAAACCATCCTGTGAATTCAAACATGAATCAAAACCTTTTTCTTTTTATATTTATTTGAGTAGGCATTCTAGTTCATCATGCTTTAGCCATCCTGTTTGGAAAAACAAGAAGCAATTTCGAATTCTACTGATGTTGCGGACTCCACAAGTTCCTCTTTTAGATATTCTGATACAACATTGACACTGCATACCTGGCCATGAATCCCCAATGATGTTTGTGATGAAGACCTGTCTGGCTATTAGCCTGTTACCAACACTGGTTTAGTGATGGAATGGCTTGTTACATGGACATTTTATAGTAGGAAGTTGATGCTTTTTGTGGCTGACAAAACTCTATTCAGGTTTGTACTCTGCTATGGAGGTGATTCTTTCAATATTTAAGTTAAAAATTGATTGGTGGTTGACCCTTGGTTCTGTTTACCTAATGATATTTGCACTTGTCTCTCTAACTCTCAAGGTTCTCGTCATTCTTGAACTTTTATATTTGTACTTGTGCAAATTTTTCGTTATTTAGTGGAACCTGATAGTGTCCGGACGGTTGAAAATAAATCTTTGATTGGCAAATTTGGGTTCATGATCTCCTTGTTTTAATAATGGGTACAAGTCGTGTAATGTGATTTTGGACGTCAATGAATTGCTTTTATTATGTTTTTTTTTGAACTGGAAATATGTATTAACACCCACCAACCGGCAACAAAATTCCTATGAGTTCATATTCATACACTAAATGAAAATTTTATCATCTAGATTACTGCGGCAATTATTCGTCGGCATGTCTGAGTGGTTAAGGAGACGGACTCGAAATCTGTTGGGCTTTGCCTGCGCACGTTCGAATCCTGCTGTCGACGATACTTTTTGTCGTAGAATGACAAAATTAAATTTTCATAAAAAAATACTTTCCCTGTTAGGTGCTCCTTCTGTCACACTCTGCTCATGTTATATTATACAAAAAGGCAGAATGTTAACACTACCTCGTTTGAATAATCACTTCTTTTTTTTTTTTTTTATTTTGAAAAGATTCAGAAGCTATTAAGAAAATACTTTTTATTAATGTCCCCCCTCATATTGTAAACAGGAAAAAAAGAAATTATATATATATATATATATATTATCATTTATTAGGCCTAATCTGATAGAGTGAGTGCAATTCACTTCATTTTCATCTCTTCTTCATAAACCAAACTTTCACAGTCCAAAAAAAAAAAAAAGAAATCAACAAAATGGTACCCAACTTAGACCTTATCCTTCCAGCATTCCTGTATTCCTCCTTCATTGCTTGTGCTCTTCTTGCATCTCTTTTTGTCAACTTGAATTGCCTATTACTTGCATTCTCCTTGGCCGTCTTTTCCAATGTTATAATTGATCTACATGATCTATTTGCTTTCATTTCTTGGTATTTTGTGTCATTAGAGGCAAATTTTGATCTGGGTTTTGTTCTAATTCTTTTTGTTCGGTGGTGATGTATGGCATCATGCTTTCTTGGATTTGAAACCTTTACCTAAAACAGTGCCCTCTCAATTCAAGGCGAAAGCTACCCATTTTATGCAGAGAATTGATGTTTTGATGCTTGACAATGCTAGATCATTACGATCTTCAACCAATATTTTATTTTTACTCATGTAGTTACTCATGTCAATCAGGCAATTTGGTTGTGATGGATCGCAAAAGCAGAATTTAATGTGACACCTATATTGTAATAGTGAAAATTTTGATAATTGTTTGCATCTAATTATATGTACTATTCTTTTTTGTAATTATTTTGTCTGATATTCTAATCTTTAAAGTATTGAAGAAGAAATAAAACAATAATATGTGTACTTATAATTAGATGCGAACAATTATCAAAATTGGTTGATGTAAATAAAATAACAAAATATGTGTCATATTGGTTAATATGAATTCAATAATTAATGTGATTGAATTAGTTTATAAATATAAAATGATTTTTTTAAATAGAATTGATTTATTAAACTAATTCAATTATACAATAATATATACATAGATTTATTAATTATTGTATTTATATATATTAATATAAATAAAATAATTAAATATACATATCACTTTACCAATTGAATTGAATTGGTTTATGAATTTCCATATAAAATGATTTATGCAATTGTGCAACCATCCAAACACTAGGAGGAAGTATATATTTGCCGTGGGGCACTACGCATTTGGTGCATTTTAGCGTTCAACTGGCTGAGACAGTGAGCACAATAAACCCTAGGAAAAAACTAAAGAGTTGAGACCCTTTTCTTAGTTCTTTAAAAATGGCTACTTCAAGGGTTATCTCCAGATTATCTAAGTCAGCGTTGCCCAAAATTTCTCCATTGAAATCGATCTTCCAGTCTCAAATTTCATCATCAGTGAAGCGCATTACTCAAACCTCAAGGTACTTTCTTTAATCAGAATGAAGTTCCTTTTGTGTTTGTGTGTGTCTGTTTGTGTTACTTCAGAGATTGGAGAGAGAATTTAATATAATTCTAAGTTTTTTATTTTTCTTGCAAAGTTTTGCTTCCTTGGTCGAATTCCGTTTTATTTTTGCTTAGTGGAGAATTCCTATTTTAATGACCGAGCAAAGTATTCTTCTTGGAATTTGGATACCATTACCAGATGTTTGATAAAAGTGCTAAATTAAGTACTCTTTATTTGGTGGCAGGTTGGTAGGTAATATTGATAATTTAGAACTCTTTATTAATTATCAATTAACCTGGATTCAGGTTACCAGTGGAATTGAGCTGCTTGTTATCAATATTGCCTTTGCATAGCACCACAGCTTCTGCTCGTTTAAGATCATTACTTCCAATACAATCTCAAAACTGGGGCTTGGTTCCTCAAGGTGATCCTACTTATCCCTCAATTTTCTCTTGCCACTATTCATTTTTATATCTAATTGGCTTTTGCATTAAACTCATCACATCAATCTATAACTAAATCTGGTCAATTTCTGGCAAGTTTTCTATAGAATAGAGTTAGAACCCAGTTCTCCTGACTGAATTATGAGCGAACTTTTCCATTGATATGATTTTCCAGCCTTTACCTGTTTTCAATTTTTCCTATACTTCAGTCCCTCAATTTTGAACTCCTGATTGGGTTTATAGTTCTCTGAATTTCATGTGATTTCTAAGAAAGTACATTATCATGTGTTGTTTGATGTGCTGTTAGAAGTAGTTCTTTCTCTTCCTTAATTATGATTTTGCACTCAAGCTTCATTGCAAGTTGCAACTTTCTTCTCTGTTATATTTACTGTTAACCTGCATTTATTTTTTTTTGAGCTTGAGTTTAAACTGCTTTTCTGCAAAGGGATTTTGACTCGTTACTTGTGTGAAAAACACGAATATAAAAGTGTATATATAGCCAAAAAGAGAAGGCATTTTTTTCTCAGCATTTGGCGTTTGAAAAGAAATGTTAGCAAGAAGAGCACTATTTTGTCTTAGATCTTGTTTGGCATGTTGTTTATATTTTTGATATGTTCATTTTCAAGTGTCATTCCGCTTTATTTTGTGTTACTTGCTATGATGCCTATTACAACATATCATAGCCATAACAAGTCAGGATGGGTTTAGCGCCTATGCAGGCTCAGTTTGTATTCCATACTTTATTAAGTGGATTGTCACAGGACCCGGGCATCTTCTTAGATACTTCAAGTGCATACAAACTTCATTTAAAGGAAAAAAAAAACTCAGTTATTTTGTATGACCTGAAAAAATAGAAACTAATTAGACATAATTTCTTAGAACTAAGGATGCTATTGAAGGTTGCAATCCTTTGTACTGTTTTTTATTTAGCCATAGCATGCATTCAGATGCAGAAGATAAATATTTTCTATGCTGAAAAACTCATGTTGCTACTGCAGGTATATCCATGCCTTTATGACTGCATCCTGGTTTCATGGATGCTACATGAAGAATTTGATGTTGCGCTAAATTCTCTCTCTTGAACTTTAATGTGTATCTGCAAATTTGATAAAGTTCAAAAACTATGCAGAAGATTCAGCATGTCTAGGATTGAGCCAAGCCGAGAAAATGATTGAATGAGCTCCCTTTCATGGTGAAGAGTGAACTGATGTAAGTTTCATGGACTTTTGCCATTATTATCGGCTTACAGATTGAATCTAAAATGCCAGATTTTTAGGCTGAGAAATTATATTTCTGCCATCTGTTTTTGTTTTCAAATTTTATTAACATAGACTTGTGGACTCCTTGGCAAGAATGCATACTCCGGATGACCGATAAATATTATCCTGTTTCTGAAATAGATAAGAACGGGGGAGTTTATTGTATCTTGTTTTTGGTTTGCCGTTATAATTTCTGGATGAGTAAAAGATCAATGCAATGATTGTTAAGAACTTGAATTTCAAGTCCATGTTAAGCATTCAGCTTCCGCGAAGGGAACAAAACCTTTAGTAATATGATTCAAGCTGCACCTGCAGGTTGTGGTCCTCAGCAATGCAATGCTTGGAATGTCAACATTTTCTTTTTTCTTCTCTACAAGGAATGTACACGGTTTCCAAGCAAAAACACAATAATGGGGCAGAATAAGACCAAAAGAAAAAAATATATTTATATATATGATTGAAATTAGAAAAGAAATGAAATACATGAGCAAGTTAGAGAACAAAAACTGGAAAAAAAAAAGCGCAATCGATCATGACATCAAATACTGCCAGCACTTTCAGGAGTAGATTTTGTTGTCTTGAATTTTGCTATGTCAACAAGGTCTCCAAATAGCTTATCTTCTGGCTTGGAAGTCTTCTTAAGAGGCATGTAAGATGAGGTGGAAACTTGATAAGTTGAGTTTCTCCCACTATCATCTCTAACAGAAAGACCATACATTCGCTGCTCAAGGTACTGCGTTCCTTGTTGCTGACTGTACCCGTATCCTGTCATTTGGTTGCCATACATTTGTTGAGGGTACATGGAAGCCATCTGCCCAGCTTGCATTGGCTGCGGGAGCATACCCATATACTGGCTCTGCACTGCTTGAGTATGCAAGCCCAACTGATTGCCTTGCACAGCCTGAGTATTAATTGCCGATAAGTGGCCACTTGTGATGGGCTGCAAGTACGTACCCACAACTTGGCCATTCCCTGAAGGTTGCAGTCCCTGAGGATATATGCCAGTTGGCAGTGGTTGCGAGTGAGTCACAACTACCTGAGTAACTTGTATTTGTTGAGGGTATTGACCGCCTGATACAGGGCTGCTATCTGCTGGTTGAGCCTCCCATGGAGGCGGAGGTAGTGATCCACTGTTTTGAGTACCTTTTCAAGATTCCAAAATGAAAGCTTCATAGATTATAATGGTATGGTAGTAGGTGTTTAGATTCTCTAAACGCAACAATGATCAATAGAATTATAATGGTATGGTAGTAGGTGTTTAGATTCTATAAACGCAACAATGATCAATAGAATTCAGTATATTGTTGGATGTAGTTAGGTGTTAAACAGGGATACAATTAGTCCTGCATGCTCAATGAACAAATGAGGACCTTTTGACAAGTGGTTTTCCACCTATTCATATGTCTAAGGAAACCTCTCGATAGAATGTATACCAGCAATAAAATCCTATTTTCAATTTTATTTTAAATTTAAATTTAAAAATAGAAACTTACCAAAAACTGGTGAAGCTGACTGCTGCTGCTGCTGAGCTACCTGTTCATTCCAGACAGGTCCAGCAGATTGCATGAATGTTGAATGCTCATACCCTGGTGATCCCATATTTAAAGCATTTCCATTTGGGTATATTCCAGCTTCTAGAGGACGAAAATTTTGTTGCTGATGGACTTGTGGGGTTAAAGAATTTCCAGGCGGATGGGTAGGCTGCACAATCCCAGCATTTGGGGGGTTGTTACCGTTAGAAAGCATATCAAAAAGAACGAGGGCATTCTGCTGAGATGGAGGAGTGGCCAGTTGCGGCTCCCCTACAGGAACAAGGGCCAGTGGTGAATCAGCCTTTGGTGAGCCAAAGTCATCCCCACTCAACAAATCCATTTTGGGGTTGGCAGCTGGTGTAGACAGACCATTAGTTGCAGGAGGTGCAGGAAGTAACGATTGATTCAGTACACTAGGTGCAGAGGCAGACCTGCAAAAAAATCATGTCATCTCCCAGCTCAAAAACTTGTCTCTTAACTACATAAGAATTCAACCATTTAACTTCCATTTTGAGCCAAATTTTATAAAAAATTTAAACTTCCATGATCACTGACTAAATATATGAGTGCTTAATACGCTGCCAACTTAAGAAGATAGGTAAATAGAATTCTCTGAAGTCCAAAAAGCCTCGAACTAATTTCAACGTTGTCACACAAGGCGCAGATTAGGACATTATTCAGCATATGAATTACAACCAAATGTTCTCAAAACCATTAATTAATTTGAAAGGTGCAATACAACCAACTAGACTCTTAAAAAAAATCTCAAGAAACTTGATTACTAAAATTCAGTAAATTTTGAGTTCTGAAGATCTAACTTAACACATTTATATATCGGAGACAAACATGATTTCAAATCCAGTAACCATGCGGAAATGAGAACAACAAACTTCTAATGATAACTACGAAAATTCAGCCCAACCGCCTACATATCATTATTGTTTTCAATCAACGTATAAAAGAACAAAATGAGATTTCTAGATTTTTGCAACCTAGACACCATACCACGCATATACAATTCTGAAAAAATGTACTCACCCCTCGCCCGGTTGTTTGTGTTTGTCTCCAGTATCAACTAGAGGACCATCATCCATAAGCGCTCCACCAGATTCAGGCTTTGGTTTTACAGTTAGAACAGGGGTTCCAGAAGCAATGGCTTCGTGCTTGGCTAGTACACGCTGCAAATCATCATTTAGTGCAAGCCCTTGACATAGCAAGGATTCATCCCTGAAAAAGATAGACGGACATTAACAAGTCTTATATGGGTTTAGAAGCACAAACTATGCAGTCCTTGGCATCAGTGTTTCAATAGCCTGACCAAACAGACCAGTTAAAACAAGAACCAGTCAAATAATGGTTTAGTTCAGTTCAGTCCAATGTCCAGATTTATTTTTTATTTTAATCTTTCACCTTAAAAGCCAATGAAATATATTTTCTATGTTAAAATCATGTTTAACCAGCATTTGACTGAGTTAAAAGGTTCATCATCCATTCAAATTGTACATACTGTTTCTCGCATTCATGACGGACATTAGTCTCCAAATAAAATAAAACAAAATAAGAAAGAAAAAAAGCAAGTTGAAGTATTAACTGAAAATATTTAATGTGCAAGTTGCCAAGCTAATCAACTGGTCCAGTCACCCCAGTTTCAGATAGCAAAAGGTTCTACAGAGTAATAGCAAAGACTTTAACATGTACATAACAACTATAAAGCTAAAAAAAATATATCAGTATTAATTTGGAGAAACATAAAAATGGATTATCTAGATTTATATTTTTAAAAACTAATTGGTGCATTTGTGTACTCTTTAAGGTTCAAAATATAGTGTATAAAAATGAACAAGTAAAAAAAAGATGTCAAATGATTTTGAAAATCACCAAGTCTTAATTAGTCTAGGTAAGATTTTGGGAGAAGCTCTTATGACTATAATATGTTGCATCACAGTGCTTGTGCCAACATGTAACTGATGCCCATCTAGCACACACATAAATATACAAGGAAAATAGACTGCAAAAATGGTTGGAAAAAGTGGAGCATCGGCAACTATTAAAAATACAAAGAGACTGAGTAATGAGATAAAAATTGGTACTCACGAAGTTGAATTGACAAGATGGACCACTCTTTGCTTGTATGTACGGCACTGTTCCACCAGATCAACAATAACCTCCTGCCTTAGTCCCTACGAAGCACAAATTGGAGAAAATATAAAATAAGCACACAGTCTAATGCCAAAAATTTTAAAATTCGAGAAAAAAAATGGGATTTTTACAATTAAAGTACATAGTACACCGAGAAACTTGTTCATAATTTGCAGGCATTAACCATGGCCCACCATATCAATCTAGTAACACAAAGTTTTACCAATCAATATTTTAGGGAATATTTACCTCTTTGTTTCTTGGATCTAGTGCATTTAACATCTCTGCAAGGACGTCCATAATACCCCGTGCATTCTGAATTTCTGTCAAGCTAGTGAAACAAAATTTGAAATTAAATTTAAAAACTCAGAAGCAACACCACTAACCAAACTGCTGGAAATGAAATAAAAAAAATGAAGTGCAGCTATTTGTACAACAGCAGAACAAATAGTCTTCATTCTAATACCGCCGCCACTGTAGTCATTGAAAAATGTTGCAAGGTAGTCCTTGCAGGTCATGTGCACAGCAAAGAACAATTGAAATCTAGATTATTAAATGGATTTCAAACCAAACATACAAAACATACTAAGTTTGTGGCCCTCTACAAATGAGACTTATTGTGTAAATTCTCATTTGTAACACATCAGTCAGAAGGGGACCACATTTTTACCTCAAGTCATTGCTTCCTATTTATCCATTGCAATGAACAAAATGCACTCTAAGCTAAGGTAAATGATCAAGCAAAACCTGTGTTTTTCCCACCTTCAAATGCTTGTATAGACAAATTTGTAACCAAAGGCAGTTAAATTTTCATAAGGAAAATAATTCAACACAATTTCAATTATTACGACATAAAGAGAGCCTAGCCAAAGTCCTTTTGCTATCAATCGTATATCACTGGGGAAGAGGTAGCACCAAGAAAAGTGCCGCAAAAAAGGTCATATCAATAAACAGAATGGATTTTACATTAGACTCCATAAGACATCAAAGAAAGTGTAAAAAAATTTACCTTAGTGATGGGAATTCAGACTCAGCAGAAGACTCTGCTGCCTCTTGCTGCAAATTTCGAGGATAAGATGCCAAAGGTTGTGTTTGTGGAGGTGTGAATACAGGTGCAGACCTCTCAGATCTCTGAGGGAACACAGCCCCAGCACGCTGAAACAATGAATGATTTGACTCAGAAATTGATGCACTTTATTTCCCAAAACTATGTATACAGTGTAAGAAATGAAATAATGATATAGTCATGTTTAGCTAAAAGTTCATTGTGCAATAAATACTGAAATATTCAGCTTTTTATTTCAACTGGATCTTTGTGTTGAAACATACCAACAACTCCTGGTATGCAGCATAATATTGTGGATATCTAGCCCTTGCTCCACCAAAAGCTTCTTGCCAGGTATCTATTAAAGTCAGTATCTTCTCTTTGACATGAAAGTCAGGCTACAATTTAGCATTACAAAACGCTATGAACAAATTTTGCCAAGATAGATGAATATGACACAGGAGAGAGGAAATCATTCAAAAGTATGCTCACCTTTTTTTTCACTATCCTCACCATCTCGTGTAGAACATCTTTCTCTGCAACATGCATATGGACAATGTCCCCACAATTCTTTACTATGGTTTCCAATATCTTGAACAAGGCATCCAGGCGAAAATTTAGACACATTTAATCTCTGAATAAAGTTGTTAAAACTGACATAAACCCTCTCTCTCAATCAATTTATCCTTCCCCATTAATTAATTCTATCATGAATTCACTTTTCCCACATGAAAAGGCAACCTATAACTAATGAAAAAAAATAATAAAGTTTTTTGAAGCTTACAGTCAGCTAGAAGTTGAACTTTTGGATTCTTACTCCCAATGCGTTTCTTTATACCTTTAACAACATCCTTTGCTTGTCTGACAATAAATATAAGCCAAATATTCCAAAATTAGGAAACTGAACAAGATTTACTGTTCACTATCACCAACAATATAGTTGGCTTAATAATGACTTTATTATAGTGCTTTTGAATAATATTAGTGACAACCAAATGAATAAGTTAAGCAAGTTTTGGAAGAAAGTCACAGATAATATTAATTATGTTTTCATCACTCATGTCATGTGCCTTTGTAAGATTAAGAATTACTGCACATCATGCCAGGCCATAGTTGCCTGGAATGAGACACCTTTTGGGTTGTGTACTGTTATGAAGGCAGCATTAAGCTACACAAAGACACACTTAGCTGGTTCACTAGTTTCTGTCATGTTATACATATCACAACTGTTCGGCTTGCTAAGCTTTTTATAATTGAAACTTTTGGAAGCAGTTAGTAATTTATCCCTTATGTTTTGCTTTCTTACTTCAATCTCCATCCAAATAGGAGAACATATTCCCTTTTGGAATTTTTCTATCCACTCTTTTGAAGAAAGGGCATCCAAAGAGATGGGACACAAATCTACCTTTTCAGTAGCAAATGCATATGCATTATGGTGGTGTGGTGGTTTAGGGGGTTGGAATGGAGGGTTTAAATTGGACAACAAGACAAGAGCTTGGTTAATAAGCCACATTGCATATTCGGAGACAATTTATAAGTCCTAGAAAGGTTTGACTAAATGGAGGCAGATTTTATATGCAGTATATTTTGCTAATAAGGTTGTTAAAGATGCTACAGGAAGAAAAGAAAGGGTTTGCTGCTAAATTGGATTTTGAATGACCTTATGATGAGCAGATTTAGGCTTCTTGACAAGTTCATATAGAGAAATTTTTACTGTAATAGAATCAATGATTTTTGCTGTAATAGAATTAATGCTAATTTGTCCTTTGATATGCTCTTGGTGATTGCAAGTGGCTATCATAAAACTATAAAAGATTCAAATCTCAAATCTCTCTTATTTTCATTTTTCATCACCTTTGTTGTCAATATTTTATTTAGGACAATGAGCTAAGTGGTGGAAAGGAGTTTACTACACTGTTAAGACATGTAGGGTAACAATATCCCCTTTGCAGCTAATTAAGAACACCATTTTTCTTTTCATTGACGGTTGGTTAGATCTTCTAGCGGATTATCTTTACTTTAAATATCAAGGAAATTCCAGAAAAAAAATTTACTTGGCCATCTAGCAGGTATCTATTAGTACCTCGAGAACTTTCATACATTAGTTTAGCTTTTGACTTAGGTAAAACTTTATCTACAGGGTAATCTAGAGTCTTACAACTCCGTTGAACCCATTGTTGCCAAAAAGCACTAAAAAAAAGGCACCTAATTCAAAATAATAAGCATGAGGTGTGATAATTAGTAAATATGGAAACAACCTATGAGCTTCTATAATTTCCACTAACCTAGCATTGATCCTTTCCTAAACTAGATTCCTGCTGTATATACATGCGGCAAAATAGTAGGAAAACGGGTATGCAGTAAAAAATTTGATTTCCACCTCCCTCATGAAACTAGTAAGTAAAGGGAGGATTCACCGGTACAACTTCAAAATTATTGAAAATGCGAATCAAGGGAAAAGTTTTAAAGAGCCTAACAGAAAGTGACAGAATTCAACTTCTACTTTCTTATGTTTCACCAGTGCTTTAAGACAAAAGTCCATTCTCGCAAATTGAGAGACTGATTCAAAGGTATTTTAAAACAAACGGGTCCATTCTACCTAATTGAGACTGGCCCCAGTCTAGCTAATTTTAAGGGCTGCAAATCAATGAAAAAAATTCAAAATCCCGTTCATGAAGTAGTTGCATGATTCAGAATCTACTTTAATTCGCTAAGCAGAGACTTCCTGAATTTTCTAAACAACTGTTCGATCAAACTATGCCATCCTCATTGAAAAAAAAAACATGGAAAACAGTAATCATTGAAAACCGCCCAAACTTGAACATAAAGTAAGCCAAAGGACAGCACAAGGAGAGAAATAAAGAGAATAAAATCAAGGACGGCGCTTACGCAGGGTCGTGATTACATATATCACAGATCTCGATGTTCATGGCCCAGTCAGGCCCGATCAACATGTCGCTTGTGGCCCGTTCCACCATAGAATTCACCATCTCTGCTTTCTTTTCTTTTTCTCTTTCTCTTTTCCTTTCTTTTCTCTTGCCTTCTTATCTCAGACTTCAAAAATCAATCCTGTTCCGGCAACACAACTTATTCCGACGAGAGATCGCTCCAAATTCCTGGCGGTTTCACGTAAATTCCGGCAAATATAGTTATAAGTTATAACGCAATCCCTATATGTAATTGGGTATCCTTCTCTCTCTAGATCGAACAGCTCGAACAGAAGATCCTTTATCTCAGGCCTCTCTCTCTCTTCTCTCTCTAAAACTTTTTTCTCTGCTGCATAAGAATCAAATAATTATTTTTTCCCCCTCTTTGGCCCTCCTCGAGTTTTTATTTATTTTTATTTTTTTCTTTTCTTTTGTTTCGTTTTTTTTTTTTCCTCATTCCTGATTCCGTTGAATTATTTTTCGGCGGTGGGATTTGAAATAAGTAGACCAACCACAAATTGACACGTATGTCATATCGTTTATCTTACTCAGCGAGTGATTACTCTTGAGAATATTTGCCTTGCAAGTTGCAAGAAACAAATCACCATTTTTTTCCGTTTTGGGCAAATTAAAAAAAAAAGTTAATTAGAAATATTATTTTTATTAAAAAATTATATAAAGAGTTAAATTTATTATTTTTATTACTTTTGACATTTTTTACTAACATAACGACTGATGTATTTTTCAAAAAATAAAATATTTAGATCTTTTTCCTAATTATAGTTAACCGTTTAATAATTAAATAATGGGGTTGACAATGTTTTGGAGTAGTTATAATATATAGGAACTTTTTTTATGTGGCGGATGCGGAGATCACATCATATCTTTGATACATATTTAATAATTTTATTAATATTGATTGATATAAATATAAAAATTAATAAATATATTTAATAATTTTATTTATATTAATAAATATAAATATATAATTAATATTATATAATTAAATTAATTTATAAATGATATGATTTAAAATCATCGGTTTCTACTTGATAAGCAAATCAAGTTGCTAAGTTTTATTCCATTAAAAAATATAAAATTTTTATTACATATGTATAATGAAGTTGATGTCGTGATAATAATGTAATTATATCATATTTTCAATAATCAAACACACAATTATATATGGATTACGAACAATACCTAAATATCACATGTGCCCTAATTAATTAAAATTTTCAATCAATTTAAATTAAAACGCAACGTCTATTTTAGATACATATTTAATTAGAAAAAACAAATTAATAATTATCTTCGTTATTTTAAAAATTATTTAATATCGAATTGACATTCACCAGGGAATATCAAAATAAATATTACTTATTCTTAATAATTTTATGTTATTTTCATGGAATTCATTAGAGTTTTCAATAAAATTAATTTGATAAAATATTTTATCAAACACACAACTCAAGGCAAAATTAAGAAATCAATTTACACATAGCAAAACGCTCACTTAAATTATAAATTATTAAATATAAAAAATAATAACTACTTTATATATGTGACGAGATATAATTGAATTGACCCGTAAATAAATTTATAAACTTGATTTAAGCAAAGCAAAATCCCCATGTATTCCAAAAATAGACATAAATATCAAAAACATATTTTCTATTACTATATAAAATATTGAACAATTTTTAGCTCCAATCTGTAAGCAGTTTTTTTCTTGGCTAGTTGAGAAATAAATTTTATCAAGTTTTTTTTTTTCTAATCAAAAGATTAGTAGTACTTCATTCTCAATTTTATTCATTTATTAGACAAAGAAAAGGATATAAGATGCTCAATTTTTTTTTTTCATATTTGAAAACATAAATAAAGAAATAAAATGTTAACATAATTATAGGAATTATATTCTTATTCAATCGCCATACTCTTATTTGCAATACTAAGATTAATTACTTTTTATGTAATTTTTCCAGTTGATAAAATGAGAAAAAATAAAATAAAAAATTATTCTTTAAAATTTTGTCACTCCTTATTAATTAATTGAGAAACAAATATCAAACAACCACTTTTTAAAATGACTGCATAACATTCCTCCTATATGTATGTATATATATATATATATATAGATAGTACTACATTTTGATAAATATTTAAGGAAATTTTTTTTAGATCGATTTAATTTATTATATAATCTGTAAATTAATTCAATCACACTAAAAATTATTAAGATTGATTTAGAGTACATTTTTTTATTGGGTTTGGAATATTTCATGGCATATAAATAGGGGAAAGAAAAGCAAAGCAATGGGTGACAACTACACATCAAAACAAGACCCGACTGACTAGATGCTTTGCCTTTTACAAAATAGCTAACAACCGCATGATAAGTACAAGTTCGTCCATTTCTCTATTTAGTAATAATAAATAATTAATATCATTAATTAATGGACGAAGTTGTAGTTGTCTTCTTTACTTGGCTGCTTTTATTTGTTAGGGCACTCTTGGACATTCTTTGTGTTTTTGCCTTGTTTGGTTGAATGGAATTTCCATGTTAAAAAAAAATAAAAAATAAATAAAAAATACTGTAAGATCCCATTATCTTAAAGATAATATTATATTAGGTGATAAATTCTGGCAAGACAGGCAAGTACAACATTAATATTCTCATTATCTCTGATTTATACACAGATCCATACAAATTTTTTTCAAACTATGTCATTGATTGTTGGCATATATCCGCAGTTCAAAAAAAAAAAAAAAGAAAAAGAAATTTCTTTCTTCTTTGAAAGAACAGTGTTTTATCTTTCTTTCCCTTTCTATGCTTTGTTTTAAATGCTATTTCTATGCTTATGACATGGATATTGTTCATTTTTTTAGGATGATTAAGTTATATGCAATTTTTTTAAATGTTTGGTTTAATTTATTTCAGTGTTCTTAATTATTTTTTATTTACTTTTTACTAGTTCGGGTTTTGAACATAAATCTCAAGTGGGTGTATGTGGAAAGCATATTAATTTTGATCCCTCTTGCTTATTTCCCTTTCATAGTTGTTTTTGCTTTTGAGTAACATAACTTGCCTTCAAAATTAAAAAAGAAAACTCAGATCATATTAAATTAAAATTTAGAGAAGATTACAAAAATAATTTCAATATATGAGATATTTTTTTTCCTATCAATTTGAACCATCCATCTAATTCATGAATGGATTCTAGATTGGCTTTAGGATTCAAAATGATAAAAGAATCTGGATTGGGGGTACAAACTGAAAAAATACCCATATATTAAGATCTTTTTTGAAATTGAAAAACCTCAAATGAATGAAAGTTGGAGGGTTCGAATTAAAATTTTCAAAAAAATTTAAGGTACAAATTAATAAAAAAACAAATTAGAGTTTAAGTTAAGAATATTCTAACAAGTTAGGATTTTTTTTTTATAATTTCTCCTAAAATTTATTAATTTTTCATTGTTATTCAAAGATTTGCTAATCGCTATGCTATAGTTGAGGTGGGAAAGTAGGTGGAAAAAATTTTCTTGTCTAGACTTGGTCGTGAATGAATTTCATATTCCATGAGCTGTGGTTAAAAAAAATCATTATGCTGCAAATGGTCCACAGACTAATCAAAGCTAGCAGGAGACATTGACCCATCAGCTGCTCAGTTCCATTATCGATTAGTATTCTGTGAATTTAATTGATAAAACTCATGCCTATCATAGAGGTCTCTTATCACTTAGGAATTTTTTATCAGATTCAATGAACACAAGATAGACTATAAAAGCTATTCTGGTTCAATACCAAACGACAACTTAAGAGTACGAACTAGAATTCCACTGCCAATAACAATAAGCATCAACTCATCTGCTTTTTTTTCCTTGCTCTACAGTCACATTGCCTACCTTTACTTCATTAAGTTTACCCTCCCTTACCAGTTCCTCTGCTAGAGTTAAAACTATCTTAGCTGTGCACCCACTTAAAATTTTGTTGAAGTGAGGCATCATCAGGTCTTTCTCCTTGGTAACAAATGCCACGTTCATGTTAGGTCCTTCAGCAATGAAGCCATCATTATCCAACCAAATGGCTGCATATGCACCATTTTCTTCTGCTTCCATCTTTGAAAGCACATTAGGAAGGTAATCGTAATTTACACTCTTCATGGCGGCAAATTGTGGGGGTTTTATTGGGAGTGATGAGCTTACTACCTTGAAACCTTTTGAATCAAGTGATGACTGATCTTGGATAACAATGGCATAAAGAGCCGGCTGATGGCTGCCAGATGGGGAGAGCTGGAAATCACCAGGTCCCGCCGAGAGCCAGTATCTAAGTGATCCTTTGGCATTTAAAAACACTCACTGTTTGTATGGGTATTCTTCTTATACCTTCCCGATCAAAAGGAAGATTAAACTTTGCATGGATGCTGACCTTTATTAGAATACGGTCAAGATGTTGGTCCAATTCATATAGATGTCTGAGATTTAAAAATATGCAAGGATCTAGTTAGCACTTAACTGTTACTAGGTGACTATCAGCTTGGAATCAAAATGTCAGTGGCAAATAAATCTGAATATCCCTCTTTTAATTGCCGGTCACTTTTAAATTATTTTTCTTTAAAATCAAAGATCAGATATTGATTCCACTTCCATGCACATTCATGCAGGAAAAAGATGTGAAACGAGGAATATAAAGATGGAACTGAAAATGAAATGACCGAAGGATGATTCTCAGGTTCCAGAAAAAAATAAGACAGTTTCATTATTTTCCATATATCTCAACAGCTCTTTAATTAACTAAAGTGTGAATCAAGCAAATTAAATATGATGGAATTAGGAGTTGAATTTAAGCAATGCTAAGAAGCTACTTTCATTTGCAAGATACTTATAGCATGACCAACTAAACCAGTTTGCATTTTTCTCCGGGAAAGTACATGGAAACAAACAAATTAAGATTTCCTTTCACAATGATCACTGTGAATTTGAAGTAGAGAATGACCTGCCATGCATCAATATGCAAGTACAAAAAATTAACCCTTGTTTTGAAGCAAATTATACTAACCCATCCATTATTGCAGCAGTATCAAATACCCCTTGCCCCCTACGCACCATATGATCATCCATGGGTATCACCATAGCAGCTGGATCGTTGTTATTCGACCAAATGTGCTCATACATGGCCAGGTATTGTTGCTTCCCATTATTTTTCTCTCTGTTACTTCTTAGCTTTTCAATGGCCTTCAAATTCACACACACCAGGATCAAATTAAGAAGACAAAACAGTTACCCGTCAAACTAAAATTCCTCAAAATAATCACAGATTCTCTCTACTAAGCTTATGCATATTAGCTCTAACAACCAAAAAATGCAAAGGGGAAAAAAATAAAGAAAATTTAAACCTGTGAACAAGTCAGAACTGGAACTTCAAAATCTCGAGCATCAGAATCTGCCACCAAACTTACAATTCCACTTTTTAGTCTCATGATTCAAATTCTTACAGAGTGATCAAAGGTTTAAGCAAGTCGACATCACATAATATATAATATTGATGACTAAGCAGTTGATAAGAAAGTTGATAATAAACGGAGCAGATGACTTGCCAACCAAAGCTTCAGCTTGATGAGAACTTCTGGCAATCATCGAATCTATTTTAAACCCAAGTTTCTGAGATGAAAGATTTTTCGATATAAGGCAAGAATTACGCAAATGAAGAGGGATTTTGGAGTTTGCGAGCTGGGAATTGGGATAAAAGCAGAACAGGACGCCATGGGAGTGAAAAATCTCGATTAGAAGACTTGTGCAAGATCAAAATGTCAGGGAAGAATTGGATTCCTTGATATGGAAGTGTTGATGCAGTTGGGCTGCAAAATGACGAACGATTGCAACGGTACAGCCAGTATAAATCCGTATTCTTTAAAGCAAATTGCATTATAAAAGTCTGCTGGAAGTAGAAGGGGTTTATGTGAAAGTGGAATTTGCTATGAATGCAAGATCACACTCCCCTCGCTGGCGAGTCTACACACGCAAGGATGGAACTACGGAGTGCAGCTGTACTTGCCTGTGAAATATCAATGCTATTACGAAGGCACCAAATTGTTCCATGTTAGCCATTTTTCGCATTCTATTATTCGAAGGCATATTGCATTGGAAATTTTCAGGTTTAATTATTTAATAATATATATTTTATTTATATTAATTAATATAATTAAATTAATTTATAAATAACATAATAAATTGAATTTAATTGAAAAATTTAACGTTTGTGCATAAATCTCTCTATTTAATTTTTATAATTCTCATGTTAGAATTGAAACTCTTAACTACAAAATTATGTTATGAGAAGGTGAAGTAGAACTTAAGTCAAAGTGCAGTACAAAATTAATGATTTTATTAGTTATTAAATCATAATCATTAGTTGTCCAAGTTGGTTTAAGTATTAAGACAAAAAAATTATTTCTAAAAATAGTTTGATATTAAAAATTCCAATTTTACTTAGAAGTTTTACTTTCAATTCAATCACAAAATAAAAGTTTTTTCATTTTATAAAAAAAAAAAATATGAAGTGGTATTTTCTTATTGAAGAATTTGGTAATATCAATATAATATTTTTGTATAAAATTAATTAGCATGATAAACAATAAAATGTTTAGTTAACTGTTATTATCACAATTCACAAACACAAAATGCTCTCTTAATTATGGGAAATGATATTGCAAATTATGAGGGAAAGTCTTATAATGGTTGCGGAAGCTTGAAGATTTGAGAAGCAGAGGTCCAGTTGCTTGGGACTCGCAAGTTAACACTTAACAGCGATTGTACTGTACGCGCCTTCCAACTAGAAAACCCGCCAATTTCCGCAACATATGCGTGCAAAGCGCCAAACAGAAAAGCAACGGCCCAAACATCACACAGGGTTCATCTCTCTCGTCTTCAGCTTCAAAGTGTAATTGGCCATTCTCAACTTCCGTCAAAATCATCTAATGCCAAGAAATTTCGACCTTTCTTCTCCTTCAAATCTTCCACCACCGGTTCTCTATCTTGCGGCTGGTAAGTGTTCTTTTTACATTTCTTCATATTTAGTTGTGTTTGACGGCATTCTGTTTAGTTGCCTATAAAGCTCAGGGAAGAAGAAAATGTAGAAACTAGATTTTATTTTTACTTGATATCTATTTTATTGAAATTAAAGAGAATCCAAATTTGGCATCTTATTGGAGATATGTTTACATTAATGATAGATTGATGATTTGACGGGTAATTTTTGTTTTGCTTGATTGATCTCGCAATGTTTCGTAAATTGTGTATTGAATTTGAAAATGCTTTACTCTGAAGTCTGATCAATCTTTTCCCCGCCTTATGACGCTCGGATCTTGTATAAAAAAATGTATCATTGACAACAAAACTATAGTATCACACTTGGATAATGTGTTAAAAATGGGGAAAGTGAATAAATGTTATGATGACTCAAACAAAAGTTGCACGAGGGGCCTTTACTTTCTTGGTTTTAGCTTTGAATCATTAATATTTTCACTGGGCTATTGAATGCCATGGATTAATTGTGGGTGATCTTGTAGTGCTAACCAGCTTGAAATAACTAACAGATAGAGTTGTAGATAGATTTTGTTTGTTGGAAAGAAAAGAGAGTTGGGTGTGGTATCCACAGAAAAAATCACAACTATACCATTCCAAGTGTATGATCACCTGTATTCAGTCGGGTGAGGCTGTAGGACAACATGTAATGAATTAATCATTTATTTTAGCATTTGGAGTGGAAGAATTGAGATTCTAGATCGGTGGGCAGTTTGTTTTCTTCTTGTCTGTTGTTCAGTATCTCATGGTTTTATTCATGATGCAGGGATCGCTGTTTCTTATTCTGCTCCAGCAAGACATGGATGCTTAAAGGTGGTTGAGAATAATTACTGCGCTTCAAAAAGGGGTACGTTCTAATTGTTCTAACACGATGCCTGCATTATTTAACTGGTGCTTCCCTTGGCTAGACATGCCATAAAGGTTGCTTTTATGGAATCTAGTTTGGGAAGTGAGGCCCAGGAATTAGGAGCTTCTGAAAAGGAATGAAATAATGAAAATGACTTCAGATATCTTGGTGTTTATGTTATTATATGTTGCTGTTGGTTGTGTTAGCTGCTGAGAGTGTAAGACATGTAATTCTCACTGAATTCTGGCTACCACTTCATTGTAAAGTTCCAGCAGAATTGACTACTGTCCCCAAGAAAAATAAATCTAGCAGTTTGTGAGAAACTGTAAGAGGGGTAAGAATTACCAAGTATTTTCTGGACATTCCCCAAAGAAATTACTAATTCAGTCTTTGCATTGTTTGCATTAGTCTCCATGGCTTTACTGTGCCTTTTGACATTTGATTTGTGCTCAACAGAGTTGCTAAATGAATATTAGGATTTTTTTTTCTTAGTTATCCTGGTTAGGGCTTTGGTGAGATGTAAGCAATGCATGGCTGTCTGTTAGGATTGACGAGTCCTTTCACTTTTTTCTTTTTTTAATTTTTTTTGTTCAAATACTTTTGGCTGGTGTTTTTTTACTGGGGAGTCACTTAAGGCTCTATAGTTCTTGATATGCTTTCCATCCTTTCCCCACTTATCTCATCTGGTTTACTGATTCTCTGGAAGAAAAAGGGACGGGTGGAGATTTCTTCCAATTCATTCATGAGGCAGATGGCAAACTCTGGTGATTTAACAATAGTCTTCTGTAGAGTTAAAAAAAAAAAAATATTTATTTGTGCATATTTGTTCAGTAAAGTTTTTTTATACTTTTATGTTTTCACCTTTATATGGATAGGTCCTTGTTGATAAGGAGATATGGACTATTTTAACTTTCCCAAATCCATGCCCCATTTAGACATGATATAAAAATGCAAGAAACTAAGAAACATCAAAAGTGATTAATGTAAATAGGAATTCTTGATGAGATCAGCGAAAGGGGGGAGCATTGTTGGTTGATAGTCTGATGTTGGGAGTGATTAAATAATGCTATCTTTAGCAAGCTCTCTTCAAGTCAACTTTGGTTTCTTGATAAGAAAATAATTAGTGAATTGCTTTTTCCCTCAAAACCGAAAGAATTTGTTAGAACAAAGCGAATGTTTGGCATTTGGTCTTCTTGAAATATTTTTGTAACCATGGAAGATTGGCTTTATGACTCTATCGCTAGAAGCTAATCATGGTATGTGCTCTGATGCCCGTTGTCCATCTGTTGGAAATTAGGACCATCTTTCTTGCTGTAAAGCAGGAATAATAGGAAGTTTGATATTTTGCTGCTTTACTTAACAATTATGGTGGGTGGTGTCTGTCTAGTACACATTACATTATAGTTTTAGCTAAGTTGTGGATTGATTCGAGTACCTCATGAACTTTCTTCATATGGTTTGTACAGGTGGAGTTCGCTGTCTATCCATTTTGAATGTTGTCTTTGCTGTCATCTTCGGTCTTCTTGCACTGTTTCTTGGTTCCAGCCTCCTGACATTGGGGAGTAGTTGCTCCGCTCCTTTGTTTTGGTGCTATGAGATTGCGACATGGGGGCTAGTCATTTTATATGGGGGAACAGCCTTCTTTTTGAGAAGGAAGGCAGCTACAGTTCTTGATGAGAGTGATTTTAGCGGCAGAAACCTTGGTCTGGAAATGCTAGAAGCGAACCCCCTGCAAGTCACGCCAGAGGTGGAAAGGCGTGTTAATGAAGGTTTTAAGGCATGGATGGGGTCATCCCTCCTTTCTTCTGATGATGAAGATGAACCTGACAGAAACTCTGAGGCCGCTCGTCTGTCCCGAACTTTTTCTAGCAGGCAGAAGGTATAATAATGAAATCAAGTAAATCTGGTAGTTAGGGAACATTATCATGGAGTTTCCAAGCAGGAAAATCTACATTAAATGGATTTCAATTTTGGATTATCAAAACCTTATTTGGCTCTGCTTTTGCTGATACGAATGCCGACAACTGTGGCAATTGGTGCATGATTTGGTAATACGCCAATTTTTTTCCACTGTGACTGATGCTATATAGGCTTATAAGCTGTCCATTCGACTGTAATGCATCTTTTCCATTTTTAGGTAATCATAGCAGGCTGTAAATATCTTGATATAAATTTTCTTTTAATGTTGTAACCCAAAGTCACGGGAAAGAAAACATTATTATTACTCTGGCAGTGATCGATTACCCCATTGAATATCAATATGGTCGATAACTCAGTATATCTTGATTCTATTTTTTATCAATTCGTTTTGAGATTTCACAACCGTGCTCAAGATCTAATTATGAAAAAAATATATATTTTAAAATATTTTCTCTCACTACTAACTAATTAATTAATAATATGATGAGTGTTAAACAGTTAATTTTTAAGTAATGGCTATTGGCACTCCTTTTATTTTTACTAAGTTTAGATTGTTAAAATGTTGAATTTAATAATTTTGTTTAGTTTGAAAATTAAAAATGATTTGATATAAAAAAAATTTCCAAGAATTTTAAAAAATTTAATAATTTAGTTTTGTTTATTGATAAAGTTAAGATATAATAAATTATTGTAAATAAATATATTAATATTATTTCATCTTATGGAATTATAATTTATAATAAAAACATGATTTTAATTTCTATATTTAAGAATATTTCAAGTGTTGAACATTATAATTTGCACAGTAATGGGCCTAGAATTTGAAGGAGCACCAAAAGCCCAAGCTAGCAGAATCCAACAACTCTGTTCTGTCAATCACTAAACCCTAATCTCGCTTCGGGCTAGTGCTTCCCTCACAGTCCGCATCTTCCTTCCACACAGCGCTTCAGGCTAAAGCTTCCTTCCACACAGCGAGGGATTAGAAGCTCAAAACCGTGAATCTCTAAATTCTTAACTGAAATAACCACCCATGGCAACCGGTCACGACTACGAAGATCCCTCCGCCGCCGCCGTTAATTACGATGACCAGAACATTTCTCACCGCCAAGACCTGGGCTATGATCCCAACTTTGTTCCAGATTCGGTGAAATCCTTCGTCGTTCACCTGTACCGCCACATAAGAGAGAAGAACGTGTACGAGATCCACCAGATGTACGAGACCTCCTTCCAGACCTTATCGGAGCGCCTCTTCAAGGAAACTCCATGGCCTTCTGTTGACGCAGTAGCTCACTCCGTTGATAATGATCACGTCTTCTGCCTCCTTTATCGCGAGATGTGGTTCCGCCACCTGTATGCTCGTCTCTCGCCTACTCTTAAGCAGCGGATTGATAGCTGGGATAACTATTGCAGCCTCTTCCAGGTTTTGTCGCTAATTGCTTGGATATCATGCTTGTAATGGGATTCTCACATTGTATGAGTATTTATATGTGTTTTTGTGGAGGAATAGGTGGTGTTGCATGGAGTAGTGAATATGCAGCTACCGAACCAGTGGCTTTGGGACATGGTGGATGAGTTTGTTTACCAATTTCAGAGCTTTTGTCAGTATAGAGCTAAGATGAAGAACAAGACTGAGCAAGAGATTGCGCTTTTGAGGCAACATGATCAGGTAACTATTAGCATTGTTGGGTAAAATGATTTAATGGTACCAAAACTTTTGCATGTGTATTAAATTGGTACAAAATTTTGTTTTGTATCAAACTGGTATAGATACTTTGGAATTGGGTTTTCGATCATGCTACCAAAAACCTTTTCTTGGATTCATGCTGTACGTTGTCCATATCAGCTTGAATCTATGGAAAAAGTTTTTGTTACATGATCTAAAACCCAATTCCAAAGTATCAGTACCAATTTGAAACAAATATAAATGTTCTGGTACCATTGAATTATTTTACCCTAGCATTGTTATTTAAGATAATTTTTATTTGAATGTGTTGTTGATTTGATTGAATAGATTGTTTTAGTTGTCTGGAGGGGTAGGTTGAAGGGATAGCAAACAAATTCGTGAATCTTAGGCTGATGCTTGTTGTAGCGTGACAACAATTACACACAGGAAATCGTGAATTTTAATGTTTAGTGGATTAATTGTTCATGACAGGCTTGGAATGTGTATGGAGTTCTCAACTTCTTGCAAGCACTGGTAGAAAAGTCAATGATCATTCAGATTTTGGAGCAGGAGAAAGAAGGTCTTGAACAATTTACTGCCACTGATGGATATGATTACAGTGGTGGAAGTAATGTCTTGAAGGTGTTGGGCTATTTCAGTATGGTTGGTTTGCTGCGAGTTCATTGCCTTTTGGGTGACTATCACACTGGCCTGAAGTGCTTACTTCCCATTGACATTAGTCAACAAGGTGTTTACACCAGTGTTATAGGAAGTCACATAACTACAATATATCATTATGGTTTTGCCAATCTTATGTTGCGGAGGTATGTACTCGTTGGAAAATACATCCTTTATTGTTTTCACTTATGGTTTTTATCCTTCTATTATTTGGAGTTTTATCCCCTATCATCTTAGAGTTGGTCAATCTGTGGATGATTCCATTAAATTTAAATATCTGGATCTATGTGAATTTTATATCAATCTATACAACTTGTGGTATGTTTGAGAGGTTTAAACATAGTATGATGAATTTGCTAAAATCTCTAGAGTTAGGAGCAGTTAAGTGTACAGAGGAACAAGTGTCTTTCTAAACTCATGTATCCTTCATTGAGTCCCGCTCCTCCCTCTCTAAGGAGAGAGAAATCCATCTTCATGTTGTGTTTGTTTTTTCTTGTTTGTGTGTTTCTTTTGCTTTAAATGTTCTTCTGGGTTATCTTTTTGTAAATGTATTTATACATGTCTTTTCATCTTGCTTAATGAGCTTCTCAGACAACCTTATTTCTTAAAGGTATGTGGATGCTATTCGTGAATTCAATAAGATTCTGTTGTACATATACAAGACCAAGCAGTATCATCAGAAATCTCCACAATATGAACAGATACTAAAGAAAAATGAGCAGATGTATGCATTGCTGGCTATTTGTCTTTCACTTTGCCCCAAAGTAAAGCTTGTTGAGGAGACTGTGAATTCACAATTGCGGGAGAAGTATGGTGAAAAAATGATTCGAATGCAAAGATATGATGATGAAGCATTTTCCATATATGATGAGCTCTTCTCATATGCATGCCCTAAGTTCATTACTCCATCAGCTCCAAGTTTTGAAGAGCCTCTTGTAAATTACAACCAGGTACTCTCCATCCATGTTAGATTAGCAAAAACTAATAAAATGTTGAATAGAAGTTCTTATCTTCATTTAATACCATTACGTTTTTCCTTTTTCACCCAACTTATTCTTTGAAATGAATTTATTTTCACAAGGAAGCAATGATTGGGTTTCTGTTAATCTATAAAGTAATTTTTTGGAGGGTGAATTAATCTATAAAGTTAAGATCGGCTTTATGTTGAAATTTTTTGCTTATAGGATATTCAAATTCACTTAGAAAATTATAGAATTTGAATGCCGAGAAAGAAGTGTAACAGTGAACGGGATCTCTGCTATAAAAGCAAGAGGGTTTTATTAGAATATCAGTATAGGCAGCAGCCAGCAGCCGTGACCTAAGAATTGGTAATGGTTCTATCTATGACAGGATGCTTACAGACTGCAATTGAAGCTATTTCTTTATGAAGTAAAGCAGCAACAGTTGTTAGCAAGTGTCCGGACCTTCCTAAAAGTGTATTCGACCATATCCCTTGCAAAACTTGCCAACTACATGGAGGTTGATGAGCCCACTCTAAGGTGATGATCTTTAATTCTCCAGATTTGTCCTATAATTTGTTTTGTTAGATAAGGTTTTAATTTCTATTATGTAATGCAGGACTATCTTGATGACATACAAGCACAAGACTCATGCTGTTGATTCAGAGGGAAAGATTATCTCTAACGCTGATGTGGATTTCTACATTGATGACGTATGCCATTCTCTGTGTTATCAGTTATTTTATTTGTGGAAAACTTGATTTAGTTTATTTTCACAATTACAAATCACATCAGATAATTGCTATTTATCTGTTTGAACAAAATTTATATATTGTAAAATTGAGTTGTGAACTGTATAATTTGTGAATCGAACTGGTTATATGATCTCAACCACAAATTATACAATTCTAGCAACTATGTTATAATTTTTACTGGCTTGTTTATGCTGTAATTGCTTTAGTTTCTCTTTGTAAACTTCACTGTATGTTACCATGTCGTGTGGGAATATGTTTCTGATGCTTTGGATTGCAACTTGATGGATGACTTGTACATGCATTGTTGCGGCCTTTTTTTTTTTTTTTTATGTTTATGCTAGTTCGAAACCTTGGAAGAGATCTGTTGCATGAAATTGACATTTGTTTTTTTCTTTTTGCTGCAGGACGTGATTCATGTAGTTGAATCAAAACCCGTGAAGCGCTATGGTGATTACTTTTTGCGGCAAATTGTCAAGGTATGCAATTTTTTTTTCTCGACGATTCTCCTACTTTTTTTCACTTTTATAAAAAGTTTTGAAAAGTGTTGATCTGCGGTGTTTTCTTTAGTGATTTTATTCTCTTTGGTACAGCTGGAAGGGTTGATAAATGATATGGATAGGATAAAGCTGGACTGAGGCCTATAATTTACTAGAAGATGACTCAGTTGCTCGGCAGAGATTTTGTTTATCTATTGGGATTTTTCCTGCATATTCTTTTTTAATTAGCACATGTTTAGTTTTTGAAAGTAATTTCTCTGTTGTTTTGCCCGTGAATGACATCAATGTATTGCAAAAGGCCTATAGGCACTCCTGGCTGAACAGATGAAGAGCCCCTTGTAATGAGGAGAAATTTAGTCCAACTATGTATTTGTCAGAATTGCAGTTTGATTGGGAAGTGACTGAGCGCTTAAATTCACATATCCATGATCTAACTGGTGGGTGGGCCTCATGGAGCACATGAAATGCCACCTAGTGTTCTATACTATTTTCTTTCATTGAGCCTCGTCTCTTTCATTTCTCTGTTTCTGGATCATTCCCTTTTAACTCTTATCGGATTATCAATTTGATTTAGAATTACTTTTTGGGGCATTTACTTCTTGAATTTTAATTTTACGGATATCTAATTTTATTTTGAAAAATAGTCTTTGTTATATGCTCATTTTTTAGCTATTATGAATTTTTATTATAATTTTACATTGACTTTGAATTCGGATTTATAATTAAATTAAAAAGATTAAATAAAAAAATAAGATGGAAAAAAAATGTTTTTGGATTGGAATGGAATGGAGGAAATTAGTTTTAAATTAGAAATTGTGGTACTAATTTGATTTAAAGGTCAACTGTGAGAATAATTTATCCTCCCCAAAAAAGTTGTTGAGGGACAAATTGATGTTGTCATTTTGTTTTATTGTTAATAATGAAATTAGGCGGACGTAGTCTGTATCATGACGGGATTTGACTTATCCAGGTATTGTCTGCTAGATAATGTTTCCTTATAGTTATATCAAAAGCAAGCGCCAAATAAGCACACCCTCAAGCCTATGTATATCCATCAAACTATTGGATAACTTTGAGAGTCGATATATGATGGTAGTATCTCGAATTTTTTAATTATATATCGAGTTCAAATTCTAATTATAGAACACTAAAAGAGATTCAGACGGCCAAAACCCAAATCCAAATCGGTCATTACAAAATAGAAATATATAATATATATCCATGCGCTAAAAGTAGAACTGTGTTGGGCCTTTACTTCCCATTTCTCACTCCCAAAAAAAAAAGGAAAGGAAAAATGGAACCTTTGAAGCAGAATGGGGATTCTGCTTTCGAAAATGTCGAAAGAGCTGCTGATATCCCAGTTTATGCGGTGATTCCTCTCTGTTATCCTTTTGATTCATTTATTTTTCATCTGTTTCAACTTTCTAAGTCATTTGAGAGAATGAAAATTATCATCCTTTTTTTTTTTTTTCCTAAAAAAGAAGTCTTTTTATATATCCTATTTGAGCACTTGTTTCCTTGGAAGCACACTTTAGGTGTGTAAACTGTAGATGTTTTGTCTTTGTGTGAATTTGTAACTTATATTGGAAACCAAATTATAAATTTTGTGTCTTTGTGTGAATATTGGAAAGCAATTATTTTGCTTCCGTTACGCTTAGAACTACTTAATGATATATGGGTTTGATATTTATATATAGATTTTTGTACTATTTAGGCTTTTAAATATGATTAATTAAACAGGTCATGGTTGCTTATAGCAAAGACCCTAGCCCAGTTAAGCTGAATTTGGGAATTGGTGTTTACCGCACAGAGGTGGGTAACTTTCATTTGCTTTAGCTATTCATTATGCTACCACAATCCCCATTTAAATTCTCAGTTCAGCATACAGTTGCATTTTATCTGAATGTTTGGTTTCAACAAATGTGTTCATTTACTTGTGGCGTGTATCGTCTGCCATGTGTTTGATGATTGGTTTTAGTGACTATGATGACTGTACTGACTACATTGTAGAGTATCTAAGCTTGCATGGGCAAGCCCGTGCTCCATTACTGCCTTGATTTTGTAAATTGTAATGCTGAATAGATTTGCGTGGTGATGCAAAAAGCAGCTACCTTATTTTGATGGCGGGTTGGTGGCAACTGTGTTGAGTATAGTGACTATATTGTAGAAAGAATTTAGCTTGATTAGTCATGCCCTTGCTATTTTGTTGTGTTAATCTTGTATTGGTCTTACTGTGACGTAACAGAATGGAAGACCTCATGTCTTGGATGTAGTTAGACGAGCAGAGCAGCTACTACTTGATGACAAGTAAGCTTCGAATTCAGTTTAGCTTGCTTTAATTATTGAACTCTAATTTGCACGATGACCAGGTCCATGACTAAGGAATATCTCCCTATTACTGGCTTGGCAGAATTTAATAAATTGAGTGCAGAGCTTGTCTTTGGCACCGACAGGTACAACAGCTCTAACCTGTAACAAAGATATACTAGAAATTTAAAAGGAAAAAATTTCTATAAAATTGATTGGGTAATGATCACAAAAATTTGCATGGCATAGTAGGATTTGAATTATTTTTCCTAGCTTGTTCTGGTAACTCTTTTGGGCGTGATGTTTCTTTTTATTGTAGACTTTCTCTTTCTAGGGGATGATGCCTTTATTTGCTGATTGCATAGTCCATCTTCTTTGAAATAGCCCTGCCATCATAGAGAACAGAGTGACTACAGTCCAATGCTTGTCTGGTAGCGGCTCATTGAGGATAGGAGCTGAATTTTTAGCAAAACATTACCACCAAGTAAAACATTTGCCTTTTCTTTTTCTGTTTATTTTAATTACGTATTGTTTTGCTACTTTGTCAGTCATTTTGTGCATATTATGATTACATTTTAGCTGACCTTCTTTCTACCCCAATATGCAGCATATAGTATACCTTTCCCTGCCGACATATGGAAATCATCCAAATTTTTTTGTAGCAGTGGGTCATACCCTGAAGACTTATCGATACTATGATCCAACATCACGTGGACTGGACTTTCAAGGTTTTCATTCTTTAGGAAGTTTTTGATATTAGAAGATATTTCTTTTTCATGAATCATCTTTTTATTTCACTTCTGTGGTGGACTTCCATTAGATGGTCATTCCGAATGATATCATCTATTATATCCATCATAAGTTTGATTTATTCTATATCTTGTGCTATCCTGTAAATGATCGCAATTTGTTCTCATTTGATGATCTATTTCCTTCTTGGAAAAAAAATGTTTTCTAGGGCCAGTTACATCCCTTTGAACAAAAATTGATGTACGATTTGGTTATCTCATTCTATTTTTTTCCTTGTCCATATATTTTGTTGGTGTTAGGATTGTTGGAGGACCTTGGTGAAGCACCACCAGGGGCCATTGTGCTTCTCCAATCATGCAGCCACAACCCTACTGGGGTTGATCCCACTCTTGAACAATGGGAGAAGATCAGGCAGCTGATAAGGTTAAAAGGACTGCTACCTTTCTTTGATTGTGCTTATCAGGTAAATAACTATTTGATTAAATTTAAAACCTTCAGGATTTTCCTGTAAGCATGATAACTTCCACCTCCTTGCTGTTATCCATTTCCTTTAATTATGGGATTCTGCTCAACACAGGGTTTTGTAAGTGGAAATTTGGAAATGGATGCACAATCTATAAGAATGTTTGTAGCAGATGGTGGCGAATGTCTTGTAGCTCAATCTTATTCAAAGAT
The DNA here is from genome assembly GCA_023653625.1 of Triadica sebifera. Classification (NCBI taxonomy): domain Eukaryota; kingdom Viridiplantae; phylum Streptophyta; class Magnoliopsida; order Malpighiales; family Euphorbiaceae; genus Triadica; species Triadica sebifera. The sequence goes on along the minus strand of CM042910.1, from coordinate 21,767,895 downwards.
TATGGGAATCTATGGTGAACGTGTTGGTGCATTTAGCATAGTAAGGCACTAGCATTCATTATCAACCCATATGTGTATATATCAGCTGAGGCAACTTTGTTGTTCTGTAGTCTATGCATTTTTACAGTCGTTTGCATATTCTATTTCCTTGCTTTTTTTCTTTTAATTGCATGATTTTCATAGCATATCCACTGATTATTTAGGTAGCGATTTTATGTATTGTTCTAGAAATTCTGTATTTTGTAGGTGTGCAAGACAGCAGATGTGGCGAGCCGAGTTGATAATCAGCTAAAACTTGTGATTAGACCCATGTATTCAAACCCACCAATTCATGGGGCAGCCATTGTGACAAAAATCTTAAAGGACAGGTATTGTGATAACTTTTTATTTGTCTTTTCAGTAAGTTAACCAGTAAATTGTATAATTTTCTATTTAGAGCTACATTGTTTCTACTTCACTCAGAGTAAGGCGGTAAATGGTATTGTCTTTGATTACACCTTTTTGTTATCATTTATTTTTACCAAGTACTACAGAATGTACAGTGTGATACTTCATGTTTTGGGACGAAATATTGATAAAAAGCTCATATCCAGTCTACAAGGGTTGAATTTTGCTAGGATTAGAAGAGTGGCATATGATGCCAATTTAACCAAATGAATGTAGTCAATTAATATGGTCAGTACTATGAATAAATTCAAAGAAGAACTAATATTGTCTGATGTATAAATGGAAGTATAAATGGTGAGCTGCATCTTGATGAAAACATAAGGGTGATATCTGAGCATCTCTCCCCTTTTTGAGACTTCCAATGTGATGTTTGTAGGGAAATGTTCACTCAGTGGACTGTTGAATTGAAGGCAATGATTGATCGTATTAGAAAATTGCGCCAGCAACTGTATGATGCTATATGTGATCGAGGTAAAATTTCTAGACTCGCACAGTTATTGAACTCACCTTGTTAAATTGCTCAGAACCGAAATTTATTGCTTTTCAAATCTGTCAAATTTTCGAAGTGCACAATTAGTGAAATAATGGAACTACTCTTATTTGAAACAATGCTTAAGAACCAAAAAGTCTTGCAGTATTGTCTTTTATTTGTACGCTTTGACAGCAAAAACATTTCCACGATTGGTCTTTGTTTTCATTGTATTAATTCAAAGAAACTTTTGGGACCTTGTTATGGCTTCGTAGAATCTTAATGTTTGAAGAAAAATCATTAGAGTTGGTTGGTTTGCTGTTGCTGTTGCTCATGCCCTTGGTGCTTATAGAGGTGAATGTTAGCAGGAACACCTGGGAACTGGAGCCACATTACAAGGCAAGTGGGAATGTATACTTTCAGCGGATTAAATGAGGATCAAGTCGCCTTTCTGACGAAAGAATACCACATCTACATGTCATCTGATGGGTAACTATATATAAGTTTCTTTAACGAGCTTGAAATTAATTAATTCTATCAAATGAATTTGTTAAACAATGTGAATTAGCTTTGGTGGATTACAGGAATAGGCTTGTTCATCTTCTAACTTTGTGATTTCTGAATGGCGCAGGAGGATTAACATGGCAGGGCTGAGCACTAAAACTGTCCCTTATCTGGCAAATGCAATGCATGCAGCAATTACATGCATGCCTTAGAATTTAGATTAGTCACTCCTAGGTATTTGTCTGTGCCAAAGTCAGGTTTACTTTTGTACAAAATGCCTTGGATAACTTTTGAGTTGTATTTTTTTAATAATAAAAAAAAAACTCTAATGGATTTTAGGTTTATCATAAAAAAAATGGTTTAAAACTATCTTAATTTTTAGTTATTTCGATTTAATTAATTTTAGTTTAAATCTATAACTATTAGTAGTAATTGAATGAACTTCTCATTTTGGATCAAAAAGAAAAAAATATTTTGGACAGACAAATGTTGGCAAGAAAAAAATCGTTTTAACGTTGGGAGGTTTAATATTCAAATCTATCAGATTAGTATTAGGCTGGGTGTTATTATTTTGATATATATATATATATATATATATATATATATATATATATATATATATATATATGATATTTTAATTATCACTATATTATTTATTCATTTATAGGTACTATTTTTCAATCATTGAATCAAAGATCTAACGGTTTTAATTAATTCAATAATAATTATGATAATTTAATGTTATTTAACACTAAGATTTATAATAATAATTTATAATAATTATTTATAGAGTTATAATTATTGAGAATTCTTATATATGACCAATAAAATTTAGTATTAAATAACATTAAATGCTATAATATTAAATTATTATAATTATTGTTGAATTAATTATAACTATTAGATTTTTTATTCAAAAATAATACTCAACGAGTAAATATTAAAACTTCATGGATGAGTATTATGATTGATTACTTATTTGAGTATGGAGAATTAGAATTTGTAATGTTTGACAAAAAATAGAATTATGATTGACAAAATTTGTTAAGACTATAAATAAATAAGAAACGGGTTTCTTTCCTTCTTTAATTGTAACTCTTTAAAGTGGGGCAACCCCCGCGTAATACTCATTACCAAGCTTGATCGATACAGATTTAAATAAACAGTCCTTTTCACACTATTTTGGTGTCAGCTTGGAGCTGCGCCATTTTTTTTTTCTGTCACTCGCGCCATTTTGCCGTGAGCTGGCCTCTGGAACTCTAAAGAGCACAATCTCTTCATTTCTCTGCGCAAGAAGAAGGATCACTCTCTTTGTTTAGTTTAGGTCATAAATTGTTTCAGGATGATCTCAGATTCCACTTCTTCTTCTTGGTCAAACGATCGGAGGATTACGTTTTGGCTAGACACCTCGCCGTCGATATGGACTCTCAAAATTACTCCGCCATTTCTCCTTCTCCTACTTCGGGTTATAATTGCAATTCTGTTTTCTCTCACGTTGTTCGCGCCCCTGAAGACCCTATGCTCGGTGTATGCATCCCGCTCTTTAATCCTCATTTTCTGATGGCTTCCTTTTTTTGTTTGAATTTTTTTTAATTATGTTTTTTCGCTGTTTAATGAATAGGTAACCGTTGCATATAACAAAGACCCCAGCCCTCTCAAGCTGAATTTGGGCGTTGGTGCTTATCGAACTGAGGTCTGCTTTTTTCTTTTTTAACCAAAAAAAATCAATTTTGTATCTTATTTAACTAAAAAAATTTCAAGTAGGCACTATCATGCTTATGAAGAAGAAATTTGTTGCTTGATAAGAGATTTGCTTGGACATATTTAACGGATGCGCCCTTTGTTATCCCTATATTGGTCAATTTCATCGACAAAATGCATGAATTTGGAGTCGTTACAGAACAAAACTATCCTAGGTGCCCTGTCACACTTAAGAGTGGGTTTTCTTATGTAATAGGAAGGAAAACCTTTTGTTCTGAATGTTGTGAGAAAAGCTGAGCAGCTGCTTGTTAATGACAGGTGTGATTTTTTTTTTCTACTGTTATTAGTTGTTACTGCAACCACAGCTTTACCTGGGTTTTCTTATTTACTTTCAAAATTTCCCTTGCTTTATGTAGGTCACGTGTCAAGGAATATCTTCGTATTACTGGACTAGCTGATTTCAACAAAATGAGTGCTAAGCTCATTTTTGGTGCTGACAGGTACTGCTTATTTTATATGTGTACGATATGTTATTTGATTATACTTTGTTTTGTTTTGGATATTTTTATACAATTGCCTTTGTTCCATCTTTTTGTTTACCTGATAGCTAGCTTACTTTCCTTGCTTCAAAATAGCCCTGCTATTAAAGAGCACAGGGCTACCACAGTTCAATGCTTGTCTGGCACTTGCTCTTTGAGGGTTGGAGCTGAATTTTTGTCCCGACACTATCACCAAGTAATTTTTTTTTTATCATTTCGCTGTTCAGTTGTATTGACGGACTGCAAGTGATAAAAATGTGGCCCCACAGCGTACCATATACATTCCTCAGCCAACACGGGGAAGCCACCCTAAAGTGTTCGCTTTAGCTGGGTTATCTGTAAAAACTTACCGCTATTATGATCCAGCAACACGTGGACTGAACTTCCAAGGTTTCGAACCTTCCAACACATAACTATTAATCTGCCTAACATTTCAATTAGCGGTTCCTTTTTACCATCTGATTTTAGGTTTGCATCTATCACTGAATTTCAATTTCCTTTGGACATCCTGTAATCTGCTCTCCTGGTTAAAATTTGTGGTTAATTTTTATGTGATAATGTGGTTAACAGGCTTGTTGGAAGATCTTGGTTCTGCCCCATCTGGAGCTATTGTACTATTGCATGCATGTGCTCATAACCCCACTGGCGTTGATCCAACTCTTGAGCAGTGGGAGCATATCAGGCAGTTGATGAGATCCAAAGGGTTGTTGCCTTTCTTTAATAGCGCCTACCAGGTAGTCTACTTTGAATGCAACAACAACAGTATGGATTTTTAGTTTAAAAGCACTTATCTGGCAAATTCATAAGATGATATTCATATGCAATCATTTCATATGAGTTTTTGAATTGTTACTATTGTAATCCAGGGATTTGCAAGTGGAAGTCTGGATGCTGATGCACAGTCTGTACGCATGTTTGTTGCTGATGGTGGTGAACTTCTTGCAGCTCAAAGTTATGCAAAGAACATGGGGCTCTACGGGGAACGTGTTGGGGACTTGAGCATTGTATGACTCTGAACTTTTCCATTCAGGGAAGTTTTATTATTGTATTCTTTTTGGGAGGATTGTCACTGCATTCTTTGTGTGTACTACATAGTATTAAATCTAAACAGATATCTGATTTTGCAATTTTTACAAAGGTTTCCAAATTTTTATTGACAGATGCTGTCTAAATAAAATTCAATGATTGATTATATTTTTATCAGCCCCTAGTCTACATCTATCTTATGGTATTCATGTCCTTGCAGGTTTGCAGGACTGCTGATGTTGCAAGCAAGTTTGAGAACCAGTTGAAACTTGTGATTAGACCTATGTATTTAAACCCACCCATCCACGGTGCTTCTATCGTGGCTGTTATTCTAAAAGATAGGTAATCATGTAGAAACCGTTCTGGCTGCCTTTATGCAACCTGGCAAGGTTCTATTTGTATGTTTGTTGAAACAATGTATTAGTCCAATTCTTACATTTTTAACCCCACTTCCGTTCTTGATCTTTCCATTTAAAAGGGAAGAACTAACACTGCCTCAGAGGTAGATAGGGGTGAGTTTCATGCATGTTATTTGACTTTGATGTTTCTTTGCGATTTGTCTGCAGGAACTTGTACAGTGTGGACTTTTGAGCTGAAGGCAATGGCTGATCGCATTATCAGCATGAGAAGGCAACTTTTTGATGCCTTGCGTTCTAGAGGTTATCCATTCTCGAGTTTCTCTTCCCAATTTGGCAATCTCTTAATTTGCTTTCTTGTTACTTTGTCATTCTGATGTGTGTTATCATTCCCGTAATTATTTTCCACTATATTTTTTGGGGCTAGTGATGGTATTAAGTGTTGAGTGCTTTATTTATAAATGAACAATGGAACACGCCTACTGCTTAATTGTGGAACTCAAAAATGGTAGGTGCTAGAAGTGCATATTGTGCATATGACACCATTTACGGGCAATTGCTCATGTTACTTTGTCGGTGAATTTTTCTCCAACTTTTTAGCATTATCCTTGATTGGATTTTTATCTGCTTCATGTTCCGATTTGGCATGAACACCCGGTGACTGGAGCCACATTATTAAACAAATCGGAATGTTCACTTTCACTGGCTTGAACTCTGATCAAGTCGCCTTCATGATGAAAGAGTACAACGTCTATATGACATCTGATGCGTAATAAGCCTGTTCCTCTCTATTGACATGCAAACCCAATCTAACACCATCCCAAGTTTTCCGTTAATGTTCAGAGGTCTGTGTATAAAATGTTGGTTTGCAGCTTTGTGCTGCAGTTATACTTCATTTGGTAGGAGAGACAGAAACAAGGAAGTGCGGAGAATTAACAAGAGAAAAGAAAGTTACCCACCCATAAGCTTGATAGGATAGATGAAAAGCAACATGCTTTTAGTAGTTTGTCACTGTCAGTATTCTGCTACGTTGAGAGATCTGTGTTGTGGTAAAGGCTGAATCTGTAAAAAAATCCAACTCAATTATCAATTATTTGGTGGCCAGAAATGCATTCCCCAATAACTTTTTGCCTGTCCACTCTTACCCTACCAAATGACGACAGTTACATTGTCTTCCTTCCAAACATGTTGATGGTAGTGCATATGGTTATATATTCATTGCTGGGTCATGATGCTAACCATGAAATTTTATACTATATAGCAGATGTTGGCTTGAAATTTATAATTGGAATTTGGATTCTATATGCAGGAGGATTAGCATGGCTGGTCTGGGTTCTAAGACGGTCCCTCATCTTGCTGACGCAATACATGCAGCTGTTACTCAGTAGCGTATATAAGCAGGAATCCGGAACTTCATTTCCGTTAACCTCTTGTCTTCCATATTGCTTTTGTTCTTATGACGTAATAATTCTAGTCCCTACATGGAGAGGAGAAAAAAATGAAAAGCTCCTTTCAAATAGTTTTGGTAAAAATAGTTGCAATTACAGACTTTTTGTATTTATAATTTTTTTGGCTGGGTACCTTTACGTGAATTATACATTGAACCATTCAACCTATTTCCTTCCCCTCCCTTCCCTTCTCTTTTGGCTTATGTTCATCTAAGGTTCCATCAATAAAACTCACAACACTGATGGGCAAGATAATGGTAAATATGGTTAGTATCAAAGAATCGAGTTCAAGCTTGATTTGGAATTAGAGGCTCCTTGATTAAACTAACTTGTTTTAAACTTGGGGCCGTAGTTTTTCAACTAATTTTCAGCTTTATGTGGCTACTAAATCAATTATATAAACACAGCAGGGTGAAGAATTTTAACTATAACTAATTCCGAGCAGAATTATTTTGAATTTTTTTTAAACTGTAAAACGAATGATTTAATATATATATATATATATATATATATATATATAAACAATTTCTTGGAAGTCTGCATGTAGGAGCTAAGATTTGACGTTCCTGCTATTTTAGATCCACATGTGGTTAAAATTTACATTCATTATTAAAAGATGATTTTCATTTGAATGTTAGATATATAAGGTAATTATTTTTTACATATATAATGTAATGATCAGATTGGCTTATAGGAATTTTCTATTTTTTTAAAATGTCTTATTATTATATTTACACCAAAATTTAAAAAAAAATTTATTTAGAAACATTAATTTTATAAAATATACATGAATGAATTATCATTTTCTTAATTGAAATTAAAAGTAATAATAAAAAAAATATAAATGCCTTCGAGATGATAAAGCAATAGTAAAATTGTAAAAAAAAAAGAAAGAATAATTAATATTCTCTTAGTTTCATAAAAGGATGCTTGAAAGACGAAAAAAAAAAATCACTTTTTCCTTTTTTGAACATAAGACGACAAAAAATTCCCTTGGGTTGCAGGTCTTTGGGAGCTTAATTGTCACCATAACTTTTGCAAAGACTTAACTTGACTTCAGTTGAGTTTGCAAGAAAGAACTCTAACCCTATGGCGGATTCAATGCTCTCTGCTTCCAGGGGGGTTGTGTTCCAGCAGTTAACCTGTCCAAATGCTGAAGAATTTGGCATGATTCATGGTGTAGAAAACCAGCCCAGGAAGCTTTCCCATATGCTGAACCAAATTAGAGTAGTGATCGCCAGTGATGCAGAGCAAAGGCAGATACAGCAAGAGACAGTGAGAACAATAACATGGCTCAAAGAAATCCCCTATGATGCTGATCAAATGCTGGATGAGATGCCAACTGAATCACAGGTATGGAGTTTCTCATATTCGAAGTTTAAAGCAACCATAGAGGTGGTGTTGGGGATTTGGAGACGAGAGGAGAGAAGAAGAAGAGACATAACCAGCAAAATATGAAGAAGAATTTGCAGAAAATTAACACCAAAATAGAGATAAAAACAGAGCATTCATAAAAGAATTTTCTTTTTCTTTTTCTTCTTCATTTTTACATAAGATATTTCTAATTTTTATCTCTAGAAATTTCTCCACTCACCCACATTTCATACAGATTTTAGATGATATTGTTGGAATTTGAGAGGAGAAGACAAAGAAAAGAGAAAAAATAAATAAACAAGAACAATTTCTGCAAATTATGCAGTAACCAGAAACAGAAAACTTCAATTCAAAATTCAATTTTTTTCTTATTCTACAAAATATCTTCATACAAGAATAAAGGCTGTTTATATGGTAGCAAATACAAAGTCAAGAAAATCATAGTTTTTTTACGTAACACTCAAAGGAGTACAAACACCATACCTCCTAGCTAGTAGCTTTTTAATCTAATAAAATAGTTTTATCAAAAATCTCAGCAATATCAACAGATATTTATAGAGCACTTTAGCTTCCAAGAGTAATTTTGCACAATAAACAAGAAAAATATTTTGAAAGCTCTCTAAAAAAATTTGAGTGTAGAGTATTTTAGAGAGTTTAATTTAAAATATTTGGTGGTATGATTTTTAGAGCTATTTTTAATATTTTCAACACTGCCCTTATGAAATTGGTGCTAAACTTGAAGCTTAAAATCAGCCTATCTTCAAGCAGCTTCATAGAACTATCTCTTTCAATTTGTAGACAAAAACATGGCTCCATAAAATGTGGGGATGAAGAGCATCACATACTGCATTAGAAACTTCATCTTTGCAGCTACAAAAAGTTCTTCAAACTGATTTGTTTTCAATATTAAACATCAGGACCTTCTTGATCTTCTAAAACCTCCTTGAAAATAAGTTTCTTTTAATTTTTTGAATGCAGTTTAGAGACTTGTAGGTCAGGTCCTTGAAATTGTTATTGCAGTTTAAAGACGTGTTGATCTTTCATAATTTTTCATATGTGACTGAGGTCCATTCAACAAAGGTTTTTGTAAGATAATCAATTTTGTGACATGTTCAGGTCCATTAAAACAAGATTTTTCATTTATAAAGCAATTTAAATGTATGTTTGGGTCTTTGGCATTCAAGTGAGTAGTTTTGTGACATATTCAACTCCGTTTTAACAAGATTTTTTTTGAGATTAGTAGTTTTGTGACATGCTTAGATCCATTCAAACTAGGTTTTCTTTTTTTGTTAGGGGAGGAGTTTTAGTGAGGTGGGTATTGAATAAAAAGCCAGATTTAATCTTAAAAACTGAAAGTTGATTTCTTAAATGATGTCAGGGTAAGCATCCATGTTTTGCAATTGAGAAACACAATTTTGTATAAGAAATTTTGATTGAAAAAGTTTAAAGAAAATCTTATACCCCATTAAATATTATTGTTGCTCTGATACCAATTGTTGGGGATTTGGAGAGGAGAGGAGAAAAGAGGCTGAGGAAGCATAAAAGAAAAACAAAGAGACATAATCAGCAAAACATGAAGAAGTAATAGAAAATTAACATCAAAACAAGAGATAAAAACAGAACATTCATAAGAGATTTTTTTTTCTTTTTCTTCATTTTAATCTCTACAAATCTCTCCTCTCACCCACATTTCATAAAGGTTTTAGATGATATTTATAGAGCATTTTTAGAGAAGCTTTAACAATAAACAAGAAGAAATATCTACAGAGCTCTCTAAAAAAATCTGAGTGTAGAGCATTCTAGAGAGAGCTTAATTCAAAAATATTTAGTGGGCTGATTTTCAGAGTTAGCTGCAAAAATATCATCAATTTTTTTAATATTTTCAACAGGTGGAGAAGGAGGATCTTTATTTGAAAGAAACTGGAGTTACAGGTTTACAGACTGGTAAGAATGTTACAGTTTTCGGTGATACTCCTCAGCTAATTGCTTTCAAAGCTATATGCGAATGCAAAACAGTTGGTAATTTGTTTTTCTTCAGTGAGTATGGATACAATATCAAGAAAATGCCTCAAGATTTATGGTTGATGTTGAAATTTGTTGGTGTGTTGGATTTAAGTCAAACTTGTATAACTGAATTGCCAAGTTCAGTTGGGAATTTGAAGCAATTGCAGTACTTTGATCTTTCATGGAGCTGTATCCGAAGCCTCCCTGAAAGCATTAGCGGCTTGTGCAATCTGCAAACGCTAAAGTTAAAAATTTCCCATGAGCTGCACACTTTACCAGATAATATGAGCAGGTCGGTTAATCTTCGGCATTTTGTTCGACATTGAACCTTATTATTATTATTTTTTTTTTTTTGTATTGGAATAAGAATTTTTTTTTTCCAAATTTGTATTAAGCTTTTAAGACTATTTAGCTTTAATGAATGTATTTGCTTTGACTAGAATTTAAAGACATTTTCTAAAATTTAGCTTATTTTTTTCCCTTGTACTTCACTCATTTTAAATTACTTGTGCATTACAGGTTTCTGAATTGCAAAAAAATATATTACCATAGCTTGAGGAATTAGATAGTCATTTCCACGTTGAAACGAGATGTGCAAAGACAACTGGGTTTTTCATTCAACACAATCAGCTAGCGCTACGATCAGCAATATTACAGTTCACCAAAATCTTGACTTGAAATCGTTTAAAGTTTGGTTATTAAAGCATTCAAACACTTCATGACATTGCTTACTACAGTAAAATAAGTAAATATGACAAAAATATTTTTTCTTTCAGAAACAATAGGAAGCAAATAATAATGAAAAAATAAAAATAATAATTGATACACTCAATAGTCTTCTATCAATTAATTAAATTGGGTACCAGACTACAACAGGAAGAATTATCGGAAAAGGAAAAAAGGCCAAAATGTATACATATATATATATAATACAAAGTTACAAACTTTGACATCAGAATGCATCAACTATGACATATAGCATGCTATCTGCAACCCTTCAACAGATAGGAGGAAGGGCTTGACAAGCTTACGGCAGTTGAAGATTTCCCCCTTTCTGTTCCTTTCTCTGGTGTCCCACATTCACTGAAGTCAAGGGTACGGCATTCCGTCTGCAAAAGTATCAAAGTAATTTTTTAGCTGAATTTCTTACTCAAAAAATAATAATAATAATAAAGAATACTAGATGTTAAACTATGACCCGCTTATACATGATAGGATTCACAGTTTTGTTATTCCGAAGTATAATAAAGGGCATAGACAAGATGCTGATAATAGAAATATAGATGTCAAATATTCTGCATAACAAACTCGTACCAAAATATTTGAAGCCAAATGAGAATTATTCTCAAGCTGATCATCTGGTGCATTATTATTCTCTTGGTCTATATTCTGATTGCTGTTACGCCGTTTTTCTAGTAATGTTTCAGGAGTTTCATTTCCCAAAACATCCAAAGCATCAGCATATGCAGAGGCAGTGTGATCACTTAATTGCTTCATCAATGCAATAGCATCGTAGCTTCTATCACCAGGGCTCATAAAAAAACCAATGTCCTGGAAACAAGTCCCAAGTAGTTTAAAAATCTTAAAAAGTATCTTAGCAAACAACAGAAAGGAGTTATCTGACAGAGTTTCTCACACCTCAATCGATATGTCTGTGTCAACCCTTGTGCCAGGCAGAAAAGAATTAATGAACCAAGGAGACTTCCAAGCTGAAGGAGATTCAAGACTCCTCTTAAAAGGAGTTTCACCAAATCTGAAACCAAGAACTATTATTCAAGCAACTCATGACAAACAATCAAGAATATTAAAAATAAAAACAAGAAAGTAGACTAATGTGGTGAGTATGCTCAGAAATGCTCAGAAAGAATAACCGATAAAACATACATGCTGCGGTTCTCAGTGCCAGCACCATTTTGAGTATTATCAACTGTATTTTCTAAAGGTGCAGATGAAGGAATAGATTGTACTGATGTAGCTGCAGCTAAATGACTTTCATGATTCTTCTTGCAATTGGCAGGGGAGCTAATATTTAGGCAAGAATTTCCAGATGAGGATTCAGCAGTAGCTTGCTCTGATAAAGTTCCCAAAATTATGCGGTACAAATTCTTTGGAGTGCGAGAACTTGGAGCAAATGCTCTATCTGCTTTAAAACCAACTTGATCAGGTGAAAAGAATAGGATATCATTCATGCCATCTTCAATAAGCACCCCAGAAGGCTGTTCTACCTATCAAATGAAGTAAGAAAAGATAGATAATTTGATATTAGGACAGAAGCAGGTGAAGTCATTATCAGTATCAAGAAGAGGACTCAAAAAGACTCACAGTTTGGACATTGGCGTCAGTTTGGGCCTTAACATCACCATCATCAGTCCCTTGCTTCTCCTGGGAATGATTGCTATGGCAATCTTTCTCAGAAATTTTAGCATCTGCCGATGCAGAGCAATTTCTCCCTCTCTCTTTTCCACCTTGAAGAGAAGGATCCAAGTTTTCTTTATCTTCGTAGGAGGGATGATTCGTTTTCTGATCAGATGATGGAGACAGAAGAGATGTTCCGTGCATCTCATTTTCATCAAACATAACATCCAACCTAGAGAACTCCTTGGTCAAACTAGATGCCAGGTCAATCTCAAGCTTTTTGTCATCTCTTCTTTCAGATAATGGTGACAGCAAATCACGATTTCGTTTCTTCAAAATGGATGGTGTACCAGTGAAAGTCTTAGCAGCACTTTTAAGCACGGCATCAGGACTATCATCCCTAGACGGTGACTCCCATAACCTAAATGGAGTGATGCAGTTCATGGAAGACATCATCAGTTGACGGATACCAAGAGGACTATACTCCTGCTGCATATCACTACCAGATTGTATGAGATCACAGCTAAGAAAAGGAATATCCAAGCTAGGGAAACGAGGTGGTTCATAGCATAGAGCTCCAGTTTCTTGTTGTTTTGTTTGCACAGTTGGTATTTCATCAACAAGACACGGCTGTACAGCACCAGTACCTGAACTAAAAGAATTCACAGGCACTAATTTCGAAAGTTCCTTCAAATAATGTGGTTCTTGCATGTCTGTATTTTTTGTACCACCATCACAGGAGGGGCTAGCAGTGCCATTAGTATAAATAAAACCATCATGTGCACTTATAATGAACTCTTGTTCATGGCCTGCAAAGGAGTGAGCAATTAACTGATTTGCTTCCCTACCACATACTACTGTGCTATCATCAGCTGAAAGTAGTGAAGGACCAGATGGAAATGATTGACTGCATGAAGTGGCCAAAACACCAGATTTTGAAGACCTATATGAATGTGAAGTTTTCTCAGTTTCAGATAACTTTACATTTGATGATTGACAATTTATGGAATCTATACATGCAACTGAGTTTGGGCCCTTTGTAAAATTTCCAGAAGAGAAAATCCCACCATTCAATTCCTCTGAAAATAAAAACCGGCAACATTCATCGTCAGATATCAACACATTCTCTGGCTTAGCAGAACTCTCTGTGACATTCCCCAAGGAAGTAGGAACACTTGGTGCCATGGATGATTGAAATGGAATATTCACCAGATGAAGGCTTTCATTAGAAGTTATACAATGTGTTGGCAACCCAGATGATTCCTGCTCTAGTTCTATAGAGGATATGTTAGGCAACTCCTGTAAATTATATTGGTAATCACTTCTTGCAGAAGTTATAGTGTTCTGAGAGAAGCTTTGAGGGAGAAAATTGGAAGAACAACCCACTTCACAAGGTATTTCTGGAATGGAAAAAGTGACATCTCCAACAGTTGTGAAATATTGATCTGAACAAGATGCTGGACTAGAGCTTCGCTCTTTTCCAAGACCTGGCTCTTCTGTCAGCTGGAATTCTTCTCTTCTATGCAACACTACCTTACCTAAGCCACTTGCAGACTGAGAGCAACCGGCAACAATTGACTCTTGACTGCATTCCGATATTTCTTCTGTTTCCATTCCACACTTTGGACCAGTATCATCTCCACTGCTCTGCACCCTTGAAGAAGATGAAGGCACGGGTTGACTTTGATGTGCAACAAGAGGAAGACCTTGAAACTGTTCCAGCAGACCAGATGCCAAATAAGAATCCAGTTTCTTTTTCAAAGAACTGTTCCAGTGATTTTTTATTGCATTGTCTGTCCTGTTGACCACACAAGCATAGATGAATCACAAATCATGTTTATTCGCTTAAGCCTCACTAGAACTTATGGAAACAACATACATCTTCAGAGATGTCACATTTAAACAATTAAAAAACCAACATAGAACAGAAAACCTCTAGCAAAATAAAGTAAAAGATTTTTGCCTCTCCTCAAAATAATGAATGGACAAACCTTCCAGGCAAAAACTTTGTCAGCTCTGCCCATCTGTTCCCATAAATCTGATGAGCATGAATCAAGGCCAACTCCTCTTGCTGGGTCCACGCCTCTTTGTTTATCGAAGGATTTAGATGATTATGCCACCTAAAGTATTAGGCATGTCATTGCAAAAGCAACAATAAGATAGTAGATAAATAATGACAAGAAAGATTCAAAACAGCAAAGAAATTGCAACATCTTCACAGGTTCTGACAATCTGTTCAAATAAACAGTATCAGATTTAGGGAACATAGATATATCCATCTAGTCAGCAATAGCTAGCTTACCTTTCCCTGCATTGCTTTCCAATTCGTCCAGGTAAATGCTGTGCAATTGTTGACCACTTTTTTGGCCCATATTTTTTCACCAGTTCAATTATTATTTCATCCTCCTGTTTGTATTTTAACAAGAAGCAGGTAATCTCACATTAATCACAAAAAAATCCATGTCATCCAATTTAATGTAGGAGTTAACAAAAGATTAAGCAAAGTGTGAATTGGAAAGGAAGAGAAACAGCTATGTGGATACCTCCTTTGACCATGGGCCTTTAACAAGGTCAGGATTTAGGACTTTCTGCCACCTGTGTAAGCACTGTACATCTGTTCGATCTTTGAAACACTCAGCTACAAACAGCAAAAAATTAAAATTAGATAATTGAATGTGATAGTTCAGACACATGAATCAAAAGAGTAGTATCAAACAACGAGATCTATTGATAATGCCATAGTAGCCATATAACATAATGAGAAAAATAAAGAGGGGAAAGCAAAGAAAATTAATACATGTTTTCAAAAGATATTAATGGAGATAACTATATAAGATCACAACCATACCAATTTTTTTCCAGTTCTTTCCCTTAAAACTCTGGACAGCCTTCCGCAAAATCTCATCCTACAATCACATAAATCCAATCACTGACACAAATATTACAAGAAACATTCATATATGTGACTATACATGAATAATCCTAAGCATCATTTTAGGATTTGAGAGATCAATAGGACAAGTTACATTTGAGACATCAATTAGGGCAAAGAGAAGCAGAAAATTTTCCAAAAATGTACCTAAGCTATATGTGATGAATCACTTTTATTGCATAATATTAATGTTTTGAACAAAGTTGAAGCATAAAAGAGCAACGCTAAAAACCAGGCACAGAGGGCTTAGTAAACAATTACCTCTTCAGCTGTCCATTGCCCCTTTGTGGACCGCCTTGCCGGGCCACTGGTTCTTCTGAAAACAAAAATTATAAATAAAAAGAAATTCATGATTTTATTCAAATTCAGTAGCGATAGCACAGACATTCTCCCATCAAAGGATAAATGAATATAAAGCACTAAAATGAAAGACCATTTCGAAAGCCTTAAATGTCAAATTACTTGGACCAAAATAATCAAAACTTCCCATCACTAGAAGAAGAAAATGGCGCACATTGAAATTATAGTTGTAGGGGGCATCATAAGAAAAAGGAAAGCTATGTGAAAACAACAATAACAAACAAATCAGCAAGAGTTTTTTTTCAAAAACAATGAAAGAAAAGAAGCAAACAATGCTGTCAATGCGCATTCCAACACTAGTACTACAGCGAACACATAGCAGAGCCACCAAAACTATGTTTATACATAGAAAAGCAAGATGTTCCACTAGGCAATGATACCAAAACACCGGCGATTACATAGATAGGGGTAGATTCAGTAAGCAGTTATACAAAATTACCCATGCAGAGGCCGGATTCTCTGGATGGCCTCGCTGTGCCCATCGGAGGGAGCAGAAATCGACTTGTCACTTTCCATTGTTCTTTGATAGACAAATATACCAGCATAGCCCAATTCCCACTCTAATGCAATTCTCTCCAAAGTATGTTGTCCAAATCATTATAAATCTCCCTAATAAGCAGCTTGATATCCCTTCGCGCCAAACAAAAGAGTAACCTAACACATAGAGAAAAACGAAAATCAAATAACAAAACCTACAAAGAAGAAAATCTCAGAGAGATGGGGAAAGAATTGAAAAGAACTTTTGCCGAGAGAAACTATGAAAGGTTCACTTAGATTACTGTTTTCCACCACAGTAGAGTTTGGGGATAACGGCTTGCTTCAGTTTACAGCAGGGTTTTAAATTTAAAAATAAAAGATGGCATTCAATATTATGAATCAACACCACAAACTATGAAGAGAATTCCTTAATTCAAATCAAGAACACGGTCAAGGTTACAAATTTTCAAATTTTATTTACAACTAACCACAACTCACTAATAAAATCATTCAAATTTCGAAGATTTCAAGAACTTCATATAAAAAAAAATTAGAAATCGGCTAAAACTCGTTTCAAAACATCAAAATCAATAAAATAAAATAAAATTCACGCCACAAAAGAAAAGAAAGAATAGAAAGTTAAAGCACTAACCGAAACGAGCTTTAGATAGAGAAATGCAGAGGAAGTCAGCGATCGAATCGATACGGTGGGCATTTGCGGATCGTAATGGAGCACGAGAGAGAGATCTGCAAATGCACTGAGGAAGTACAGAGAGAGAGAGAGAGAGAGAATGAAACGTTAAAGAGAGCTATTCAAACATAAAGGGGCGGACTCTGCAGATTCAAACCCTATAGGTTAAAGGTCGAGCATCTTGGCTTATTATTGACGGTTTAGATTTAGACACGTCGGATCCCAGCCGTCCTCTTCTTCCCCTCTTGTTTTTTTAAAACTTCAACGGCTTGTTTTTCCCTTCTTCCTATTTGGCTATTACAAATTTACAATTCAAAGCATCAATCAATTGGGACAAAAAGAAACCAAAATTAACTTTCATTTATTTTTTGGGTTATTTCTGAAATTAAAAAAAATTGACAAAATTTTATTTTGGCTATTTCAATCAATTGGCTATTTCTGCAGATTGTTGAATGGAATGATTTAGTGTAAAATTTTATTTTTCTAAAACCAACCTGGGACACTTGAAATTGTATAGTTTTCTAAAAATCTAAGTGAGACATTTTAATTTTCACAAAATTTGCCATTTGCATGGCAAATTCAATGTAAATTTTTGTTTACTATCATTATTGCCCTTTATTATTAGATTTTCATTTGATGACCTTCTTTATTTCTCTAAAAAAAACTAAGTTTGTCCGATTCACATCTAATTTCACTTTTTTCTTCCATGTCTCTCTTTTAGTTTGAATTTTGTAGAAGTCACAAAAAATGCATGAATGTGGAAAAACAAAATTTTGCAAGAAATATTCAATTTAGTGAGAAAGATATTTGATAAATTTTCATATCATTCTTGCATTAAAGGAAACAAAATTTATATACAAAGTTCAATCCCAGAAAGACGGAAAAGAAGCTAACTACCTAACAGCAAATCCCGCTCATAGCTCTCAATAAAAGAAATAAACAAAACAATGTGGATTGCTAACAAATTTCCTAAGAATAAATATAGTATAAAATGGTGAGCATAAGCAAATTAATGAAACGATGTGTTTTTACTCCAACACCTTCATAGCCCTTCTTCTTCGACTTGTAAATTGGGAGTTCAATTCCTCTCAGCTCACACTACTCACCATTAATATATCTTCATTCCCTTATCAAGATTAGCATGTTGCAAGGTTAGCAAGCCCAATTTGGAACTTAAATAATCAAAGATAGGAGTGGATAATGCTTTTGTGAATAAATCGGCAAGTTGGAGAGAATGAGCAATATGTTGAGGAAATATGAATCCTACCTTGTATTGATCCCTCACTAAGTGAGAATCAATCTCTAAATATTTGATCCACTCATGGAATGAAGATTAGATTGATTGTGATATGAAATGGCTATCTAATTTTCACACCATAATTGGTTTTGGCACAACTCAAAAATCTTAAAGAAGATAACTTATCTATTGAAGCTCACACACTGTGGTAGTAAGACTTCTATATTCAACCTCTGTAGAAGATCGTGAAAACAATTTTTTTTTTTGCTTTCCATAAGATAAATGTGGGCCAAGAAACACACAAAAACTAGTGATGGATCTCTTAGTATCCTTACAACTTGCCCAATCTGCATCACTATATGTTTGGAGAAAAAGATCATAGGAATGAGGATAAAACAATCATTTGTTAGGTGAGCCTTTCAAATACTTAAGAACATGGATGATTGCATGCCAATGATTGTCTTAAGGTGATTGGACAAACTAACTTAATTTATGGATTGCAAAAGATACATCAGGTCTCGGGAATCCCACATAAAGCAATTAGCCAATTCATCATCTGTATGCTTAAGGATCTAGTAATAAGATCCCTTCTTCATGTGTCACGAAAGCACCTTTGACTATAGGTATTGATATTGTCTTTGCTTGCATTAAACCAACATCTTGAACCAAATCTAAAATATACTTCCTTTGACTAAAAAACAATCTAGTAGATGTTCTAGTTAGTTCGATGCCAAGGAAATATTTTGCTAAGCCCAAATCCTTAATTGTAAATTTTTTTTATCTAAACAGGATTTGACTTATTTAATGGTTGACTCTAAAATTCCTGCTAAAAGAGCATCATCCACATATACTATTAGGATAAGAAAGTAAGAGTCATTATGTAAAATGAACAAACAGTGATCATATACTGACTGAATAAGCACATATTGATGTAATTGAGTTGTAAATTTTGTGTTCCATTAAAGAGATGCATGTTTTAGGCCATATAAAGATCTTATTTTTTTGCATACCTAGCCTGGAATAGTTTTTGTGTAGCCAACTAAGGGTTTCATATAAAGTTCCTCATCCACATACCTATAGAAGAACACATTTGTTGATATCAAGTTAGTGTAAAGGCTAGGCATGACCTGCAACAAAAGCAAGAAAGACCCTTGATAGTAACAATCTTTGTCATTGGTGAGAAGCTATATGTATAATCCACCCTTTTTATTTGATTATACCTTTTGGCCACCAAACAAACCTTACACCTTTCAATTGTCCCATTAGGTCTCATTTCTAATTTATAGACCCATTTATTGCCTATAGGTTTTGGTAGGTAAATTGGTTAGAATACATGTCTAATTATGTTTTAGAGCCTTTAGTTCAAATTTCATAGTTTCCACCCACTCCTTATGTTGAACTACTTTTTCATATGTCTTTAGTTCTTGCGTTCGTGGCAAGCTAGCCATTAAAAATAATTATGAAGAAGAGTATTGTCCAATTAGATGAATGGGTGTAATTGATGCGGAACCCCAAAGACCGTGCCTTGAAACCCTTCAACAAGACAAGGTAAACAAACCTTAAGTTATGGTGATCATAAATTGAATCTGGCCCAAAGCTAACTAATGTAGCAAAGAACCAAGATTATATGGTTTATTAAGAATAGCCACGCCACAAGCAATATTACTTGATAAGTAACTAATTCCTAAAGGTAATAAAGAGATGCAAATCTGCCTCACTTTAAAGAAAAACACTCAAATTCGTTTTTATCCATTCATGTCATGTACAAGAAGCCTAGATGAGTATTTATAGCCCTAAGTCTTTGAATCTTTTATGGTAAAGGATAACTAAATCATATTCTAACTCAACTCCTAAAATTACAATCATATTCTAACTCATATTCTAAAAAGTAGAGTCCTACTTGAATTAGGACACTAATTAAATCCTTCCAAAATAAGACAAGTGGTGGGTTGGGGCTTTATTTCTTTGGCCCACGTGTCTATCACTAATTAAAGTCTAAGGTAATTTAAATTAGGCAGCCCACATACATAATTAAGCCCAATTACAAGTTAAGCCCCAAATCACATAAGTAGGCACATGGTTGGCACATGACTTGTAATCTTTAATTTTATGGACTTTGCCTTGTTTAGCCCATTGGACTAGTCCATGGAAGATGGTTCTTCACACACCCCAAGATAAGTAATGGGCATTGGGTCTTCAATCAACTCCATCTCCTTTGTCATGCATGCATCTTTTGTGATCTTCTTAGCGACCAAGCTTTGAATATAGCCTTGCATTGCTTGTCTTAGTTTGTTAGCCCTTGATCTTGTGATAGCACCACTTGGCATGACTAGTGCATCATTTTCCTTTTGTGAAGATTGACTTATATGTCCTTGATCTACATCATTCCCCCCCTCCTCAAAAGGATTCGTCCTCAAATCTACTATTCCTACATTGTCAAAAGGAGTAAGGTCAGAAACATTGAATGATGCAGAAACACCATACTCACTAGGAAGTTCTATCTTGTAAGCATTATCATTGATCCTTTCAAGTACGCAAAATGGGCCATCTCCTCTAGGATCAAGTTTATTCTTCCTTTGGTGAGGAAATCTCTTTTTTCTCATATGCACCCACACCCAATCGCCTGGTTCAAACACCATTTTTCTACGCCCCTTGTTAGCTTGTTGTGCATATGACTCATTCTTCTTCTCCAAGTGCTGTTTTGCTTTCTCATGCACAGCTTTCACAAAATCTGCCTTTTTCTTACCATCCAAATTAGTTAACTCATTAAAAGGCAAAGATGTTAGATCCAATGGAGTTAATGGATTAAAACCATACACAAGTTCAAAAGGTGAAAACCAGTAAAAGAATGTATGCATCTATTATAAGCAAACTCAACCAATGGCAAACAATCTTCCCATGATTTTAAATTTCTACCCACAACAGCACGCAATAGAGCACCTAAAGTCCTATTGACCATTTCGGTTTGTCCATCAGTTTGTGGATGACAAGTAGTAGAAAATAGCAATTTAGTACCAAGTTTACCCCACAAAACATGTCAAAAGTGATTAAGGAATTTAGCGTATGTATCAGAAACAATTGATTTAGGAATACCATGCAAACGTACTACCTCTCTAAAGAACAAGTCAGCTATATTTGTTATATCATTCGTTTTAGCACATGCAATAAAATGAGCCATTTTACTGAATCTATCAACTACAACAAATATGCTATCTTTATTTCTCCTAGTCTTAGGAAATCCTAATACAAAATCCATTGAAATATCAATCCAATGTGCAATAGGAATAGGTAAAGGTGTATACAATCCATGAGGCATAACTTTAGATTTAGCTTGTTTACATGCAACACACTTAACACAAATTCTTTCAACATCCTTGCGCATATGTGGCCAATAAAAGTGTTCATGCAACATATCCAAAGTCTTATTAACACCAAAATGCCTCATCAAACCCCCACTATGAGCTTCACGCACAAGTAGCTCCCTTAATGAACATATAGGCACACAAAGTTTACCATCCCTAAACAAATATCCATTATGCCTATAAAATTTCTGAAAAGCAGCTTGTTCACATGCATCATACACATTAGCAAAATCAAGATCAGTGGCATAAAGTTCTTTAATTTGTTCAAATCCCAACAATTTAGAACTTAAAGTAGAACTTAAAGTATATCTTCTTGAAAGTGCATCAGCCACCACATTATCTTTACCTTGCTTGTATTTTATCACATATGGAAATGTCTCAATAAATTCCATCCACTTACCATGTCGCCTATTGAGTTTCATTTGTCCCTTCAAATGCTTTAAGGACTTATGATCAGTATGCATGACAAACTCTTTAGGAAGAAGATAATGTTGCCACATGTCTAAGGCTCTCACTAAAGCATATAATTCCCCATCATAGGTGGAATAATTCAATTGAGCTCCATGCAACTTCTTACTAAAGTATGCTATTGGTCGCCCTTCATGCATTAAAGCAGCTCCTATGCCAACTCCTGAGGCATCACATTCAAGCTCAAAAGTTTTGTTAAAATCAGGCAAGGACAAAATAGGTGCACTACATAGTTTATCCTTAAGCAAATTAAATGTCTTTTCCTGTGATTCAATCCATTTAAATTTAACATCCTTTTTAACTAACTCATTTAAAGGTGCTGCAATGGAACTAAAATATTTAACAAACCTTCTATAAAAACTAGCCAATCCATGAAAACTCCTAACCTCACTAACATTAGTAGGCATTGGCCAATCTCTAATAGCTTTCACTTTTTTCTCATCTACCTCAATTCCTTTAGCACTAACAACAAATCCAAGAAATACAAGTTTTTCACTAGCAAATGTGCACTTCTTTAAGTTGGCATATAATTTCTCTTTTCTCAATACTTCTAATACAACCCTAACATGTATAATATGATCATCAAAACATTTGTTGTATATAAGTATATCATCAAAATAAACCACAACAAACTTACTAATAAGTTGTCTTAAAACATGATTCATAAGTCTCATGAAAGTACTAGGTGCATTAGTTAAACCAAAAGACATTACCAACCACTCATATAAACCTTGTTTAGTTTTAAACGCGGTTTTCCATTCATCTCCTACTTTCATCCTAACTTGAAAATAACCACTTTTAAGATCAATTTTGGAAAAGTAACATGCCCCACATAATTCATCAAGCATATCATCAAGTCTAGGAATAGGATTTACTGTTATTTTATTAATGGCACGACAATCCACACACATCATCCAAGATCCATCCTTTTTAGGCACTAACAACACAGGAACGACACATGGACTCAAGTTTTCCTTCACGTGCCCATTCTCTAAAAGCTCTTCAACTTGTCTTTGTATCTCCTTTGTCTCCTCAGGATTGGTTCTATAGGCTGGTCTATTTGGTATGGCAGCCCCGGGAACAAAGTCAATTTGATGTTCAATACCTCTTAATGGAGGGAGGCCTTTAGGAATCTCTTCAGGGAAGACATCCTCAAATTCCTGCAACAAATACACAAAAACACTAGGCAAATAAGGGTCAATGTCAGTCAAAATTAAAAGTTTCTCCTTGTACCTAAGTACAATAAGACTCCTTTGTGCATTAAAAGCACCTATCAAGTCTTTCTCCCTTGCATACAGGCTTACTTTCTTTTCTCTTTTCACAATCTCACCCTTACTTTTCTCTCTTGCTCCATCACTCACCATTGGGCATTTATTTGTATTTCTTTCATTTTTATCATTCAAGGCCTTTTTTCTCTCAATTCTTTTACTTGAACTTGCCTCACTACCTGAATTCCCCATAATGGATTTTTGGATTTTCATTTGGTCTTCATATACTTTCAATGGAGATAAAGGTGCAATAATGTAATTTTGGTTATTCAAGTTAAAAGAATATTGATTCCTATACCCATCATGCATCACACGTCTATCATATTGCCAAGGCCTTCCAAGTAAAACATGACTAGCATGCATAGGTACAACATCACATAACACCTCATCCTTATATCTACCAATAGAGAATGCAAGCATCACTTGTTTATTCACCCTTATTTCACCACATTCATGCAACCATTACAACTTATATGGATTAGGATGTCTAATACAATTCAAACCCAAATTTTCAACAAGTGTTGCACTAGCCACATTAGTACAACTACCTCCATCAATAATCAAACTACATGCCTTTCCATTGACTATGCAACGTGTATGAAAAATATTTTCTCTTTGATCATTAGTTTCATCTTTAACATGCATATTCAAGGCTCTCCTAACAACCAAAGATTCAATATGCACATCATTCCCGTATTGCACATCATCATCATCACAATCACTAGCATCCACTAAGGAAGGCATACTATCACTATCACTACTTTCTTCACTTTCACTATCAATTACACCATTATCTTTTAATAACATAGTTTTATTATTAGGACATTGAGATGCAATATGCCCTACACCCAAACATCTAAAACATTTAATTTTACTATGTTTATCATTAGCACTAGGTGTTTTTGATTTTCCATCATCTTTTACCCATTTTTTTCCTTACCTCTTTCGGGTCAGTCACCTTTTCTTTACCCTTTTCTTCCCTTTTAGGCCATTTTGAACTCCATTTGGATGTGGAATTCGTGTAACTCCTTGCTGCCCCCTTGCTTTTTAGTTGCTTTTCAATTTTTATGGCCATATTGGCCATGTCTTCAAAGTCCACATAGTGTTGTAATTCAATAACATTAGCAATATCTTTGTTCAAACCCCCTAGGAAATATGCCATGGTGACTTCTGGATCCTCCTCCACATTGGTTCTCATCATTGCCATCTCCATCTCCTTATGGTAATCTTCAACGGTCATGGATCCTTGTGTAAGGCGTTGCAATTTTTGGTGCAACTCCCTATAGTAATAGGCTAGCACAAATCGTTTTCTCATCACCCTCTTCATCTCCTCCCACCTTCTAATGGGTCTTTCTCCATTCTTTCTTCTAGTCATCATGATCTGATCCCACCAAACAAGAGCATAATTAGTGAATTCAATAACAACAAGTTTTATTTTTTTTCTCTTCACTATAGTTGTGGCATTAAAAAATGAGCTCCACTTTTCTCTCCCATTCTAGGTATGCTTCAGCATCATTCCTCCCTTTAAAAGGTGGAATTTTCATTTTGATGGAATTGATGTTGCTATCACGCTTATCTCCTCTCCTCGTTGAATGGGTATCATCTTCATCATCATAGGAATCAAAGTCCTCATCTTCTTTTTGAGGCTGAAACCTCACTATTCCAGAATTGTGAATGTTCCATTTCCCATGAGTCCGTGACTCTTCTCTTGTTTTTCTGGAATTTGAAGTACTTTGTTGTCTCACCTCTTCAATTTTTCGATCTTGTCTCTCCATCTTCTCATTAAAAGATTCAATCATGGAAAATAGCCTTTGGAATTCAGATTGGACAGCCTTTAATGGTATGTGTTTCAGCCGTTCCTCTCGTTCATTACTCCCCCTTGCATTTTCCTTTGACATGGTTAGTAATTCAAGAAAGTAATAATGAAGTAAAAGGTCCTCACAATCACTCTCTCACGTGTTTCTTTCAAAATAGACTATATACCACTCGTGTTTCACACAAATAATGGCTTTTACCCTCTTTTAAGCTCACCACTCTTGCCTTTTACCACTCAAAATTTGAATCTCAAAATTACAAGTAAGAACCAGAAACAAAAACAAACAATATGCAAGTGATCTATGCTAAGAATTAACAATGAACCCTAACAAGAATGAATGGAACAAAGTCTAGAAGCAAACTGATGTGAAAGAAATTTATATTTAAAGCTATACAAGAATTTAAATAGGTGTATGCTACTAATTTTTGTTCAAATTAAATCTAAGAATGCAAATTAGACTTAACTAAGGTAATTAGATGCAAAAAGGACATAATTAAAAGAATGAAAACTTAAGAGCACAAAGAATTAGACAATATTGAAAAAAATTCAGAATCGGTTTCCTCCTAGTAAGTAGCCGATTGTCCCTTAATTAAACCCGTATTCAACCTTAATTTATCACCAACTAGCAAGAACTTAAATTATATTTAATAGATAAGCTCAATTCCTCAAGATCAAATCAATGCTCAATATGAACACTAAGGTATTTGAATTCAAAAGTTGTACTTTTCAACCTCAAAACCAATTATTTAAGTTGGATTGCAGTAGTTTATGATGATACCAAACAATTCCAGCAATCAAAAATCACAAGATTTCAACTTAAAGCTCAAAATAGCACAAATTCACAATTTTAGTGCTAAATTCAAAATTCTGATTTTTTTTTCCTTTTTCCTTTTTTTTTGTTTTGTTTTTTTATAGCAAATAACACTGAACTAATGCTTAATAAACCTCAAAAATATCAAATAATTGAAAAGAAACCCAAACTTGCAATTTTAGTCTTTATGGAAGAAATTTTTCCTAAGGTACCTCCAATGGCAGAATTTAAATCTAGCTAAGTTAACAACTAGAAAACAATTTTAAAGGATAGATAATGATTACCTAACCAAAAGCTCTGATACCAAATTGATGCGAAATCCCAAAGACCGTGCTTTGAAACCCCTCAACAAGACAAGGTAAACAAACCTTAAGTTATGGTGATCATAAATTGAATCTGACCTAAAGCTAACTAATGTAGCAAAGAACCAAGATTATATGGTTTATTAAGAATAACCACACCACAAGCAATATTACTTGATAAGTAACTAATTTCTAAAGGTAATAAAGAGATGAAAATTTGTCTCACTTTAAAGAAAAACACTCAAATTCGTTTTTATTCATTTATGTCATGTACAAGAAGCCTAGATGAGTATTTATAACCCTAAGTCTTTGAATCCTTTATGGTAAAGGATAACTAAATCATATTCTAACTCATATTCTAAAAAGTAGAGTCCTACTTGAATTAGGACACTAATTAAATCCTTCCAAAATAAAACAAGTGGTGGGTTGGGCTTTATTTTTTTGGCCCACATGTCTATCACTAATTAAAGTCTAAGGTAATTTAAATTAGGCATTCTACATATATAATTAAGCCCAATTACAAGTTAAGCCCCAAATCACATAAGTAAGCACATGGTTGGCACATGACTTGTAATCTTTAATTTTATGGACTTTGCCTTGTTTAGCCCATTGGACTAGTCCATGCAAGATGGTTCTTCACACACCCCAAGATAAGTAATGGGCCTTGGGTCTTCAATCAACTCCATCTCCTTTGTCATGCATGCATCTTTTGTGATCTCCTTAGCGACCAAGTTTTGAATATAACCTTGCATTGCTTGCCTTAGTTTGTTAGCCTTTGATCTTGTGATAGCACCACTTGGCATGACTAGTGCATCATTCTCCTTTTATAAAGATTGACTTATATGTCCTTGATCTACATCAGTAATGTTTATGTCATGTATAATATTAATAGCACAATCATTCATCCAAACAGGTGTTTTTGGAATTCTATCGCTTTTCTTAGTAGAGATTAAGGAAGTATTTATAGGAGATTGTAATACAACAAAAACTATCTCTATAAAAGCTGTGGGATCTAAAGTAAGTAAAAAAGTGTTTGGAGACATATTGGTAAAAGGTAAGGTTATAGCATGATTTGGAATAGACAAAGGTAAGCTAGTTGTTATAGCATCTGAATCAGGTAGGACAAAATAAGGAAAAGTTTGTTCATAAAAAGTAACATCTCTAGAAGTAAAAATAACGTGTGCATCTAGATCATATAATCTGTTGGCCTTTGTCCTGGAGCATGTCCTAAGTAAATGCTTTTGATTGATATAAAGGTAAATTTTGTCTTAAAAAGGGTATTGTCCTAGGCATAAGTTAGACAACCAAAAATCTTTAACATATTGTAATCAGGGGCCCGTTTAAATAAAACTTTAAAAGGTGTTTGCCAATTTAGAAAGACAGTAGGTAACCTATTAATAAAAAAATATAGTATGCAACACACTTTCCCCCCAAAAGGTTTCTAATAGCTTAGAATGGAAAAGTAAAGCCTTTGCCACTTGAATGATAT
Organism: Triadica sebifera; assembly: GCA_023653625.1. NCBI lineage: Eukaryota > Viridiplantae > Streptophyta > Magnoliopsida > Malpighiales > Euphorbiaceae > Triadica > Triadica sebifera. The sequence continues at coordinate 21,740,459 of CM042910.1, read as the reverse complement.
GTCTATATTTTCTCTCTACCATCCCATTTTGTTGGGGTGTGTATGTACAAAACCTTTGATGTAAAATTCCATGTGAAGCTAATAAGGTTTGACATTCTTTGCTCAAGAACTCTGATCCATTATTAGACCTCAATGTTTTTATTTTTGTGCTAAATTGTGTTTGTACCATTTTTAAAATTTTCTATAAAATAGGTACAATCTGAGTTTTATTGTTCATCATAAAAATCCATACCCCTGCTACAATCATCAACTAATGTAAGAAAATAGTGTGCCCCCCAAGTGTAGCCAACTTATTTGGCCCTTCAATATCTATATGTATAAGAGAAAAAATATCTTCTAATTTTGAAGTACTTAGAGGAAAAATGTTTCTGGTTAGCTAAACCATAGGACATATCTCATATTGTGGTAAATCAATTATAAGATTTTTATTGATAAAATTCAAATGAGAAAGTACAACTTGTGAGAAATGCCCCATCCTACTATGCCATACATTTTTGTCTACATCAACAGCAATGGAGACTTGGTTTACAATAGGGGAAACAAAATTTTGTAACATATAGATAGAACAATGAGTTTTATTTATAGAATGAGATTCTAAAAAGTAAAGACTGCCCATAACTCTTCCACAAGCTAATATCCTGCTACAGTTCAAGTCTTATAAGAAACAAGCCATATGAGTAACCATAAATTTCACATGATTTTCTCTGGTGAGCTTAGGAATTGCCAACAAGTTATGAGAGAAAATAGGTATGTATAACACATTGGGGAGATGTATACAATCATGCAAGGTTATATTGCCAAGTGTGGTAACTATTACTATAGTTTTAGAGTCTGTTTGGCATTGTGTTTGAAAAAGCTTTTTTGGAGAAATTTTTTATTTTTAATTTTTTTGACTTTTAAAAATTGCTTTTAGAGAGAAACATGTAAATATATATTTCTCTCAGAAACAAGTTTGAGAAAAATAGTTTATAAAAAATTTAAAAAATCAGTCAATTAAATTAAAAAAAAATTCTAAACATACTTTTTGGATACCTAACAGCAATCTCAAATGCCCCTTATTTGATAAGTGAATTATTATTGTCATATCCATTAATTTAGATCTCAATTCAAGTGCGATGCTAAGCCGACACATTGAATGGATCGCAGTCTAAATTCAAAATTTCACTAAAAAATAATTAAAATAATAGAAAATAATTATGAAAATTACTTCATAAAGTGTTCAAAGTATTTAAAGATGTTAAATTACTGTAAAAGACTAAATTGTAAAATTTAAAAAGTTTTATAGTCAATTTGTGATTTACCGAAAATTTGAAGACTAATTAGGATAATTACCAATTAAGAACGTAATTTGGGCACATTATACATGTGATGGTCAGCCACATCAAGTGTCATGTATTAAAATGCAAATTAACATATAAATATCTAGATATTTATATAAAAATGGGACCATTTTTTTATTTTTGTCTTTTTCATCTTTCTTCCTTTTTCTTCCTTCTTTTTCACTTTTAACCTAGAATCTTATGCACTTAAACCTTCTCCCATGTTCCATCTTTCCACCATAGCCAAACCTTGTTCTAAAGAGAGAAAATGAGGAAAATATTGAGAAAGTTATGAAAAAGTAAGTTTTCATCCATATAAAAGCTTCAGAAAGCTTAGGGAAGCAAAAAAAATGAGAAATAAGCAAGAAAATAGGAGAGAGAAACCCCAAAAGTTTTAGCCATAAAATAAAAAAGTTTGAGGTAAAGTATTTTTCATCTTTTCTTTAAATTTCTCTAAAGGAATATGGGGTTTTAACCTCATTTAGAGCTTGGTCTTGAAGAGATATTTTAAGGGTTGTAAATAGAGAAAATGAGGGTTAAAGATATATGATGGAAGAAAGGTATTTGATGAGCTTCTTGTATATTTTAGGTATTCAATAAGATAGAAAAGATAAATAAAAGACGAATA